>NW_006497557.1:2574636-2595379 GCF_000471905.2 Amborella trichopoda | reverse complement strand
AAAATTTATAGGATCAGCTTTCGATATAAGATTAACTTCATGACCAAACAAGTAATGGTATAGTTTTTGTACTGCAAAGATCAGGGCCAAGCACATCTTCTCAGTAGGGGGATAATTCTTCTCGGCCCCTTGCATCCTGCGGCTGAGGTAATATAATGCAGTCTCTTTTCCCTCTTCATTATTTTGTGCCAACAATGCTCCGAGTGACTCGTCCAAAGCTATCACGTATAGAATGAGGGGTTTTCCCAATACTGGTGTAGAGAGCACTAAAGGGTTGAGTAAATAATGCTTGATGTCGTCAAGGGCTGCTTGACATGCTTCATCCTAGATGAATGAAGTATCTTTCTTTAGCAGGTGTGTAAAGGGTTTACAGCGACCTGAGAGGTTCGAGATGAACCTGCAAATGTATGCTAGTTGCCCTTGGAGGGAGCGAAGTTCTCGACGTGTAGTCGGTGACGGTATTTCTTGAATTACCTTAATCTTGACTGACTCAAATTCAAGTCCTCGATGTCTGGCGATGAACCCCAAGAATTTTTCGGATTACACACCAAAAGTGCATTTTAGCGGGTTCATTTTAAGTTGATGAAGGCGCAAACACTTAAATACCTTTTCAAGGTCTCTCATGTGAGCATCATTCTGTTCGGATTTTAACACCAAGTCATCTACATAACACTCCACCTCTTTGTGCATCAAGTCTTTGAAAATGGTCGTCGTTCCTCTCTGGTATGTGGTGCAAGCATTTTTTAATCCAAAGGGCATCATTGTGTAACAAAGGACCCCTTCAGGAGTTAAGAATGTAGTGTCCAATTCATCTTCGGACGCCATCCTTATCTGATTATACCCGGAGTATCCATCAATGAAGGAAAAGATTTGACAGTGAGCTGTAGAGTCAATGAGCGTCTCGGTGAATGGCAACGGGAAGTCATCCTTGGGACAGGCGGCATTCAAATCATAAAAGTCAATACACACCATGATTTGACCATTCTTCTTCTTGACCAGAACGACATTTGCTAGCCATTTCGGGTACTTGACTTCACAGATGAAACATATTGGTTAGGTGCCTCGATCTAGCCCCCTAGACCCTTTTGGGGTCGGGCGGCACGTGCCTCGGGTTTCAAGGGAAGACTCGAGACGTTTTTGAGATCGCTCTCTCGGGAACCTCGTTCAAGAATGGGAGCAAGTGTTACCAATCGATGAGAGAGGAATTTGAGGTGGGTTTGGGACTTACTCGTGCTGACTCGAGTGGGCATCCTCTTAGATCATGAAGAAAGCCCCCCAGTAATAGAATTGGTTTGGAATCACCTCCCTTGGCTTGTATTCTTCAGTTTTATGCAATCACCAACATATATGGCAAATGTTATAAGATAGGTGGGTCAGACCTCACCCCTTTCCTCTTTGATGAATGTACACAAGCATGCACATTCAAAAAGAAGAAGAGAAGAAAGACGAGGGAGAGAAGAATTCGACTGAGTGAGAGGATCAGAGCGGTGACTAAGCTCGTCAATAATTGGCTTAACATGCTAGCAAAATAGGCTCGATAACTAAGACCAGCTAACATAATTACTACTAAATGTCATTACTAATACCGACTAGTTAGGCACGATGGTTAGTCTGTCGTGGCAATAAAGCGGGCCAAGCAATCTTGGCTCAACGACATTACGACTAGACGACAGGACTATCATGAAAGGCTAACCTCGATCCCTCTTAGTTGAATGAGGATTATGAGGAAAGAATATGAAGAGAAGAAGGGAACAGAAAGAAGGAGGGAGAAGAGTATGAAGAAAAAGAGGATAAAAGAGATAGAGGGAAGATGTGGTCAGCGCTAAACATTATCGATGGTGATAGACGGAAGAGAGAGAAAATACAGTCTGCATCAGGCTTCACCGACTGTGTCAAAAGAGAAGAGAGAGAAAAAGTAGTAGACACTAAGCTTCACTGACTGTGTCAAAATAAAAGAGAAAGAAAAAGTAGTCGACGCTAGGCTTTACCGACTGTGTCAGAAGAGAAGAGAGAGAAAAAGCAGTCGTCGCTAGGTTTTGCTGACTATGTCAAAAGAGAAGCGAGACAAAGTCAGTTGGCACTAGGCTTCGTCGACTGTGTTAGAAGAGAAGAGAGGAAGAGAACCAACAGGCGTTAGGCTTGTGCAGGTAGTGATGGGAGAGAAGCAAGGGAGATAGATCAAGAGGGTGCTAGGCTTTGCCAACTACAACAGAGGAGAGAGAGAAATCCAACTGGTGTTAGGCTTCACTGATTGTGACAAAAGAGAGGAGAGAGAAATTCAGTCGGTGCTAGGCTTCACCTATTATGACAGAAGAGAGGAGATAGAAATCCAATCGGCACTAGGCTTCACTGACTGTGACAAAAGAGAGGAGAGAGAAATTCAGTCGGTGTTAGGCTTCACCAAGTGTGAGAGAAGAGAGGAGAGAGAAATCCAATCGATGTTAGGTTAACCGATTTCATTAGAAGAGGAGGAGAGGGAGAAATTCAGTTGGTGCTAGGCTTCGTCGACTATGACAGAAGAGAGGAGAGAGAAATCTAGTCATCGTTAGGCTTTACCGACTGTGACAGAAGAGACGAGAGAGAAATTCAGTAGGTGCCAAGCTTCACCGACTGTGACAGAAGAGAGGAGAGAGAAAAATCCACCTGGTGCTAGGTTAACCAATTGCATTAGAAGAGGAGAAGAGGGAGAAATCCAACTGGCTCTAGGCTTCACCGATTGCATTAGAAGAGGAGAAGAGATAAAGATAAGAGATGACAAGAAGAGAGAAAGAGATAGAGAGAAGAAAGGTGGGAGAGAAAGAGATAAGAATGAGAAGAAGAGAGAGATATAGAGATGAGAAAGGGGGAGGAGAGAGAAAGAGCGGAGGAGAGAGAAGGGGGAGGAGAGAGAAAGAGAGGAGGAGAGAGAAAGGGGAGGAGAGAGAAAGAGGGGAGGAGAGAGAAAGAGGGAAGGAGAGAGAATGTTACCTACCCAAAGGGTACCAACCCTTTTCTTCTCTCTCATCTCTCTCTCTTCAAGACGCACTCACAAGCTCAAGCCAAAATCAGAATTTTATTTACTGATCTAAGGTGTATGAATCCGTCCATTGTATAGTGAGGCATCGCCTGTTTATATAGAATTGGGCTAAAATATGGGTGTATGCCAAAAAACTACCTAGAATTGAAGATAATTACAATTTAATTGAATTTAAAGATATTCCAAAAATGGGTACAAAAGGATTGTTTTGCTCTTGCTTAATAATGTGTTAAATTTCAAAACAGTCCCTACTACTGCCCGAGAACTTGCGTGATCTTCCGTGGCTGACCTGAGGTCGTTCTGATGCCCATTTGAGCGAAAGATTATTGTTTTCTTGTAGGGCTCAGCATGATGATCATTTTGATACCAACTTCAAGCCATGAATCATGTTTATAAGCCATGATCATGTGTGCTTGTTCTTTGATATTTCTTTGTGATTTCTTCACTGAATCACACTAAGCATGTCGTCAGGATCATGTTGCAATAAACGTAGCTCGATTTCATGTCCGGATGAAGATTTTGTCGTCGTCAGTTTTTTACCAGAATCAAGAAATTCGACGGCCAAAATTTGCAGCAGCTTTGGTGCCTTTGTGTGTGAAATCCAACCGTTCATCGTACACGAGGTTTGGAATAGAGATAGTCTCAGATCTCATGCACATCATGCAATTGGTTTCGTGCCGATCGGGTAAGCGAGCTTCGTGATCTGGCTGCTCGAAAGAGGTCTGCTGCTACTGAATTTTCTGCAATTTCCTTCACGGATCAGCAACTTTCATTTAGTTTTTCTCTCTGCTCGGGTGTCGTCATGAGCGTGCCACATATCGAATTGTTCGTCATGATGAGACGAAAATGCTCACCAAATTTGAGAGCAATCTGACTTGGAACGAGTGAGTTATAGGCCCCAAAAGTGACTGACCATGACTGTAAAAAGAGCGACCATTAATGGTGTTTTGATGGAGTGAGGCCACATAGGAATAGTGTGTGGCTTACCGCTTTTCGGTATTTTATCCATCACTTTATCTTGGAATGCCCGATTAAGTAGAAACTTGACCCATAGGGATTTTCGACCGTGTCAGATCTAATGACAGTAGTCCCATAGTTGTTTGATGCACCCAAAGTATGGCTCTAGTTACTGGGTCCATTTCAGGGTGTTAGAGACCGATTTTGCTGAAATTGTTTCTTTGTGTTTACTACTTTAGACATATCTGATCACAATGATACTTGGTAGGTGGTCTTTCAAAGTGTTGATTAAGATCTTGACCAATTCTGGGGCCATTCTGAGACTGTCGAGAATTTCCACTTTTTATAGGCTTTATTGACCTACTTCTTACTTATTCTTAATCAGGGATCAAGGTGCTGAAAAATACGTTCAAACAGCTTACCCCGCCGAATGTTGTGCTTTAAGAGAAGCGAGAAGGACATTCATTAGAAAAATTTCCTTCGGCTTTTATTTCTTTTCTTCCTAGCCACAAGACCACATGAATGTCGAGGAGATTCACCTAATGGTGTAACTAGGTTGCTCTGACGTAGGGATGCATTGTTCGTGGGTCCGTCCGTGGAGACTTTAGGAGGAGAAGAGACCTTTTTGAGGGATCTTGTCAAAGTCCTCACCCTCGTGTGAACTGTTGGTGATTCTGAAGCTGAGGATTTGTACGGACCTCGTCAGTCAGAATTAGCCCAGTCTAGCAATTGAGTGCCATGTTGAAAGGCATTGTTCCCATTTGGTTTGGGTTTGTTTGTTTGCTTTTGGTCAGCGTGGTTTGCTGCTACACTAGGTTTGCTTTTAACAATCAGAGTACCACTGTAGGTCTCGTTTACCGAGTCCAGTCGGGGGCAAGTTTATTAGCCAATCCAGAATGTCTGGTCGTGCCGGCTAGATAAGCCGACGTCTCTGACAGGTTTCCCCCTGACTTTGTCAATTTCTGGCCTTTGCAATGTTTGCTTTCAGAGTGTATTTGTGATCACGTGGGAATAATGTTCTTCCTCATGAGGCTTGTCTTGCCGTCTTGACGAGTCTTCTGTCTTTCGAGTCTTTTTGCATTTGGTCTCAAACTGTCAGAATCTTTTCCTTGAAGCTCATATTTTTGGATTCCTGGTATTATGCCACCAGAGATTTTCTTCTAGTGAGGGTTGCAACTGCCCATTGAGGCGAACGCTGCATCAACCTGTTTATAGGTCCAAATGTCCTTTATGGATATTCGCTTGAACTTGGGAAGCGGCGTTGTAGAGATGATTTTCACCAACTTATTTTTATTTTGGGGCTCTTTTACCCATAGCCTTTTAGCTATGTCCACCATTTTCATCCATTTTTACTCACGATGCCCTTTCAGGTTTTCACCGTGCTGGTTTTTTATTCACGAAACTCTTTTACTCATGGTTTCATGATCATGCCCATCCGTCATTTTTACTCATAGCATTCCCTTGTTAAGGTATACATCATGCCCATTTTTCATTTTTTGTGAAGGCATGTATTTGAACGTATTTTTTATCACCTTGGTCCCTGATAAAAAGCAGGTCAATAAAGCTTACAAAATAGTGGGAAATTCCCGACAGTCTCAGAATGACTCCAAAATTGTCCAAGATCATCATCAACATTTCAAACGATCACCTGCCAAGTTTCGTCATGATCAGACATGTCTAAGACAGTGAACACAAAGAACTAATTTTCAAAACATTGGCCTCTAGCACCTTGAAAAGGACCCTACAACTGAAGGTACATTTTTAGTGTCTCAAAGCACTATGGGACCAATGCCATTGGATTCAGCACGATCGAAAACCCTTATGGGCCAAGTTTCGGCTTGTTCAGATGCCTCAAAACAAAGATATGAGCAAAACATTGAAACAAGAGAGGCCGCACACTATTTCTGTATGGCCTCACTGCTTCAAAATACCATTAAAGGTGGCTGTTTTTACAGTCATGGGCAGTCAATTTCAGATCTCATAACTCACTTGTTCCAAGTCGTATCGCACTCAAATTTGGTGAGTGTATTCGTCTCATCAAGACGAACAATTCGATATGTGGCACACCCCGAGACGATATCCGAGCAAGGAGAAAAACTAGTAGAAGTTGCCAATCCGTGAGGAAGATGCAGAAAATTTAGAAGCGACAAGCCTCGCTCGATGAACCAAATCATGGCGCTCGCACAACGGATCGACATAAAACTAATTCCATTGTGTGTATAAGGTTCAGGGCCATCATTGGATCGAACCACATAAATGATGGACAACCAGATTTCATGCATGAAGTCGACGAAGTTACTGAAATTTCGATCACCGGATTCTAGATTCTAGACAAAACTCAAAAGTTGCGAAATCTTCGTTCGGGCTCCAAATCGCGTTCCGATTATTGCCACGCAATCATGATGACATGCTTAATGTGCTACGATGAAGAAATCACAGAAAAACATTAAGGAAAAACCTCACTATCGATGCGAAGTTTTCAAGATTCAGACGAATTTCAAGTCTCGTGATCACGACTCAAAAACATGATTCACGGCTCGAAGTTGGTGACAAACGATCGCCATGTCAAGCCCTACAAAAAAACAATAATCTGTCGATCAAACGGGCATCCGAACAACCTCAGGTCAGCCACAAAAGATCACGCAAGTTCTCGGGCAGCCACCGAGCCCATTATGAAATTCCACACATTTTTAAGTAGGGGCAAAACAGTCTTTTTACACTCATTTTTAGAATTACTTTTAATTCAATTAAATCTTAATTTTCAGGAATTAGGTTTAATTTTAATCAATCCACCCATGTTTGGGCACAATTCTATATAAACTGGCACTGCCTCATTGTAAAAAAAACAAAAATGGAGACGCCACCTCCACCAAGAACCTTGGCATTTAGTTGATTTTTGAGAAGATTCAATAAAATTTTGATTCCTTTCTTGAGCTTGTGAGTTCGTCTTGGAGAGAGAGTAAGGGAAGAGAATAAAAGGGTCGATAACCTTCGAGAAGGTAATTTTCTCTCTCCTCCTCTCTCTTCTCTCTCTCTCTCTCCCTTCTCTTTCTCTCTCTCTTTCTCTCTCTTCTTCTTCCTCTTCATCTATCAGTCGGTGAGACCTAGCACAGATTAGTTTTCTCTCTATTCGTCTATCAGTTGGCAAGACTTAGTGCTTGTTGGTCTTCTCCCTCTTCGTCTATCAGTTGGTGAGACCTAGTGCCGATTGGATTTCTCTCTCTTCTATTTTCAATTGGTGAATCTAGCACCGATTGGCTTTCTCTCGCTTCTTTTGTCAACTGGTAAGACTTAGTGCCTGTTGGCTTTCTCTCTCTTCTTTTGTCAGTTAACGAGACCAAGCGTCGGTTGGCCTCCTCTCTCTTCTCTCTCCTCTCCCTGTCACCTGGCGAGAGCTAGTGCCAGTTGCCTTTCTCACTCTTCTTCTTTCAACTGGCGAGACCTAGCACCGGTTTGTCTCCGCTCTCTTCGTCATCAATCGAGACTTAGCATCGGTTGATCTCCTCTCTCTTCATCTATCGATCGGCGAGACCTAACGTCGGTTGGTTTCTCTCTCTTCTTCTACCAATCGACGTGGCCTAGCACTGGTTGTCTTTTCTCTCTCTACCATTCTGTGAGGCCTAACACTGGTTGTCTTTTCTCTCTCTACCAATCTGTGAGGCCTAACACTGGTTGTCTTTTCTCTCTCTACCAGTTTAAGGCCTAGCGCTGGTTGGTATTCTCCTTCTTCTTTTATCAGTCTGTGAGACCTAGTGCCAATTGGTTTTGCCTCTCTTTTTCTTTCAGTTGGTGAGACTAAGGGCCAGTTGGCTCCCTTCCTCTCTTCTCATCTGACAAAGTCGGTGAACCCTAGCGTCGACTACTTCCTCTCTCTCCCATCTCCTAAAACAATCGACGATGTTTAGCGCTGACTACATCTCGTCTTCTTTCTTCTCTTTAACCATTCCTCTGCTGCTCTTTTGTTCGACCAAGAGGGATTGAGGGTAGCATCTCATGGCAGTCCTGTCGTCTACCTATAATGTTGTTGCATCAGGTTTGCTTGGCCCGCTTTATTGCCACGACAGACTGACCATCTTATCTAGCTAGTCGATATCGGCAATAACGTCTAGTAGCAATCTTGTAAGCCGGTCTTAGTTACTGAGCCCGTTTTGCCACCACGTTATGTCAATTATTTACCGGCTTAGTCACTGCCTTGACCTTCTCGCTTGGTCGAATCTTTCTCTTGCTTACGTTCATAAAAGAGGAAAAGGGTGAGGCTTGACCCACCTATCCCATGACTTTTACCATATATATGTGTAATTGCAGAAAGTAGAAAATAAAAAGAATACGAGCCAAGGGAAGTGATCCCGAACCAGTTTCATTACTGGGGGGCTTTCTTTGTGATCTAAGAGGGCGGCCACATGAGTCAATCCGAGTAATTCCCAAACCCACCTTTTGAATTCCTCTCTCACCTGTTGGTAACACCTACCCCCACTTTCAAACCAGGCTCCCGAGAGAGCGATCTCACGAATGTCCCGAGTCATCCCCGAAACACGAGACACTAGCCGCCCATTCCCCCAAGGATCCGGAGGGCGAGATCGAGGCACCTAACCAACTTGGCGGCTCCACTGAGGACTTAGTACCCCTTAGTTAGATCGTTCTTGTTTAGCGAGTTTCTTCTTTATCTGCTTTCATCATCTTTTCACATTCACTTATGGCTGCTGGGTTCTATAACCCATTCATCCAGATCCTTGTCCCCTTATTCGAGAGTGTTTCTAAGGAACAAGGTCCTTCGAATTCGATTTCAACCATCCTCCTGAGCGAGGACCCCTTTTATACTCCCAGGTCTTAACCTGGACCGATGTGAGGAGGGACTTGAAGGTCCATCACTCCCCATCTCTTCGGGCTGGTGGAAACTCCAGCAAGGTGCCTTGCACTAGTGGTTCTTATGTTACCCCACATAGCATGCACCTAGCCACCGGCAAGTCACTTGCCGATCATTTTTCTGAGGTACACCGGAAGGCTGCCCAGTCCCTTTTTACAAAAGGCAAGCAAGTTGCCATTGCTCCTATGGGATGCCATAAGGCTACCCCCCACATTTCTGCACCATTGGTCTCTATCCCAAGAGGCTCAACACTTCGAGGCGAAAATCCCACGGTCTCCATCCCTCACATACACCATAAGGATCGTGGGTCACCCACTAGAGTCACACCTCGGGGCAACCCTCCTGTTGCCTCGAGACCGTGTTCAAGATCAAACCTTCCATGGCCAGATCCTACGCATGCCACTCATGTGCATCTCATTGCTCAGGGCAACACCGTTATTGTGCCAACCCAAGTACATAGAAGACAACCTTCTCGTCCTCCTCCTATGCATACACAAGAGCACCCTGTAAAGGGCAGGCCGGTGCCTGTTCTCTTATAGACATCTGCTCATAGTTCTCGGCCTCTTAAGGCCAGATCACTTGCACGTGCCCGGGTTGACCCTTAGGTCTCTCGTATTCCTTCTTCAAGGGGCGCGCACGTGTCGCCATCTCATACCTTCCCTCGTCCTTGACTCAGGCCTCCTCATGAGTCAACCCTTCACCCGCTCATTCCTTCTTCATCGAGCAAGCACCTTCAGCCTTCGTACTCAAAGGTTTTCCCCAAGAGTACCATCCTAAACCAGCCCCAACACTTTGGTCATGTCTCTGGAGCTCATAAAGAGCTTGGGGCATGGACCTCACAGAAGATCGAGTCCTTCATCCTCCTCGGCCTAAGATGACTCTAGTTCCTGGCCCTCATCCTTTGCCACACCTGATGGAGACAACTCTCTCTTGTGCAAGAAGAGTTGACCAACCGCAACCTAGATCAATGTTTTGGCAAGAGGTCCATCAAAACCTCAAGGCTAAATGTGATAGAGGTCTGCAAATTTTGACTAGAGAGAGGACCAAGGAAGTCAAAATAGCCAATTTTTACGACCATCTTCACCTGAATCCCTTCTACCCCCTTCAGACGATGAAGCCTGAAGAAGAGCGCTATGAGTCTTGTGCTGTGGTTACTGTCATAGAAGAAGGCCCAGCCACTCAACAACCACGATCCCAAGACTGTCGTGAACCTGCCCCATAGCCACGGTCCTAAGACCGTCGAGAACCGATCCAAATGCGATCTGCATACAAAGGTCGAGTTCAGTCGGGGCATGTTGACCCCTTACTGATTGACCTATCATGTTTGACTCCTCAAGATCGCAAACCTTCTCTGGCCACTAATGTTGACCTGCCTTGCGAAATGGTCAGTGTAATGGTCGTAAGCGAGCTCAGTGACTCGTAGGAGGATCGCATGAACAAGTTTGAGGATATGGTGTGCGTAATAATGGAAAAGATCGTTCGTATTGACGCTACATGCTAGTCAGCTAACCATGAGGTCAATTCCCATCACTTTGATGGTATACCTCCACATCAGCCTCCTCCATCTACCTCGTAAGAAAATTCTGTCCCTCATCCAGTCTCTCAGCCTTATATTGATGCTATGGTCACCCATAGCCTAAAGAGCAGACAAATTCCAAGCATACAAGGGGTGACACCTTATCAAAGACCATACCCCTCCTATATTGATCAAGTCTCGTTTCCCTCAGACTATAAGAAAGGGAAATTTCCCCTATTCAGTGGAACCACCTCCCCAAACCACCATATCACCCACTTGCAGGCGGCATGTCGAGAAACGGCAGCTGACAAGAGACTTCTTCTTCACCAGTTCATCGAGACCCTTGATGGATCAGCATCTCAATGGTATGCTCGACTTCCTTCAAACTCGGTGCATACATTGGAGGAGATCGAGTAACGTTCTATCAACACTTCTATGAGGTCGAGAGAGAGGTTCAAACTATCGATCTTCTCACCCTGACTCAAGACCTTGATGAGCCTGTAGATCAATTCATATCAAGATGGAGAAACTTTGCTTCATCCTAATCCTATGCCTGAGAAGGAAGCAGTCTAAACTTGCGTGCAAAATATGCGACCCGAAATCGGGCTACATGTCGAGGCTTCCAATCCAACCCTCCATGTCAGAGTTGATCTCTAAATCAGTTCGCATAGAACGTTTGTCACGCCATCATGGTGCAACACAAACAACCATCTAAAAGTTCAACGAGTATTCAGGGCAATGGTAGCTCTTGGAATAACATATGGGGCAGCCAATAGAAAGGGGTAATCAGTGTAGCTGTCATGGTCACTGGTTCAAAGAAGGCTTCCCCCCAAACCATGGACCTCTCTAAAGGGGTAACCGCATCAATAGTAACACCCCAGGCTGGCAAGCAACAACTGTCGTACAATAGGGTACTTCCACCAGCCAACTTTGATCCAAAGGATTATCTCTCCAGGCATAGGAATAAGGTCTATCCCTTCGAGAAGGAATGGGTCCCTGCGTTGTTCCACTTATTATTGGAGCAAAATATGATCCAGCTTTCAGAAATCTAGTTCCTCGAGCAATCTGGCCTTGATGATCAGGTGAATTATTGTGCTTACCATCGGAGGATTAATCATCCTACGGATGACTGCTAGATGCTAAAGGACATCATTGAGGTCCTGTTTCAGATGGGTCAGATAAAGCTTGAATACTTAAAAAAGGCCTTCGGGTCAGTTGAGGCCTCCCATGTTGTAACCATCCAAGAGGAGGATGAAGTGCCTGGAATTCTCTACGCCTTCTTCATTATAATGCTTCAGGAAGGCATAATCACACCGTAGCAGGCAAGGCAACCCCTTTTCCATGTTAAGGGGACTGAAGATCGATGGTGTCCATACCATCAAATAAGAGGTCATTACTTGACATATTCGCAAAGAAGATGTGGGAGTATCAAGAATTCTACAATCTTCTCTTAAGCAATCCTCAAATCGCTTCCTCATTGGGGCAAGAAGATCTCACAAGGCAGGACCTTCCCATCAATGACTCAGGCCCTGCGAAACCCTTAGCTTCCCAGCCATAGATGATCTACCATGGCCAGCCCAGGGAGACGAATCACACATTACCTCAAAAAACCAAAAAAATTCGGGGACCAAGGGCGGCTCATCGAAGAAATAAGACTGCTCAACCCACAGTCAAGCAGGAAATTCTCAGGCCCCTTCCTCCATTGCCAACTTTGCTGGACTGCATCCCCGACATGATCCTTTTTCCTTCTTCGTCTTGTCAAGAAGATTCCCCCGTCTCATCTCCCACTCAAAAAATGTCTTATTAGGGTGGCGACATTAAAAGCATTCCCCAACGGTCTGAGCAAGGGAAAGACCTAAAAGATCCCCTGCACCCGTTCAATTCTGGTGATGACGTAAAAAGCTGTCCAGATCGGTCAGATGAGGGGAACGACCTTAAAAGTCCACCACTTTCCATCCCTTCTCCACCTTCTTTTCCTGCTTCTCATTTTCTTATGTCTTCTACAAATATGACCTTGATATGTGCCCAGACTTTGAGGCTCTCGATCAGGAATTCGAAGGAATCAATATAAACAGGACGCAATGGAAGCGATTGAAAAAGACCGGCACAGGCAGCAGGATTCTTAACAGTTGCTGATGCCCTGACAGCCAAAGCCAAGGCAGAGCCACCTTCATCAAAGAAGTGCAAGAAGTCAAAGCCAAAGAAGCCCCAGTGGCCCCTTGAGCCTGACTTTGAGCAAAGATTGAGAGAGTCAAGGGGGTAAAGCTTCTATTCTCAGGGAGCTTGCCACTTGGTGCAAAATTCAAGAGCAATACCCACCATGGGACAGATAAATCTCATATCAGGGAGGACGCTGCAACCTCCACCGCAAAAGTCAGGCACCTTGAACTTCCTCAATCCGCCACTACCCCATGATCCAAAGGCTAGTCTGCCTATCCTACAACTCCCTGGGCTCCTTCCTAATCCAAATACACCTATTCTCCAATTCCCTAAGACTCCTTTGACCTCATGCACTCAGTCTCTCCCAAAGCCTTCCATCACTCACACCAAGCCCGTTATGCAATTAAGCCAGCCAGCTGGCCACATTACTTAAACCTGCTCCTCAACCCAATATACCCACCAAACTAGTGGTAGGAAAAGGAGCACAAAGCCTTGATCAAGAGAAGGTGAAATATGATGTGATAGGACATCTATGGAAGTTTCCAACCCTTCTCAGTGTCTACGACTCCCTCATGCTTTCAAAGGATTACCTGATGACTTTGGTTCAAGCTCTCTCTGACCCAAAAGTGTACAAGACCGAAGTAGAACCTATTGAGGTAAACCCGACAATTCTATAGGGATGTATGCCAATCACCTTTTCAGAGGACGATCTGCAGCTAGGGGAAAAGTTTCATAATCACCCTCTCCTTGCTGTTGGCAAATTACATGCATGCCCCATTAACTGAATCATGTTAGATGGAGGTTCGACAGTCAACCTTATTCCCAAAAGGATCCTTACTCAATTAGGATTGGGATTCGAAGACCTTACCTCGACCCACATCACAGTTCAGGGGTATAACCAATCAGAAGAGAAACCGGCTAGCACGATACACCTTCGTTTTAAGATTGGTGAGTTTAACAATTATGCCCAATTTCATGTAATTGACACCGACACTTCTTACTATATTCTCCTCGGTCGGCCATGGCTCCTTGATCAGGGGGTGGTTCCATCAACATTGCACCATTTTTTCAAGTATAGTCAAGACGGGAGATAGCATACGGTCTATGCTGACAAAAGATCATTCCCTGTGGTCGAAACTCATCATCAAGATGCGAAATATTACTTCACAGATCACGTCGCCTCAGAAGCTGAGAGAAGAAGGTCACTATTCTACAAGAAAGACTATGTCTTTGTCTTATGAAGAAGTTGAGGATGTTTGGAGGACATTAGTGAACATGTTCAAGGAAGAAGAAAGGCAAGGCAGAATTTTATCGCAAACTACTCTTCATTCCAACATCCCAACTATCATCCCTCAAGAAACTCCTTTGTTTGAAAACGATTCCTTACCCTCTGCTCATAGTTTTGAGCCACCTTGGCCAGAAAATGTACCAGAAGTCATTCCTGAGATCAAGCAAGCCATGGGGGTAGAATTCCTGGCTCCATGGGTCACCTATACATTGAACCATCGGAAAGTCTTGCATATCCCCATTTCACTCTTGAAAGCTGAAGCAACACGTCAACCACCACAAAAAGTCTTTTAAAATCCGGTTGCTATAAGTTTAGATGATGTTCTTCAGACCGTTGTCTAGCCAAAATTTTTTCTTTTCCATGGCCTCTTAGGAGAAGTTTGGAGAAGGCCAACTTCCTTGCCCTCAAGGGCAAGATCCTCTAGCAAACTTGAGAACTGAAGTACGCAGCCTCTAAAGCAAATTGGAGGTTATGCGTATCGCTTCAAAGTATCTCAAAGAGTTTTTCCCAAAGACTGAAAGCTATGATGAGCTTGAAGTAAACGCGCCACTAATGGAGGCCGAAGCCCCTCTTGACAAAGCCACTCACATGCAAGACCTTAAAAAGGTGTTTGAGCTGTTGCGACGTCACCAGCTCATGATGAACCCCTTGAAATGCACCTTCGGTGTACGCTCATGAAAATTTTAAGGGTTTATCATGAGATACCGCTAGCTGGAGATCGAGCTTATCAAAATCAAGGCAATTCAGGACATGCCGCAACCTATAACCCTCGATGAACTGCGGTATCTCCATGGACAACTCGCCTACATTCAGAGGTTCATTTCGAACCTTTCAGAGCGATGCAGACCCTTTTCACACCTCTTGAAGGACACTCCCTTCATATGGAATTAAGCGTGCCAAGTTGTGCTCGAGGACATCAAGCAGTACTTGTTGAATCCATCAGTACTCTCTATGCCATTGTTGGAAGGCCTATCATCCTATACGTCACCGTCTTCAATGAGTCACTCGGGGCACTCCTGGTGCAGAATAATGATGAAGGGAAAGAGACAACACTCTATTATCTTAGCAGCATAATGCAAGGGGCTGAGAAAAATTACCCTCCCATTGAAAAAATGTTCCTAGCCTTGATCTTTGCGGTATAGAAGCTCCACCATTACTTGCTCAGCCACAAGGTCAAGTTAATCTCCAAGGCAGACCCGATCAAGTTCTTTATGACCCGGCCATGATTGTTAGGATGTTTGGCCAATTGGGCACTATTGTTGATGGAGTTTGACATCATGTATGTACCACAGAAGGATATTAAAGGTCAAGCCCTAACAGACTTCCTTACGGCTCACCCAATCCCTTCAGAATCTCCTGTGTTAAGTGATCTCCCGGATGAAGAAGTTTTATGTGCGGCGCTAACTCGGTCTTGGGAGATGTACTCTGACAGAGCATTCTAGTTATATCCCTAAAAGGCTAAACTCGCAGGCTGATGAGCTCTCAAAGCTCGACACAACCATCCAATTGTATTCAACGGGGCCCACTCCAGTCTGGGTAAACGAATGGAGACACATCGACTTGAGAACCGAAGTTGACGTAGACGATGAGAGGGATGTCTTCCTTGAGTGTCCGCCTTACCCATTCGAGGCACACTTCTCGCAGCTAGGGATGCCATCAAGACAGAGCAGGAAATTTCCCAAGAAAAAGAATCCAAGGTCAGGGAGCAAGAGCCCGGATTCTTCTACCCATTGTGTGCATAGGTTGAACAAGTAGAAGATTGGAGCGAGCCTATCATGGTCTTCATAAAACATGGGAGGTTGCCTCAAGATCAGGTGGAACGCAATGACATTCGACTGATGTTCATCAAGAACACCCTTCTCGATGGGGATCTCCTCGTTTGTCAGTCAATGGTTGGAATCCTCCTCAGATGCGTCGATGCACAAGAGGCAAGCAAAGTACTCGAAGAAGTACACTCAAGCATCTTTGGGATGCATCATTCCGGCCCCAAGCTCTATGAGAGCATCAGTAAACTCGACAATTACTGGCCTTCCATGGTAGCTGATGCTAAAAACTACGCCAAAAGATACCAGGTGTGCCAAATTCTCATACATCAGCCCCTAGAGCCTCTCCATTCTACAGTGACATCATGGCCCTTTCCCCAGTGGGGCATGGACATTGTAGAACCCATCGACCCTCCTTCTACTTTGGGTCATGCCTTCATCCTGGTGGCAACAGACTACTTTTCCAAATGGGTTGAGGCAGTCCCTCTTAGACATGTTCTAGGGACCGCTGTGGTTAACTTCGTGTGGCACCACATCATCTACTGGTTCGGGGTCCCGGACCGAATAATTTCTGATAATGGCCCTCAGTTCAGGAGCCAACAATGGATTGCCTAGTCAACCAATTTAGTTTTGAGTGGAAGTACTCGACTATGTACTACCCTTGAGCCAATGGGTTAGCTGAGGCATTCAACAAGACTTTGTGCGGGGTGCTCCGGAAGTCGTTGTCAAAGTCAAAGAAGAACTGGCATGAGAAGTTGCTTGAGGCTCTGCGGGCTTATCACACTACCAGTCGCAATGCTACGAATTCCATCCCTTATTCCCTGGTCTATGGCGGTGAGGCGGTCCTACCCCTCGAAATTTAAATATCCTCACTCTGTGTTGCTATACATCAGGGACTAGCTAAGGACGAGAGGGTTAGGCTCCACTATCAAGAGCTGGATGTCCTTGATGAAAAGAGACTAGAGGCCCAACAGAACCTCGAGCTCAATCAAGGAAGAATGAAGAGGGCCTTTGAGAAGTCTGTCAAGGTTCATTCATTCGCTCGTGGGGACCTAGTCATAGCAGTCAAGAGACCAATCGTCATGCACGGCCATGGCAAAGGAAAGTTCGAGCCTAAGTGGGAGGGTCCATTCGTAATCGAGAAGCTTACACCAAGTGGAGCCTATATACTGATGAACTCTGATGGAGAAGAGGCGATGCCCCTACCAACGAGCGATATTTAAAGAAGTACTAGCCTAAACATGGCAATAAAGTGCGGTGTGTGCAATAAAAAGGTAGAAAAGAAGATGGGAAACATCAAGACAACTCAAAGGAAATTCATTTCTTTTATTGCATTAGAAAAAGTTTCAAGTTACAACCGAAGGCTCATTGTCAGGGAAGTTACAAAGCTCTTGCATCTGAGGATAAGCGGACGGTTACAAACCAAAGCCAGTGGCGTTGCTCTTGCATCTTAGAATAAGAGGACAGTTACATGCCAAGAGAAACACCCTCCTCGTACAGAAGAAGCAAACCCCCCCAAAGAAATGCCTGCCCCATGAAGAAGTGGCAAAACCACTAGGAGAAATTAGCCTCGGTCCCGCCAAGGGGAATGGTTACAAGCCAAAACAAAAAGACAACCACTTTTCAGTCAGCTTCAATTCATTTGATGAGTAAATCAAACATACAAGGCAGACTTCTTTTGCAAGGAACTAGCCTATGATGGAGAGCATACCCTGTTCACAGTGGGCGCCCTTCCATAGAACAGTTTGGACTTCACGGTTGTACTGGAGGACTTGACTTCCAACACACCGCGGGGGCAAGCCCTCCCCGTTGGCCATCACTCTTGACCCTTTGGAAGACATTGTCGTCCGAGGTCATCACCATGCGCAACACAATGCCGCGCCCTATCATCACCATAGGCAGGCTAATGCTGTGCAGGACTATCGCTGCAAGCCTCATGCCCCCAAGAGTGGCTATCGTCAAGTGTGACCCAGGGATGTGCGAAGACGGCACTGCATGTGACTTAATGGCATGCGTGACCCAATTCCCAATTTTCCCAATTTTCGGGGAGCATTGATGCCTCATCGGTTCCCCCAATAGTCACCCCTCACCGACGGTCCACCTTCTTGGGACCGTTTTCCTTCCCCGTAGTCCTTCGAGTTTCACGAGAATTCACTCCCGCCCATCGAGAAAATCCTTCCCACCTTCTGCTCGTTGCCGGAGTTAGCAAAAACCACCGAAAGTCCCCAGAAAATGCTCCCCTAAGTTTCTGCGACCCTATGAATTGCCCTTCTCCCTGGTTTCCCACTTTAGCAGTTCACCAAAGCTCACCGAAATTTCGCTAAGTTTTCGATGAACTCAATGGAGCCCCTTCTCCTTCTCCTCCAACAACCAGAGAGCTGACAAAGCCCTCTGAACTCTTTGCCTCCTCCACTTCGACAGCCGAATGGCCGGAGCAGCACTCGAACCCCTGTAGGACACCTCTGCAAATTCTGCTAAGGCCCCAAGAGAACCTTTTATTTGCTCAGAAAGCCTCAACTCTTGCTGAAAGGTCTTCATAATCATGCTGTGAAGCTTCGCACCTCCTTAAGCACACCAAAAAAATCCCAAAGGACCTATCTCTGCAAGTTTTGGCTGGGAAGTGCTCGTCGAAAAACCGTCCCCAGAAAGCTTTGACTCTCTCTCTCTTTAAAATGCTTTCTACTATTTTACTCTTTCAATAAAATAGTAAACTTGGGTTTCTCCGCTTTTTATACCCCACAATACCGTGAACTTCCCCCGACAAACACAAAATGATGCTCCAGTCCCAAGCTCTTGATGGCGATAAGACCAGGCCAGAACGGGAATGCACAATACCCTAATCATCATCGTCGTGTGCCTTGTCAAGACTTGTGTCACGTGCCTCATCAGAAGGCTAGTGCCACGTGCCCCCATCAAGACTTTTACTGAGGGCATCGACCAGAGACTATCGCCACGCATCTCATCTAGAGATTATCGCCTTGCATCGCTTCCAGAGGTCATTACCATGCATCTCATCCATAGATCACCGCCGCACGTAATGTTAAGGGCAACTCCCACGTGCTTCAGTAAGGGACTTAACGCATCACCTACGCTTATTGATCAATGTGCCATTCCACACTTAGTGTCATGCACAAGCCTTGGCACTCCCCTTTAGACCATCGTCTCTCATCCTCAAGAACTTCATTCCTTGCATCAAAATCTCACTCCTCAGGGAGCCCAGTCTCCAGTGACAACTCTATTCCCCCCTAAAGTCACATCTCATCACTGCTATCATCACAGTCCGTGCTGCATGACTTTAAACTACACTGCCACGGTCCATGCTGCATGACTTTAAACTGCACTGCCACGGTCCGTGCTGTGTGACTTTAAATTGCACTGTCACGGTCTGCGCTGCATGACCTTAAACTGCACTACCACAGTCCATGTTGCATGATCCTAAACTACACAGCCATAGTCCTTGTCACATGACTCAAAATTGTACGACCATGGTCCGAACTAGACCCTCAGCAGAGTTAGATGTTTGCAAGGTTCGTACTCACCCCATCATCTCTAAAGAGTCAAGGATTTTCTTAACCCACGGTGGGATTCATCTATGCTCTGGCTCGTCAGAGTTCCATGCACATCGATATTCATTATCCCCGTGGAGTCACACTGGCCCTCCTAATCCCCAGTGAAGCCTCTCCTGTTTACTACTCCTCGTAGGGTCAACACCTTCTTCTACATCTCTTCGTATGTGTATAGCCTTAACTATCTTTATCCCTAGGGAGTCAGATTGCTATCCACATACCTACCCCCCATGCAACCCTATTGACATGGTGATTCGTACTTGGACCATGTTGCATGACCCTAAACTGCATAGCCATAGTCCAAACTATATGATTTTAAACTATATCAGATATCTAGTTCACGACCTTAAACTGCACGGTCCTGGTTGCATGACCTAAAACTACATAACCACGGTCCAAGCTATATGACCTTAAACCATAGTACATCTTCTGGTCGCATCACGTTAAACTGCTTCCCCAGGTCTACGAGGCGCGACCTTAAAACATGCCCCTGTTAACCGCATACCCCTTTTACATGCATTTTCATGCATACTTTCCCTAATCGACCCTTTTTTGTTCGCATACCTTCTTCTTTACCCCAGCGAGCCTACTTAGGCGCACACGCCATTTACGTGAATCTCCATGTACGTCTTTCCTAGACGGCGCATTCCTGTGCGTGGGTCATAACCTTTCACATACCATCCAATCAACTCTCCATAGGGAACTTCATGCCATCCTCCCAAGTGAGTCAAAGTCATCACCAGACTCAATCTATGACCTCTACAGACTGCCATTCCTTACGGCTACGATCTAGCTGTACGACCTTAAACTATAGTGCGTCCTGGGCGCATGACATTAAAAGGTTTCTCACAGGTTTCAAATGCACAACCCTAAAACACGCCTTCTAAATGAAAAAAGGGCAAAGTCGGCACTAAACTTCACCGACTGTGACAGAAGAGAGGAGAGAGAAATCTAATCGGTGCTAGGCTTCGCCAACTGTGAGAGAAGGGAGGAGAGAGAAATTCAACCGATGCTAGGTTAACCAATTTCATTAGAAGAGGAAGAGAAGGAGAAATCCAGTCAGTGCTAGGCTTCGTCGACTATGACAGAAGAGAGGAGAGAGAAATCCAATTGTCGTTAAGCTTTGCCTACTGTGATAGAAGAGACGAGGGAGAAATTCCGTCGGTGCCAAGCTTCACCGACTGTGATAGAAGAGCGGAGAGAGAAAAATCCAATTGGTGCTAGGTTAACCAATTACATTAGAAGAGGAGAAGAGGGAGAAATCCATTCGACTTTAGGCTTCATCGATTGCGTTAGAAGAGGAGAACGGACGGAGATAGAGATGAGAAGAAGAGAGAAAGAGATAGAGATAAGAAAGGTGGGAGAGAAAGAGATAAGGATGAGAAGAAGAGAGAGAGATAGAGATGAGAAAGGGGAAGGAGAGAGAGGGAAGGAGAGAGAAGGGGAGGAGAGAGAAAGGGAGGAGAGAGAAGAGGGAGGAGAGAGAAGAGGGAGGAGAGAGAAGGGAGGAGAGAGAAGGAGAGGAGAGAGAAGAGAGGAGGAGAGAGAAAGAGGGGAGGAGAGAGAAATAGGGAGGAGAGAGAAGGGAGGAGAGAGAAGAGGAGTGGAGAGAG
>NW_006497557.1:2556253-2573677 GCF_000471905.2 Amborella trichopoda | reverse complement strand
GGGGAGGAGAGAGAAAGAGGGATGGAGAGAGAAAGTTACCTGCCTAAAGGGTACCATCCCTTCTCTCTCATCTCTCTCTCTCCAAGACGCACTCACAAGCTCAAGCAAAAATTAAAATTTTATTGATTGATCCAAGGAGTATGAATCCGTCCATTGTATAGTGAGGCATTGCCTGTTTATATAGAATTGGGCTAAAATGTGGGTGTACGCCAAAAAAAGTACCTGGAATTTTAGATAATTATAATTTAATTGAATTTAAAGAAATTATAAAAATGTGTGTAAAAGAATTGTTTTGACCATGCTTAACAATGTGTGGAATTCCAAAACTGTCACTACTGCTGCCCCAAAACTTGAGTGATCTTTCATGTCTGACCCGAGGTCGTTCTAATGCGCGTTTGATTAAAAGATTATTGTTTTCTTGTAGGGCTCAGTATGACGAACATTTTGATACTAACTTCGAGTCATGAATCATGTTTATGAGCCATGATCATGAGATTTGAATCTTGGATGAATCTTGAAAGCTTCGGATCGATTGTGTGCTTATTCGTTGATTTTTCTTTGTGATTTCTTCACTAAATCACACTAAGCATGTCGTCATGATAACGTTGTAATAAATGTAGCCCGATTTCGTGTCCTGATGAAGATTTGTCGTCGTCAGGTTTTTATCAGAATCATGAAATCTGGCAGCAAAAATTTGCAGTAGCTTTGGCCCCTTCATGTGTGAAATCCAACCGTTCATCGTACATGAGATTAGGACCAAAGAGAGTCTCAGATCTCACGCACATAATGCAATTGGTTTCATGCCGACCGGGTTTGCGAGTGTCGTGATCTGGCTGCTTGAACGAGGTGTGCTGCTGTTGAATTTTCTGTAATTTCCTTCACGAATCAGCGACTTTCATTTAGTTTTTTCTCTCTGCTCGAGTTTCGTCATGGCGTGCCACATATCGAATTGTTCGTCTTGATGAGATGAAAACGCTCACCAAATTTGGGAGCAGTCTGACTTGGAATGAGTGAGTTATAGGCCCCGAAAGTGACTGACCATGACTATAAAAACAATGACCTTTAATGGTGTTTTGATGGAGTGAGGCCACATAGGAATAATGTGTGGCTTACCACTTTTCGGTATTTTACCCATTACTTTATCTTGGAATGCCCGATTAAGTCAAAACTTGATTGATAAGGGTTTTTGACAGTGTTAGATCTAATGGCAGTAGTCCCATAGCTGTTTGATGCACCAAAAGTATGGCTCTAGTTACAGGGTCCATTTCGGGGTGTGAGAGACCGATTTTGCTGAAATTATTTCTTGTGTTTACTACTTTAGACTCTTCTGATCAAGATGAAACTTTGTAGATGGTCTTTTGAAGTGTTGGTGAAGATCTTGACCAATTCAGGAGCCATTCTGAGACTGTCAAGAATTTCCACTTTTTGTAGGCTTTATTGACCTACTTCTTACTTATTCCTAATCAGGGATCAAGGTGCTGAAAAATAAGTTCAAATAGCTTGCCCCACCGAATGTTGTGCTTCAAGAGAAGCGAGAAGGATAATCATTCGAAAATTAGAAGGATAATCATTCGAAAATTTCTTTCGGCTTTTACTTCTTTTCTTCCTAACCTCAGGACCACATGAATGTCGAGGAGATTCACCTAATGGTGTAACTAGGCTGCTCAGACGTAGGGATGCATTGTTTTCGGGTCCGTCCTTGGAGACTTTCGGGGGAGAAGAGACTTTTTTGAGGGATCTTATCGAAGTCCTCACCCTCGTGTGAACTGTTGGTGATTCTGAAGCTGAGGATTTTGTACGGACCTCGTCAGTCAAAATTAGCCCAGTCTTGCAATTGAGTGCCATGTTGAAAGGCACTGTTCCCATTAGGTTTGGGTTCATTTGTTTTCTTTTGGTTGGCGTGGTTTTCTGCTACACTAGGTTTGCTTTCGACAATCAAAGTACCACTGTAGGTCTCGTTTACCGAGTCCAGTCGGGGGTAGGTTTATTTGCCGATCCCGAAGGTCTGGTCGTGCCAGCTATATAAGCTAACATCTCTGATAGGTTTCCCCCCGGCTTTGTCAATTTTTGACCTTTGTAATGTTTGTTTCCAGAGTGTATTTGTGACCTCATGGGAATAATGTTCTTCCTCATGAGGCTTGTCTTGCCATCTTGACGAGTCTTCTATCTTTGGTGTCCTTTTGCAATTGGTCTCAGGCTGTTAGAATCTTTTTCTTGAAGCTCATATTTTTGGATTCCTGGTATTATGCGACCAGGGATTTTCTTCTAGTGAGGGCTGAAGCTGCCCATTGAGGCGAACGCTGCTTCAACCTGTTTATAGGTCCAAATGTCCTTTATGGATTTTCGCTTGAACTTGGGAAGCGACACTGTAGAAATGGTTTTCACCAACTTATTTTTAGTTTGGGGCTCTTTTACCCATAACCTTTCAGCTATGTCCACCATTTTCATCCATTTTTACTCACGATGTCCTTTCAGGTTTTCACCGTGCCCAGTTTTTATTCATGAAACTCTTTTACTCATGGTTCTTGACCATACCCATCCGTCATTTTTACTCATAGCATTCCTTTGTTAAGGTATACATCATGCCTGTTTTTCATTTTATGTGAATGCATGTATTTTAACATATTTTTCATCACCTTGGTCCCTGGTAGGAAGCAGGTTAATAAAGCTTACAAAACAGTGGGAATTTCCTGACAGTCTCAAAATTTCCCCAGAATTGCTCAAGATCATCATCAACACTTCAAAAGACCACCTGCCAAGTTTCGTCATGATCAAACATGTTGAAGGCAGTGAACACAAAGAAACAATTTTCAAAAAATTGGCCTTTAGCACCCTGAAACAGACCCTACAACTGGAGTTACATTTTTGGTGTCTCATATCACTATGGGATCAATGCCATTGGATCCAGCACGATCGAAAACCCTTATGGGCCAAGTTTCGGCTTCTTCAGACGCCTCAGAACAAAGATATGAGCAAAACATTGAAATAAGAGAGGTCACACACTATTCCCGTATGGCCTCACTACACCAAAACACCATTAAACGTGGTTGTTTTAACAGTCACGAGCAGTCACTTTCAGATCCATAACTCACTCGTTCCAAGTCGGATCGCTCCCAAATTTGGTGAGTGTATTCGTCTCATCAAGACGACCAATTCGATGTGTGGCACAGCCAGAGCCAATATCCGAGAAGGGAGAAAAGCTAGATCAACGTTGTCGATCCGTGAAGAAGTCGTAGAAAATTCAGTAGCGACATGGCTCACTCGATGAACCAAATCCCAACGCTCGCACAACGGATCGACGTAAAACTAATTCCATTGTGTGCATAAGGTTTAAGACCATCATTGGATCGAACCACATAAATGATGGACAGTCAGATTTCATGCACAAAGCCGACGAAGTTGCTGAAATTCCGGTCACCGGATTCTAGGTTCTGGCCAAAACTCAAAAGTTGCAAAATCTTCGTTCGGGCTCCAAATCGCGTTCTGATTGTTGCCATGCTTAATGTGCTATGACGAAGAAATCACAAAAAAACATTAAGGAGAGACCTCACTATCGATCTGAAGTTTTCAAGATTCAAACGAATTTCAAGTCTCATGATCATGACTCAAACCATGATTCACGGCTCGAAGTTGGTATCAAAACGATCCCCATGTCATGCCCTATAAGAAAACAATAATCTCTCGATCAAACAGGCATCAAAACAACCCTGGGTCAGCCACAAAAGATCACGCAAGTTCTTGGGCTGCCACAGGGCCTGTTATGGAAGTCCACACATTGTTAAGCAAGGGCAAAACAGTCTTTTTGCACTCTTTTTTAGAATTTCTTTTATTTCAATTAAATCATAATTTTCAGGAATTAGGTTTAATTTTAATCAATCCACCCATGTTTGGGCACAACTCTATATAAACGGGCACTGCCTCATTGTAAAAAAAAGAAATGGGAGATGCCACCTCCACGAAGAACCTTGGCATTTAGTTGATTTTTGAGAAGATTCAATAAAATTGCTTGAGCCTATGAGTTTCTCTTGGAGAGAGAGTGAGGAGAGAGACTAAAAGAGCCGATACCCTTTGAGAAGGCAATTTTCTCGCTCCTCCTCTCTCTTCTCTCTCTCTCCCTTCTCTTTCTCTCTCTCTTTCTCTCTCTTCTTCTTCCTCTTCATCTACCAGTCGGTGAGACTTAGCACCGGTGGGTTTCTCTCTATTCGTCTATCAATCGGCGAGACCTAGCGTCGGTTGGTCTTCTCCCTCTTCGTCTATCAGTTGATGAGACCTAATGCTCGTTGGATTTCTCTCTCTTCTTCTGTCAATTAGTGAACCTAACGTCAGTTGGTTTTCTCTCTCTTCTTTTATCAACGGGTGAGACTTAGTGCTTATTGGCTTTCTCTCTCTTCTTTTATCAATTAATGAGACTAGCGTCGGTTGGCCTCCTCTCTCTTCTCTCTTCTCTCCCTATCAACTTGGGAAAGCTAGTGTCGGTTGGCTTTCTCTCTTCTTCTATCAACTGGTGAGATCTAGCACTGGTTGGTCTCTGCTCTCTTCGTCATCAATCGGTGAGACCTAACGTTAGTTGATCTACTCTATCTTCGTCTATCAATCGGTGAGACCTAATGCTGGTTGGTTTCTCTCTCTTCTTCCACCAGTCAACGAGGCCTAGCACTGATTGTCTGTTCTCTCTCTACCAGTCTGCGAGGCCTAACGCTGGTTGGTATTCTCCTTCTTCTTTTATCAATCGGCGAGACCTAGTGTCAATTGGTTTTCCCTCTCTTCTTCTTTCAGTTGGTAAGACAAAGGGCCAGTTGGCTCCCTTACTCTCTTCTCATCTTACAAAGTCGGTGAAGCCTAGCGATGACTGCTTCCCCTCTCTCCCATCTCCTGAAACAATCGATGATGTTTAGTGCTGACTACATCTCATCTTCCTTCTTCTCTTTAACCATTCCTCTGTTGCTCTTTTGTTTGACTAAGAGGGATTGAGGGTAGCATCTCATGGTAGTCCTATCGTCTAGCTATGATGTTGTTGTGTCAGGTTCGCTTGACCTTCTCGCTTGGTCATACGCTCATAAAAGACGAAAAGGGTGAGACTTGACCCACCTGTCCCATGACTTTTGCCATATATGTGTGCAATTGCAAAAAGCAGAAAATACAAAGAATACGCCAAGGGAAGTGATTCTGAACCAGTTTCATTACTAAGGGGCTTTCTTCGTGATCTAAGAGGGCGGCCACGTGAGTCAACCTGAGTAAGTCCAAAACCCACCTTTTGATTTCCTTTCTCACCAGTTGGTAACATCTACCCCCTTTTTCAAATGAGGTTCTCAATAGAGCAATCTCACGAATGTCTTGGGTCATCCCCAAAACCCGAGATGCGAGCCGCCCGTTCCCCCAAGGATCCGGAGGGTGAGATCGAGGCACTAACCAACTTGGCAGCTCCACTAGAGACTTAGTACCCCTTAGTCAGATTGTTCTTGTTTGGCGAGTTTCTTCTTTATCTGCTTTCATCATCTGTTCACATTCACTTACGGCTGCTGGGTTCTATAACCCATTCATCGGGATCGGGGATTTTCTTGTCCCCTTATTCGAGAGTGTCTCTAAGGAACAAGGTCCTTCGAATTTGTTCTCGACCATCCTCCGGAGCAAAGACCCCTTGTCTAGCTCTCAGGTCTTAACCTTGACGGATGTGAGGAGGGACTTGAAGGTCCATCACTTTCCATCTCTTCGATCTGGTGAAAACTACACTAAGGCACCTTGCACTGGTGGCTCTTATGTTACCCCACAAAGCATGCACCCAGCCACCAGCAAGTCACTTGCCAGTCGTGTTTCTGAGGTACACCGGAAGGCTGCCCAATCCCTTTCTGCAAAAGGCAAGCAAGTTGCCATTGCTCCTATGGGTCACCATAAGGCTACCCCCCACATTTCTACACCATTGGTCTCTATCCCTAGAGGCTCAACACTGCTCGGGGCAACACAGTTATTACGCTAACACCCAAGTACACAGAAGACGACCTTCTTGTCCTCCTCCTCTTCTCTTAGAGACACCTGCTTGTAGTTCTCGGCTTCTTAAGGCCAGATCACTTCCACTAGCCCGGGTTGACCCTCAGGCCTCCCGTATTCCTTCTTCAAGGGGCGCACACACATCGCCATCTCAGGCCTTCCCTCGTCCTTGACTCAAGACTCCTCACGTGTCAACCCCGTCTTCGCTCGCTCCTTCTTCATCAAGTAAGCACCTTCAGCCTTGGTACTCGAAGGTTTTTCCCAAGAGTACCATCCTGAACCAGCCCCAACACTTTAGTCATGTCTCTGGAGCTCATAAGAAGGCTTGGGGCATGGACCTCACAGAAGATCGAGTCCCTTCATCCTTGCCAGCCTAAGATGACCCCAGTTCCAGGCCCTCATCCTTTGCTACACCTGATGGAGACAGCTCTCTCTTTTGCAAGAAGAGTAGACCAACCGTGACCTAGATCAAAGTTTTGGCAAGAGGTCCATAAAAAACTCAAGGCTAAATGCGATAGAGGTCTATAAATTTTGACTTGGGAGGTGACCAAGGAAGTCAAAACAACCAATTTTGACGACCCTCTTCACCTGAATCCCTTCTACCCCCTTCATATGATGAAGCCTGAAGAAGAGCTCTATGAGCCTTGTGATGTGGTTACTATAACAAAAGAAGGCCCAGCCACTCAACAACCACTGTCCCAAGATCGTCGTGAACCTGCCCCACAGCCACGGTCCTAAGACCGTCGAGAACCAGTCCAAATGCGATCTGCATACAAAAGTTGAGTTTAGTATAGGCATGCTGACCTCTTCGTGACTAACCTACCATGTTTGACTCCTCAAGATCACAAACCTTCTATGGCCTCTAACGTTGACCACCCTTGAGAAATGGTCAGCGTCGTAAGCGAGCTCAGTGACTCACAGGAGGATTGCATGAACAAGTTTGAGGATATGGTGTGCGTAATAATGGAAAAGATCGATTGTATTGATGCTACATGCTAGTCAGCTAACCATGAGGTCAATTCCCATCACTTTGATGGTATACCTCCACAGCAGCCTCCTCCATCTACCTCGTAGGAAAATTCTGTCCCTCATCCGGTCTCTTAGTCTGATATTGATGCTATGGTCACTCATAACCTAAAGAACAGACAAAGTCTTGGCATACAGGGGGTGACACCTTATCAAAGACCATACCCCTCCTATATTGATCCAGTCGCGTTTCCCTTAGACTATAAGAAAGGGAAATTTCCCCTATTAAGTGGAACCACCTCCCCAAACCAATGATATCACCCACTTCCAGGCGGCATGTCGGGAAAGGGTAGCCGACGGGAGACTTCTTCTTCTCCAATTCATCGAGACCCTTGATGGATCGACATTTCAATGGTATGTCCAACTTCCTCCAAACTTGGTGCATACATGGGAGGAGATGGAGTAACTGTTCTATCAACACTTCTATGAGGTCGAGAGAGAGGTTCAAACCATCGATCTTCTCACCTTGACTCAGGACATTGATGAGCCTGTATATCAGTTCATATCAACATGGAGAAGCTTGGCTTCCCGCCATCCTAATCCTACGCCTGAGAAGGAAGCAGTCCAAACTTGCATGCGAAATATGCGACCCGAAATCGCGCTACAAGTCGAGGCCTCCAATCCAACCCTCCCTGTCAGAGATCTCTAAATCAGTTTGCATAGAAAGTTTGTGACGCCATCATGGTACAACTCAAACAACCATCTACAAGTTCAATGAGTAACCAGGGAAATAGTAGCTCTCGAAATAACACACGGGGCTGCCAATAGAAAGGGGTAATCAGTGCAGCCGTCATGGTCACTGGTTCAAAGAAGGCTTCCCCCAAACCTTGGACCTCTCTAAAGGGGTAACGCTGCAATAATAACACCCCAGGATGGCAAGAACCAACGGTCATACAATAGGGTACCTCCCCCAGCCAACTTTGATAAGAAGGATTATTTCTCCAGGCATAGGAATAAGGTTTATCCCTTCGAGAAGGAATGGGTCCCTGTGTTGTTCCACTTATTATTGGAGCAAAATATGATCCATCTTTCGGAAATCTAGTTCCTCGAGCAATCTGGCCTTGATGATGAGGTGAAGTATTGTGCTTACCATCAGAGGATTAATCATCCTACTGATGACTACTAGATGCTGAAAGACATCATTGAGGCCCTGATTTAGATGGGTCAGATAAAGCTTAAATACTTTAAAAAGGCCTTCGGGCCAGCTGAGGCCTCCCATGTTGTAACCATCCAGGAGGAGGATGAAGTGTCTAGAATTCTCTACACCTTCTTCATCATAATGCTTCAAGAAGGCATAATCACACTGTAGTTGGCAAGGCAACCCCTTTTCCTTATTAAGGGGACTGAAGATCGATGTTATCCATACCATCAGATAAGAGGTCATTACTTGTTAGAATGCACAGCTTTCCTTGACATATTTGCAAAGAAGATGCGGGAGTATCAAGAATTCTACAATCTTCCCTTAAGCGATCCTCAAATCACTTCCTCATCGGGGCAAGAAGATCTCACAAGGCAGGACCTTCCCATCAATGACTCAGACCCTGCGGCACCATCAGCTTCCCAGCAATGGATGATCTACCATGGCCGAAGCAGACTCAAGTCTTTGGGGCGAGAAGCAGTTCGTCAAGCTAAGGCTGTTCGCCCGGCCAGGGAGACGAATCACACATTACCTCGGAAAACCAGAAAAAGTCGAGCACCAAGGGCTGCTCACCAAAGAAATAAGACTTCTCAACACACAGTCAAGCAGCAAATTCTCAGGCTCCTTCCTCCATTGCCAACTTTGCTGGACTGCATCCCTGGCATGATCCTTTTTCCTTCTTCGTCCTGTCAAGAAGATTCTCCTGTTTCATCTCCCACTCAACAAATGTTTGATTAGGGTGGTGACGTTAAAAGCATTGAGCAAGGGAAAGACCTAAAAGATCCCTTGCACCCGTCCAATCCTGGTGATGACGTAAAAAGCTACCCAGATTGGTCTGATGAGGGGAACGACCTTAAAAGTCCCCCACTTTCCAACTCTTCTCCACCTTCTTTTCCTGCTTCTCATTCTCTTACGTATTCTTCAGATACGACCGTGATGTGCCCAAACTTCGAGGCTCTCGACCGGGAATTCAAAGGAATCAATATAAGCAGGACGCAGTGGAAGCGATTGAGAAAGACCACGGCACAAGCAGCAGGACTCTTAACATTTGCTGATGCCCTGGCAGCCAAAGCCAAGGTAGAGGCACCATCATCAAAGAAGCGCAAGAAGTCTAAGCTAAAGAAGCCCCAGTGGCCCCTTGAGCCTGACTTCGAGCAAAGATTGAGAGAGTCAAGGGGGCAAAGCTTCTATTCTCAGGGAGCTTGCCACATGGTGCAAATTTCAAAAGCAATACCCACCATGGGGCAGATAAATCTCAGATTAGGGAGGACGCTGCGACCTCCACCACAAAAGTCGGGCACCTTGAACTTCCTCAGTCCACCATTACCCCATGATCCAAAGGCTAGTCTTCCTATCCTACAACTCCCTGGGCTCCTTTGTACTCCAAATACACCTATTCTCCAATTCTCTAAGACTCCTTTGACCCCATGCACTCAGTCTCTCCCAAAGCCTCGAACTTACATCACTCAAATGAAGCCTGCTATGCAATTAAGTCAGCCAGCCGGCCTCGTTACCCAAACCTGCTCCTCAACCCAATATACCCACCAAACCAGTGGTAGGACCAGGAGAACAAAGCCTTGATCAAGAGAAGGTGAAATATGATGTGATAGGTCATCTACAAAAGTTTCCACAACCCTTCTCCATGTCTACGACGCCTTCATGCTCTCAAAGGATTACCAGATGACTTTGGTTCAAGCTCTCTCTGACCAAGAAGTGTACGAGGCCGAAGTAGAACCTATTGAGGTAAACCCGACAATCCTTGTCTCATGAAGATGTTGAGGATGTTGGGAGGACGTTAGTGAACATGTTCAAGGAAGAAGAAAGGCAGGGCAGAATTTTACCCCTAACTAGTCTTCTTTCCAACATCCAAACTATCATCCCTCAAGAAACTCCTTCTTTGTTCGAAAATGATTTCTTACCCTCTGCTCACAGGTTTGAGCTACCTTGGCCAGAAAATGAACCAGAAGTCATTCCTGAGATCAAGCAAGCCATGGGGGTATAATTCCCGGCTCCATGGATCACGTATGTGCCGAATCATCAGAAAGTCCTGCATATCCCCTTTGCAGTCTTGAAAGGTGAAGCAGCCTGTTAACCACCACAAAAAGTCTTTCAAAATCCGGTTGCTATAAGTTTAGAGGATGTTCCTCTGACCGTTGTCCAGCCAAAAGTTTTACTTTTCCTCGGCCTCTCAGGAGAGAAGTTTGGATAAGGGCAACTTCCTTGCCCTCAAGGGCAAGATCCTCTAGCAAACTTGAGAACCGAAGTCCGCAGCCTCTAGAACAAATTGGAGGTCATGCGTATCGCTACCAAGTATCTCAAAGAGTTCGTGCAAAGACTGAAAGTTATGATGAGCTTGAAGTAAACGCGCCACTAATGGGGGCCGAAGCCCCTACTGACTAAATTATTATAACAATCAGGCACACCAAATCATGAGGAAAATGAACTATGAGCCTTTGGCCAATCAGATATTGAAAGGAGAAAAAACAACGACCCGTATTTCGAAGCTATCCAAGCTGTGACAGCCCATTATGGGGCTAAACTAAGCCTAGGGTACTAGTCTCATGGGGCATTCAAAAGAATCGCATAAAGCATAACAAAAGTAAAGAGACAATGAAGTCATGCCGTAAAAATCAATCAAAAAGAGAAGCACTTTATTCATCAATAAAAAATTTTACAGGTGTTAAAAAAAGAGAGGGGGAGAATGACATACTCAGAAACGATCAATCATCCTATTGATCTAATCGTTGCGTGCTTCAGGAGAAGTCTATGTGCCTTGAACACGTGCCTTCAGCTCCGCCACTGTTTGAGTCGCTTCTGTCATCACCACAGTTTCCAACTCAATTGTGCTATCGCGTTCAGACAAATTTGTGACCAAAAAGGCCTCCATGGCCTTCCTTTGAGCCATCTCCATCTCAAGGCCCATGAATTCTTCCTTCAGTATTCGCATTGCCTTCTAAACTTCAATCATTCTCTTGAATCTTCCTTGCGCCTCCTTCTTAAGGTCCTACTGGTGGGTAGCTATTAGGGCCTTTTCTCAATACAAGCTTCTATCTTCTCGTGACTGCGCAAGATTAACTCTTCTAAGAAGGTTACCCTTCTGGTTTCTTCCTCACGATGCAGCACTCCCAATAGTCAGTTCTCCAACTCGTTTAGAGTTGCATCAAAAAGAGAAAGCAATTTAGTCCTAGCAAACTCCCTCAGCCTGACCAAACCTACTCCCAGCTCATTGAAAGACAGCTCCCTCAAGCCCTGGAAGCCTACTCTAAGCATGCCTTCAATCTTGTTGGAAACATCACAAAAAATAGGCCTGAACAGTGCTGTAGAGGCCACCATTGCGGAAGACACCTCGACCTCAAGGACTGGTCTTGTTGAAGTGATAGTCATCTAAGCCACTGGTTCCTCTGAAACAAGGTCAAAGCTTAGAGCTTCTTGCCCGTTAGGCTCATAGGCAGCCCAGATCTCAATCTGCACAGGTTCTTCGAGGCTAGCCTCGCTATCTTGACCCTCTCTTACCGAGACTTCCGCTTCTATTTCAACAGCCTGGAGAGGAACCTGTTCCCTTTGCTCTTCACTCTCCTGAGCTATCACCTCAGTATCACCAAGTTCAGGAATTGCCCCTTCTCTTTGGCCTTCGCCAGTCACCCTTGACAATGGCTTTCTCCACTTGGCCCTCGCCTTCAATAGTCAGAACTTCGGCCACAAAGAGTTCAGCCCCCTCATCTTCATGACTTGGGACCATAGGAGTAGCAACCTCTTAGTGCTCGGGCACATCATCAACTCCAGGCTCTTCTTCTTGAGCCGTAACCCCTGCCTTGGTCGAGGTACTAAACTCCTCATGCATGTAGCCCACATCAACATTTGAGCCCCTATCTGGAGCAGTTTCTTCGGGCGTTCATCCTCGTCAGTCTCCATCCTAGCTGCCTCTGACTCAGGAGATGCCCCTGGACTCAAGGGCTTCTCCCAAAGATCCGGAGTCCCCACTCGATCAAAAGCAATGGCAATTGGCTCAGAGCTCTCGAAGTCGACTTCCTCGATTTCTGAAGAAAAAGAAAACATTTTAGTAGAAGCAGAAGATGGTTTAGAAAGCCCAAAAAGGGATACTAGAATAATTCATGAAAGATCAGAAGAGGAAAGGCTACCTCCTAGTTCTGACACCACAAGAAGCTTATCGCTCTTCCTCCTTCGAGTAGGCCAACTACCTGAAAGCGCTACAGGGTGTCCATAGTAGTCGAACACTTTCTTTTCTTTCCCCCTACCGGAGTAGGAGCTGCAGCCTCAGATCCACCCCTTTGAGGAGGCCCGCCAACCAATTTGCTATGGGGATCGCTGCCGATTAGGGCATTCAGGTCGTGTGGTGGGTGCTTCTCATAACCACGGACCTGTTGCTCCTCATCCCATTCAAAGATCAAGCTTAGATTGTCAAAGACACTCCCAGTCATCATCTTCATCGTAAGGAACTCTGGCGAGGCCTCGTCAACTACTATCTCGCATGGAAGCCCTAAACTCTGCCAGTTGGAGGGATAGTCCAAGATGAATACCTCACCAGAAGCAGGAGCATTCGCCAGCCTCCTTTGCTGGGTGTCCTTGTGCCAGTTTCCATTCACTCCTTTCCAAGGGTGATCCTTCTCTCAGTAGCCCTTACTGGTGATTCTCCACCAGTTCGCATATGCCTTGATTGTTCGGACTCTCCTACTGAAGTGTGGTAGCACATATTTGTTGGTCTCTGTCATTTCAAGACACATGGACCATGCAGTTCGTATATGTTCCGGTAGCCAACACTCCCGAAACGTTCCAAGCTCCTCCACCCTCCCTTATACACCTTACTCCGGTGCTTCTCGCTGAATACCGAGAAGGGGCAGGTTTGGTCAAGCCCGTGCTGACGGGCGAAGCAGTGGGGGAAATATCCCTCTAGTCGAGCACTATGTGGAGTCCAATAAGGTATGACTCCCCCTCTAATGCTCAGCATAAATATGAGTTCCTTAATCATTGTTGGGGCACCGCCTAGCTCCTTCCTCAACTCATTGATGAAAGCACGGTCGGTGAAATTCCCAAACGGAAGAGGGACTTTCCTCAGGCTTAAAGAATCATTTCCAAATAGACCCTGAGTGTTCCGTGGGGTATGGAAGATAGCCCTCGAGTTTGCTATCTCCATCAAGAAGGGCCACAACTTATTTCTTGAGCACTGATGTGTGACATAGGTGTCAAGGAAATAAGCCCCTAGCCAGCTGTACACGTAATGCACAAGGACTAGGGTTTTAAAGTCCCAGGAAAAGCTTCTCCTGCTATGAGGTCATTCCTTCCCTCTTTGCCCTTATAGGCGTTTCCATGAGAGATGGCCCCCAAGCCATGGTATATGTTGCACAGGACTGGCTGAGCAAGGGCATACTCATACCCTCTGGCCATGTCACACGCCACATGTAGTACCCCTAGGAAAATGTCATTCCTCTATTCAGGAAGCACGAATTTGCACAAGAATAAGGCCAGGTAGGCTGTCAAGAAGACACGGTCATCATTAGCCTCGAGTTGATATAAAGGAGGCGTCTCTGTTGCAGCTTCCTTCGCTTTCCTGCTTAGAGTACCCTGACCATCCTCAGGATAATCCACGCAAAAGAATTGCAGCCAGTCTGTAAAGGTGACCCTACCGTTGCTAGATCGGCCGACAATTGACTTGTATGCCTCAAAGATTTTGGGAAGGTTGGTCGACGGCTCTTCATCCCCCAAGTGAACACCGCCAAAGATGACTGAGTTTGAGGGCACAAACTCGTCATACATAGCTCCGAGCATCAGGAGACCTCTAATAAAGTGAAGATCTAGCAAAGAGATTCCCACTTCGCCATGACTAAGAAGCCAGGTATTGCTCACATGGCTCCAAGTCTCCAGCAATACCTTTATTGTATTAGAGCAACGATCGTAGTAGCTGCACGAATACTGGACCACAGCTAATAGCAAAGCACGCTCAAGAGCACTTCCATACGAAGCCAATACCTTGACAGTCCAGGAAGCGTATCCCTTCAGGTATTGGTGCTCTCCCTGAATCCGGAGGCCTTTTACCGACCACCTCAGTAATCCCATCGCCTGGACCATTCGCTTACTCAAGGTGGTCAAGTTCTCCTCGGAAGCTATGTTTCGATGTATATAGTGAAGAAGTACCATCCTTTCTTCAATACAAACATTATCATCATTGCCCTCTTGCACTTCAAAGCATATGGGGTCAGTAATGAAAGTGACACTAAGAGGTCACTCGGATTCACACACCGGCTTGGTCAGCCAAATGGGTTCACCTCTTGATAAAATTGCACTCGTAAAGTCACGGTGTCGATTTCCCCTTCCTTGGGGAGCCTTTTCACTTCGAGGATTTGGTAAGAGGAACCAGCCATTATAAAGGAGTGAGTGGTTCACTCCCAAAAGTTGCAAGGCATTGGAACAACGCCGGTTGAGTTTGTCCAAACACTTAGCGCCGGCTGATCCTCTCAAAACACTTAGCGCCGAGTGAAATTCTCATTGCTAAGCGCAGATTGCGTATTGACGATTAGCGTCGAGTAAGTTTGTCAAACACTCAGCGTCGGTTGAGCTTCTCAATACCCAGAGCCGGTTGAATGCCGACAACTAGCGACGGTTAAGTCTTTCAGCACTCAGCATCTGTTGAATGCCAACACCCCAGCGCTGGTTGAGCTTGTCTAAGGCAAGCACCGGTTGAAAGTGAATCTCTCACACGTGCCACTAATCCTAGACGTGACACCTCAAAATCAGTCGTGCCGACTGACAGTCGTCACCACGTCCCTCGGCACCACCTCACACACATGTTACTGATAACCATACACTTTTCGGGACGAAGACCAACCGTCATCATGCCTCCTTCAGCTGTACAGTTCACCTCCTATGGCCGTTTGTCTTCCACCAGAATTGCTCTCACGCGATCGAAAACTCACTGGAAAACCTTCCCGCCTATTTTTTTGGCCTAGACTTCACCAGGATCATGCTCAAGGCTTCTGCAGACTCCCCCTGAGTCTCCAAAAACCTCTGTGACACAACGAAAGTGCCAGAAAACTTCCACAACTGCTAGGAAATGCCTTAAAGATGCTCGAAATGTTCTCAGGACGTGCGAAAATACTTGCTGCTGTGTTTCCTGCCTCTTCCCAAAAGAAAAATGATCATCAAAGCCTCCTCTGATTCTCGAAAAGATTCTCGAAAATCTCTCCTTTCCCTGCTACTTTCTCTGCAAACTCACCGAATTCTTGGCGAAGTTTGTTCAACATAGGGCTTCTCTGCAAGGCCCTTGACTGGAAGCCTGCTGCCTGTTAATGAACCTTCCCCATGGAGACTATTGTTGAAGTCCCACTACTCGTCGAAAACTTCAAAAGAGCGCTCTCCCCTCACAGTTAAAGAAAACTTGTGCTTAAGTTTTTTTTTTACCCTTGGTGAAAAATAAGGACAAAAAATCCCCCCTTATATAGACTACACTACCTTCAAAAGCCCTTCATGAACTCGAAACACCAAATGCGTCCAAGGGAAGTCAAGCGACAATGATCCGAGTCGGGCTTTGACACAAGGTCCAAGTTAACTCTCATCAATCCATCCCCAGCATTGACACAACACCAAGTAAAATTCCAAAACAACTCTAGCGCCAGTTGACTTAGCACAGGGCGTGTTTTCAAATCCACCTCCAGCATCGGTTGACTCAACGCCGGGTGAATTTCCAAACAACCCTAGCACTAGTTGACTCAGCGTCAGGTGTGTTTCCAAATACAACCCTAGTTATATGTATGCTGATTGAGTGCCACATGTCTAGAATTTCCAGTGTTTTGGAGACACTTGGCTAGCCACCTCAACCCAAGATTACTTAAGCCTCCATCCTCACCTGTGCCACATATTCTTACTTCATCTCTCTCTCTCTCTCTCTAAGACACAAGGTGGGGTAGGAGTGACTGTTGGTGGGCAGGCACTGTTGGGCGGGTGATAGCTATGAGGAAAGGAGTGGAGAAGACACCATTATTGTTTAGGTAAGTGGATCCATCACCATTGCATGATAGTCGTAAGGATTCATGGAATTTATGCATGTAAAATGAGAATGAAAGTGTATGTGATGTAAGAAAATATTTTTATATAGAAATTGAGGCTCTAGTTCTATGATAATGGTGAATGTTAAGAAAGAATGCATGATTCTTAGATTATGTAAGAAATGCATGCTAAGCATGATTGTGTGTATGTTTACATTGTGAGAGAATGGTTGTTATCATGTGCCTAACCATGAAATGAAGAACATGGAATGTATGCTTGAGACATGGTGTATGCCATTGTGAAATACCACAAGTTTGCATGTTCTTATAAGAGGCTTTTGAAAAGAAAAGTGGGGTCGGATTGATCCCAAAATACCCCAATTGGAAAGATATACGAGTCTAGTAAAATTTTTGTTTTTACCTATTTATGAAATTATTTACAAAAATGAAGTTATGTTTCAAAATAGGAAGGTATATCATTATTGGCTGTTTTCCTAGATTTTTCATTTATACCACTGTGGTTACTGATTTTAGCTAGCCAAACAAAGTTTATTTTTATGCAAACGATGGCCATTAGAAAGATCTTTGAATGGGCTAAAAGTTTCATGAGGAAAATATTTTGAAAATCTTCCTAGATTGAAAGTTAGACCTTGCTTTATGAAGGTATGTCACTATGGGTAGTATTGATGAAAATCAAAACTATCACCTTGTTTGGCACGAATTTTGAACCACCAAATGGAATCCAAATACTTTAAAATTTTGTTTTTTAGAAAGATATACATCTTGGCTTAAACGTTTATTTTGTACCCATCACAAGTTACCTTACGATTTGAATGTTATAATGATTTGAAGCAGGGTACATTGTTGTCCACTATACACAACAGGGGTAGTTAGTTAACCCTCATTTCCTTGAACCTTTAAGAGGCCAAACGAAATCCTGTTGTCTTTAAACCACTCCCAAGCGAGGGATAGGTGTGTTTGGTACGAAATTGATTTTGGAACCATCTTTAAACTCTAAACAATCCAAAAGTTAGGACCCCAATTGTGAGCGCACGTACACATGCATAATAATGAAGTTATGCTTTGCTATGACATGGAAGCATGATTATGATGAATGCCCTATTGCGATATGAATTGCATGATTTTAATAATTCTTATGCTATATGTGAATGGATACCTACTATGTGAAGGATGGTATCATGATGCTTATGTTATATGTGAATGGATATCTACTGTGTGAATGATGGTATCATGATGCTTATATTATATGTGAATGGA
>NW_006497557.1:2344189-2556233 GCF_000471905.2 Amborella trichopoda | reverse complement strand
GTACGTTTTAGGGCAGCAGTAGGGACTGTTTTGGATTTTTCCCAATTGTTAGGAAGGGACAAATCTGTCATTTTACAGTTATGCTTACAATTTCTTTTAATCAATTAAATCTTAATTTTCAGTTATTAGGGTTACTTTTGATCAATCCACGCATGTTTGGGCAAAAGATTATATATATCGCGTTATATCATTGTACAAGGACCCGACTTTGCTTAATAAAATTTTCATCCTTTTTCATTATTGGGTCACATCTTGAGAGAGAGAGGAAGGAGAGAGAAACTTTTGGGTCGGTAACCTTGGGTTTATCTCTTCTCTCTCTTCTCTTTCTCTCTCTCTCTTTATCTCTACCTTTCCACCAACGGTGGAACCCCATCGCCATCTATGTTTCACTTTTTCTCATTCTCTTTTTCTCTTTTCCTCTTGTGGTCTCGCTTAACCACGATCTCTCTCTTCTATCCTCCCTGTGGTCCCTCATGGTCACAACCTCTCCTTCCTTGTGGTCGCACATGACCATGATTTCCCCTTTTTTTTTTCCTTTCATCTCATGCATGATCATTTTTTTCAGTTCACCCTCGGGCTCACCTGCCCCTTCTTTTTCTGGTAGTCCCTCACATCCGTTTCCCTTTTGTCTTCCTTTTCTGTACTCCTTCACAGCTCCCTTTCTTTGGTTCACCCTTGTGGTGACTTCCTCCCTCTCACGTTCTGTGGCCCCACGAGATTACCTTTGAATCTGTGAGCCTTTCCTTACCAATTGTTGCGTGAGACCTATTCTTACCTATCGTCGTGTGCGACCTATCCTACTCTATTTTTGTGTGCGACCTATCCTACCCTATTGCCATGAACACCCATCTCACTTATCATCGTGTGTGCAAGCCACCACCTATCGCCGTGTGTGCAAGCCACCATCTATCACCGTGTGCAACTCACCCTTCACCCAGCACCATGTGTGAACCTCCCCCATTGTCGTGCGTGACTGAGGTCTCTCGTCGGCAGCCACTATCTCACGGCCTCACTTTCACTGGCGCCTACTACCCTCGCCTCTCTTTCGTCCCTCAACCTTTTCCTCTAGCTGGCAGCCACCACCTCTGTCCCCACTCACCAGGCAGCAGTTGCCTCCTTCTTCCTTCCTCTCTCTTCGCCTCCCTCTCAATTTTGACCACTACGCAACAGCCAATCTCCGCCTCTCTTGCATCATCTCCACCTCTCTTGAATCTTCAACCCTGCCACCCATTCTTTCTACCTTGCTACTCACAACCTCTGCTCCAATCCACCACCACAACTTCTCTCAGCTTTCTGCTGTCTCTATCCTTCAACCATTACCATCAGCAGGCAGCACCATCGCTACCTCACTCTATCACAACCTTCCCATCATCCCTCGTTCAACTCTCTTCAACTCTCCCCTTTCCTTTGCCACTCTCCCCTGCAACTCCAACAGGCCATGTCTTTCTTACCAATCAGCAACAACCTTCAATCGCAGCCACCTTACTACTGCAACTTCAGCCCATTGCACCTCTCTTCTTCGCCTCTCTCTTCCACTACCACTGTTGCTCTATTTCTGTCACCTTCGCTGCCAATTTCGCAACCTCCATCTTTCCTTGTCCTTCTGTTCTGTTCACCACCATCATCCCATGTTCCCAGCTATCCGTGGCCACCATCCATCTCACATTATCTCTGCTGTTTTCGCCCCACCTTCTTTCACTCTATCGTACAATCGTTGTTCTCCACCACTTTTGCCCCTTTCATGGTCCTCTGCAACTCCTCACCCCTTCACTTTGTTTTCTCTCTAAAAAAAAAAACCCATAAAATGGAACATTTCCTGTACTTTTTAATTTTGTCAGTTTTCGTTCTTCGTTAACTCCCTCTTCATTTTGTTGGCTCCTCCTCACTTTATCCAACTTCAAGTCACCTTCTCAGTCTCTTAAGCAATATTTTTTTTTTTATATATTATTTATTCCATACCCTCTTTCTTCCTCTCACTCCATTTAAAAAACCCAATATCTTAACACTATTTTCCCTTATTTTTTTTTATTTATTTCATTGTTGATTTTGTTATCTTATTTTACTCATTTTAGTTTAGTTACTCATTTTATTTAGCTACTTCATTCTAATCATCTCATCTTATTTTCTTCCATCCCTTTTATTTATTTTTACTCCACTTCATTTGATTTATCTCACTCACTTCTTCTTAGTTTAATTTATTTAATTCCATTTTTCTAGTCTTATTTTATTTATCTGTTTTATCTTTTGTCTTATTTTCCATCACATGTGCGCTCATTTGATATTAAGGTGGGGACTTATGCCCCACTTGTCTGTATTTTTAATGCGTGTGTGTATCTTTGCAAGAAAGGAGAAAATAGGTCAAGGGAGGTGATTCCAAACCAGCCATAGGCCAGGGTGCTTTCCAACGTGATCTATGTGGGCACCCAGGCGAGCCAGCCCGAGTGCGTCACGGACCCACGTGAGGTAATTCCTGCCTCACGACCTTAATTCTTTTCTCATCGGTTGGTACTCCTGTCCACGTCTTCTTTAGGTGGTTCCCGAGAGAGCGATCTCAGGTCTTGGGTCCATCTGAAACCTGGAACCATGCCATCAGGTCAACCCGACTCGAAGGGTGAGATTGAGGCACCTAACCACCTTGGAGGAAGTTCAACCAGGGCAAGAAGATGGGGAGTTAGGGACCTTTAAGTCCTTCCTCACGCTTATCCAAGTTCAGAGTTGAGAGCTAGACACTGGTTCTTTGCTCAAAACAAAAATTGGGAATGAAGTTTGAGGAACTTGTTCCCAGGGAAAGCTCCGGAATGCAAGGATGAGAAAATCCCCGATCCAGATGAATAGGTTAAGGAACCTGAAAGCCATGTGGTGTGTTAAAACAAAAAAACAATGGAGAAACTAGCCAAACAAGTACGATCCGACGAAGGGGTAGTAAGTCCCTAGTGGAGTCGCCAAGTTGGTTAGGTGCCTCGATCTTGCCACCGGATCTAAATGATCTGGTGACACGTGTCTCGAGTTTCAAAGGCACCTCGAGACTTGAGATCGCTCTCTCGGGAACCTTGCTCAAGAACAAGGGTAGATATACCAACCAATGACAGATGAATTTGTTATTCTCTCTTAGACGACGATGAATAGACGATGAATAGACGTCATGGGCACCCTCTTAGATCACGTCAAAAAGCCCCCCAGTTGTACACCTGATTCAGAATTGCCTCCCTTGACCTGTATTCCCTGTTTCTGTGATCACATGCACATGGTTAAGGGACCAATGGACCCCACCTTATCTTTGGGTGATTGCACACAGGCATATACAATCAAAGGAGAAAAGAGAAGAAATGATGAGATGAGGGTTGAGGGAAGGAAGAAGAGAGAATAAAAGAAAAGAAAGAGACATTTGATCGGGTGGATAGTCTATCACAGTGGCTACATTAACATGAAGAATTACTTGACGTGGTAGCACGACAGGCACGGTAACGCGGATCGGCACGACGACAATATTACTCGACAACAGAACATCAACACCAACCAGCTTGGCACAACGGTAAGTTCGACATGATAGTAAGATGAGCACGATAACTTAGATTGGCACGACAACAATACTGCTCAACGACGAGACTACCGTGACAGTGCTTGACTTGTCCTCTGGTCAAATGAGAGAGGAAGAAGAAAAAGAAAGAGAAAGAGGAGAGATAAGAAAAGCAGAGAGAGAAAGAGAGAGATAAGAAACGAGATAGGAGAAAAAGATAAGGAAAGGAGAAGAAAAGAAAGAGAAAAGGAGAGAAGAGAGAGAAAGAAAGAAGAGAAAAAGAGAAGAGAGGAGTGTGAAGAGAAAGAAGAGAAAAGAGAAAAGGGAGAGAAGGGAGAAGAATAAATACAGGAGAGACAAAAGGAAGGGGGAGAGAGAAGAAGCGAGTGAGAGAAGAGAAGGGAGAGAAAGGAAAGAGAAGAGAAGAGAGAGAAAGAAGAAAGGTGACAGAAAAAGAAGAGAGAATAGACGACGATGAGCTTCTACCGTCCATGACAGAGGAGAGAGAAGGAAGAAGGAAGCATGAATGGCGATGAGCTTCTGCCGTCCATGACAGAGGAGAGAGAAGGAAGAAGGAAGCATGGATGACGATGAGCTTCTACCGTCCATGACAAAGGAGAGAGAAGAAGAAAACATGGATGGCGATAGGTTTCTGCTATCCATGACAGAGGAAAGTGGAGAGAGAAAGAATATAGACGACGATGGGCTTCCACCATCCATGACAGAGGAAAGAGGAGAGAGAAAATACATGGACAGTGATTGGGTTTCTGTTGCCCATGACAAAGGAAAGAGGAGTGAGAAAGAACATGAACAATGATGGGTTTTTGTCGTTCATGTCAAGAGAGAGAGACAGGAATGAGAAAGGGAAAGACACATGCGGCGCTAGGCATCACCGCTCGTAGGGACTCAAACACGAGCCTACCTGCCACTCAAGGAAGGGCCCGGTTCAATGTCCTTATTAAAGAATGAGGAAAGGACTGTCATGCGTAACGATGAACATCGTCGTGCAGAACATGGGGAAGGAGAAACTTGGACAGAGGCCTGGCCAGTCACTCGGGTTACACCATGCATGAATGAAGAGGAGAGAGAAAAGAAATAATAGGGTGAGAGAAAGAAAGACAAAGAGGAAGAAAGAGGGTTTAAGGAAGAGAAAGAGGAAAGGAAAGTAGAAAGAGAAGGAGAAGATTAAGAAAGAGGGGGAATAGGAAAAGAAAGAAAGCAGATAGAAAAGAGGAAAGAGGACGAAGAGAGAGAAAGAGAGAGACATGCACAATAATGACTAATGTTGTGCATGATTGAGATGGAGATGAGAGAGATAGAGAGAAGAAGAGGAAGGGAGAGAAAGAAAGAAAGAGGATAGAAAAGAGGAGAAAAAAAAGGACGAGAGAGAAATAAAGGAAAAGGAGAGAGAAAAGGGGAGAGAGAAAGGTACCTTCATCGAGGGATACCAGACTTTTCCTTCTCTCTCCTCTCTCTCTCATTCATCCTGAGTTGTATCCTTTTCAAGACTTTGTAAAGGCTTTTGTTAAAGGCTTCGGCTTGTCCATTTACCCTTGGGTTGTACATGAACGAATACCTCCCATCAATGTTAAATTGACTAGCCAATTTGCGATTGTGATTGTTCTTAAACAGAGAGTCGTTGTCCAATGTAATTCTATCTGGTACCTTGAATCGATACACAATAGGGTGGTGAACGAAGTCAGCCACTATCTTGCCAGCTACTCTTTCAAGTGAGATGGCCTCAGCTCATTGAGAGAAATAGTCGGTAACTACTAATATATATAAATGTCTATTTCCTAAGGCTAGGGGATCTTACGATATCTATTCCCCATTGAGAGAAAGGCTAAGTCATGAGAGTTAGATGCAACAGGTCCGGTGATTGGTGAATGTAGTCAGCGTGTACTTGGCATGCCTGACTTCTCTATGTATATTTAAATGCATCTTTTACCATATTGTCTCAGAAATATCCCATCTGATGCAGTTGGTGGTATAACTTGAGCCTGAACTGGTGCATGCCACATACCCCATCGTCCACCTCCTTTAACATTATTTATCCTCATTCATATGAAAGGCACCTTAACAATATTCCATCATATGACCTCCTATATAGTTGGTCATTGAGAAGAGTGAATCTTGTGCCATGCCTTTTAAGGGTTACCCTATCCTTCCTAGTCTCAGAGAGTTGACCGTGGACAAAATATTCTAGGAAAGGCTGACGCTAATCTAGCCGGGGTGCTTCTGCCACCATGACGATATCATAAGGAGCAGGTTCTTATATCAATTTCCTCATAGCTCCTCGAGGGTATGGGGGAAAATCCATCCATAGATTTTCTTCATTATTAGAATCTTCCTTTTCCATCATAGGATGGATTGTCATTCTTATACAGGGATCTGAGGCAACGCTTCTGGCTCAATGATCATGGCAACTCCCAATTTAGCTGGTGCATCGGTCTGGACATTCTCTCCTCGGGCAATGTGAGTCAGAGTGGCTGCATACAGCTTCTCGAGAAGATACCTTGAGGTATTATAATATGTTTCGAGTTCATCATTGCAGACCCCGTATATCCCTTTCACCTATCGAACGATCAACAACTGTTAAGAAACTTGTTGCTTGGGCAAGTGTCTTTTTTAACTGCCTCCATTGCATCATGCTTATATAGGTTCCTTCAAGTTCTATGTCAAGAACCTCGAAATCTGGACATTTCAAGGTTGCACTTGCAGGAGACATAAAAGAGGAATGATGAGAAGAAGAAGAAGAAGAAGAAGAAGAAGAAGAAGAAGAAGAAGAAGAAGAAGAAGAAGAATAAGAAGGAGAAGGGTCAGTAAGTGAGGGACTTTGAAGGTCGTTCCCCTCATCGGACCGATTTGGGCAACGTTTTGCATCATCATTAGAGTTCGACGTGTGGAGGGAGTCTTTAAGGTCTTCCCCTGCTTAGACAATTGTGGAGTGCTTTTAACATCGTCACCCTCATTGGACGTACTATGAGTAGAAGATGGTTAGGGGACATCCTCTTGATGGGATGGGAAAGGAAGGATGATCGCGCCTGGGATAAAGTTCAGTAACGTTGGCAATGGGGTAAGAGGCTTGAGAAATTCTTGCACAACTGAAGGTTGAGCAGTCTTGTTTCTCCGACAAGCAGCCCTTCGTGCCCATCTCTTTTTGGTTTTCATTGGCAGCGAGTGATTCGTCTCGCTAGGTCTAGGAACTACCCTAGCTTGACGAACAACTTCTCTCATTAAGGACTTGAGTCTGCTCCCCCCGTGATGGACTATCCATGGCTGAGAAGTCAAGGGTTCAACAGGATCTGAGTGATCTTTACCCAGGTCTTGTGTCAAGAGGCCCTCTCGTAGCGGTGGAGCTGTGATTTGAGGATCGCTTTTCATAATGCTACAAGGCTCTTGGCATCCTTGTATTTTCTATGAGATTATATCATGGAAACCGAAGCATTTGCTCAGGTCATGGCCCCATATCTGATGGTATGAGCACCAATGGTCCTCAGTCCCCTGAGCGAGGCGTAGAGGCTGCCTTGCCTGTTTTGGTATGATTAGGCCTTCTTGAAGTATCAAGCGTGCAGGAGATTAGGAGCTTTGTCTTCCTCTTGAACTGTCACTGCATGGGGAGGCTTATGCTGCCTCGAATGCCTTCTTTAGCGCTTCAAGCTTTATCTGACCCTTCTGGATCAGGGCTTCGACAATGTCTTTAACATGTAGTGGTCCTCTGTGGGGTGGTTTATCCTCTGATGATAAGCACAGTGATTGCAATGGAAATCGACTACGTCCAGATCAGGGAACTTGGTCTCTGGGAGCTCGATCATGTTCTCTTCCAGTAATAATCAGAGTAGTGCAGGGACTCATTCCTTTTCAAAGGGGTAGACCTTGTTCTTATGCATGGTACAATCATAACTCCACTGCGGATAGTGGTGAGACGTGCACGATGGAAACCAAGTGCGCGGAATTAGCACGGGGAGCGTACGACATTCGTCGTGGCCAGTGATGGCATTTCCATATGGAGCGTCAGTACAGACGACAACAGCACACGTGGCGATAAACATTTTGAGAACACAGCTGGCACTATGCGCAGCCGACACTGTCCACACCCGGCGCTAGGCTTCCAAGGACACAGTCAACACTAGGTTAAGATTATACAGCTAGCGATGGGTTGAGATTACATAGCCAACGATGGGTTGAGATTACATAGCTAGCGATGGGTGGAGATTACACAACCACCTATGACTTGTGTTCGGGGCTTTGACCCGGGCCAGACCCAGCCTTGGCTTTTGACGCATGGGATTTCATGGGCAGCGGTAAACTATTCTCGAGTCTCGGGTCAGAGCCTGACCTGATCCAGCCCATAGTAGCTTGGTCTTCAAGGACCTGCTTGGCATTCTTGGTTTGTGAGGGGCACATGAAGAAAGCGTTGCCTATATAAGCGGTAAACCCCATTTTTACTATTTTACCAAAGGTAAAATGGCTAAGGAAAGTTGTTTTAATCAGTGAGAGAGAGCTTCTGGCAAGTACTCGAGTGACGTTTATAGGAGTTTGTCGGCAAGCGGGGGCAGGTTCCGGTTGAGAAAGGAGAAAACTAGAGGGAGCACAGAGGCATTCATGTGGTCGGAGAAGTTTGCCAGCAAGGGTATGAGGAAAATAGGGAGTTTTTCAGGGAGCGACCAAGACTCTGACAGTGGTTTTGGGGTCCTAGAGAAGGAGAAAAAGGGTGAAAGTTGCAGCAGAGGGTTGCTTGGGGACTTACTCTAATTTCTGTTGATCTTCAAGTAGGGTGTAGTAGGAAGGGGAAAGATTTCCCAATCAGTTTTCAAGAGGAGAGGGGGAGTTTTTTGGTGGGAAACCAAGAGGTCGTGGGATAAAAGGAGGGTCACTAGGAGGTGAAGAGTTGCGAGGAGACGAAGGGTCGTCGAGAGGTGAAGAGTCGCTGGGAGATGAAGGGTCGCGTTGGGAATTCGATCTATTGCAGAAAGATGAGGAGTCTCGGGAAGGTGCGCAGCCACCGAAGAGATGAAGAGTCTTAGCCAACTGAAGGGTCACGGGAGCCGAAGAAGCGCAGGGAAATGAAGGGTCACCGGGAGGTGAACAGTCGCAATGGTGAGTGGCCTTGAAAACACAGTCGGTGCTAGCCTTGAGATACACAACTGACGCTGGACCTCAAAAGCGCAATCAACCGGTGCTAGCTTTAGGATATGCAACCAACGATAGGCCTTAAAAACATAGCCAGTGCTGGTCTTGCGCAGCGCTAGTCAATGCCTTGGTCGCACCTGGCTAGGAACATGATGCACCTAACTTTAATCATGTGCGGCTATTGCTCGCTCGATCCTTTGATGAGCGATGGTGAATCGTGTTCTGCTATGATCGTGTACGATGATGACTTGGGTTGGCAAAGGGTGGTAACCAATGGTAAGGCCTGCCTTGTGATGCCTGTTGGTAGCCAAGTCCTCCAGCACAATTGTGAACTCCATGTTGTTCTGTGGAAGGGCCCTCATTGTGAACAGAATGTGCTCTACATCACACGCCAGTTCCTTGCCAGAGAAGTTTGCTTTGTATGTTTGGTGTATCCCATCAAAGCTCTTCCACCTTTTCCTATTGTGAAAGGCACTTTTGGCCTGTAACCGTCCTTTCTCCCTTATATGTAAGAGGGACGCTTTTGATGGTGAGAGAGAATTTTTTCCTATAACCGTTCTCTCCTCAGATGCAAGAGCAATGCTTTTGATGCGAGAGCAATCTTTGACCTGTAATTGTCCTCTCCTCAGATGCAAGAGCAACACTGGGGTCAGCCTTTTTCTTTTCCTCAGATGCAAGAGTGACATTCTACCACATATATTCTCTTTTCCGAGAGCATTACTGCATGATGGATTTGTAACCTCCCTAATAATGGGATTTTTGGCTTGTAACTTCTCTTTATGCAATAAAAGAGTTAAACCTTGTTTGAACTGTCTTGCTTGTCCTCTTTGCTATTGCGCATTGTGTCTGCATCATGGGTAGTATTTATTTAGGTATCGCCCATTGATAGGGGGCATCGTCTCCTCTCCATCAAGATGTGCCAGTATGTAACCCCATTTGGCGAGACTTGACTATAAAGGGACCTTCCCACTTGGGTTCAAACTTCCCTTTGCACCGCCCATGCATAACAATCAGCCTCTTGACGGCTAAAACCAGATCCCCATGGGCGATTGAGCAGACTTTGACTGACTTATCAAAGGCCCTCTTCATTCTCCCCTGGTTGAGTTCGAGATTCTACTGAGCTTCCAACCTCTTTTCATCAAGCGCATCCAATTCTTGACATCGAAGTTTGACCCTATCATCTTCGGTTCGTCCTTAGTGCATAGTGACACGTAATGAAGGGATTTGAATTTCAAGAGGTAAAAGTGCTTCAACCCCATAGGCTAAGGAATAAGGAGGAATCAGGGGCATTTTGTGTGGAAGTGCAATAGGCCCACAAGGCTTCAAGCAGCTTCTCATGCCAGTTCTTCTTCGACTTTGATACTGATTTCCTTAAAATGTTGCACAGGGTCTTATTGAAAGCTTCAGCTAATCTGTTGGCTCGAGGGTGGTACATAGTAGAGTACTTCCACTCGAAACTGAATTGGTTAACCAAGCGATCAATGTGATGTCTTCTGAACTGAGGGCCGTTGTGAGATATAATCCGGTCAGGCACTCCAAACCGATATATGATATGATGTCAGATGAAATTAGCCAATGTGGTCCCAAGAACTTGCTTAGGGGGGGCCGCTTCAGCCCACTTGGAGAAGTAATCTGTTGCAGCTAGAATAAAGAATTGATCCATTACTGAAGGAGGGTCAATAGGCCCTACAATGTCCATTCGCCATTGTGAGAAGGGCCATGATGCCACTGTAGGGTGTAAGGGCTCTGGAGGTTGATGAGCAAGGCTTGAGTGTATTTGGCACACCTAACACTTCTTAGCATAGTTTAAGGAATCAGCAATCATTGCAGGCCAATAGTACCTCAATATACGTATTCGTTCATAGAGCTTGGAAACAGACTGATGCAATCCACAAATGCCTGAGTGTACTTCTTCCAATACCTTATTTTCTTCTTGCGCATCTACACATCTAAGAAGATTACCATCAAATGACTGTATGAAAAGTGCATCTCCTTCGAGGATGGTATGATTGGTGGACATTTGACGCACATTGTGCACTCGGCACAATCGTCTTGGAGTCTATCATGTCTTATAAAATTAGTGATGAGTTCTATTCAATTTTCTACCTGTTCGATTTTCATGCATATTGGGTGGAAGAACTCTGGTTCTTGGTTCCGAACCTTAACTCCCTGACCTCGTGCCATTTCGTGTTCAGTCTTGATAAATTCTTTGGCTGATAGAAGTGCTCTGAATGGATAAGGAGGTCACTCGGGGAGGAGATTTCTCTCATCATCCACGTCTACCTCGGTTCTCAGTTCAATATGTCTCCACTCTGCCACCCAGACAGGTGTGGGCCCTGGTGAAGAAAATTGAATTGTAACTCCGAGTTTAGCCACCTGGGGATGTGACTCAAGGATACATCCTCAAACTGGGCCATATACGATTTTGCAATATCATGATAGGGCTTGAGAGTGTCTTTTCTCACGTCATATATTCCTTTAAGCTAACGAATGACCAACTCAGAGTCGTCATAGATCTTGAGCTGCTCCAAGTCTAAATCAAAGGCTATCTCCAATCCAATTATAAGGTCCTGATATTCTGCCTCATTATGAGAACCGGCTTCGGCGAGAGAGAAAGAGAGAGGCAATACTCCTCCTTTCGGAGTCGAAAATACTACTCCGGTGCCTCCTCGATCAGATTGGAAGGCTCTGTCGAAGTACATTTCCCATTCATGAGCAAGCCCTGCACAGAATACTTTTTCATTAGGAGGTCACTTGATAAAGGAGATTCGACCGGTACAAGATGTGCTGCGAGAAAATCAGCCAAAGCTTAGCCCTTGATGGCCTTTTGTGGGACGTAAATGTTGTCGAATTCCATCAACAATAATGCCCACTGAGCAAGATGTCTTGACAAGCATGGGCATGTACGAGGAACTCTACTAGATCTGCCTTCAGTATAAGTTTTACTCATGATTAAGCAAGTAGTGGCGGAGCTTTTGTACTGCGAAGATTAGGGCCAAGTGCATCTTCTTTATAGGGTGATAATTCTTTTCGACCCCTTGCATCCTGCGGCTGAGATAATATAGCACAGTCTCTTTTCTTTCATCATTCTTCTGTGTCAATAATGCCCCAACTGACTCATCAAAAGTGGTCACATACAGGATGAGGGGCGTTCCCAATATCAGTATAGAGAGCACTAGAGTGTTGAGTAAATAATGCTTGATGTCATCAAGAGCTGCCTCACATGCTTCATCCCAAATGAATGGAGTATCATTCTTTAACAAGTGCATAAAAGGCTTACAGCGACCTGAGAGGTTTGAGATGAACCTGCGGATGTACGCCAACTACCCTTGAAGAGAGTGCAGCTCTCGCAATGTAGTTGGTGACGACATTTCTTGGATTTCCTTGATCATGACTGACTCAACTCAAGCGCTCGATCTCTAACAATGAATCATAAGAACTTTCCTGAACGCACCCCAAAAGCGCATTTCAGCGGGTTCATTTTGAGCTGGTGAAGGCGTAACCACTCGAACACCTTTTCAAGGTCTCTCATAAGAGCATTTTTCTCTATGGATTTAACCAGCAAGTCATCTACATAACATTCCACCTCTTTGTGCATCATGTCTTTGAAGATGGTCGTTATTGCTCTCTGATATGTGGCACCAGCGTTCTTCAATCCAAAAGGCAACATTGTGTAGCAAAAGACCCCTTTTGGAGTCAAGAAGAACAATGTGTAGTAGAAGACCCCCTCTTGTTATCCAAAAGCAACATTGTGTAGCAGAAGACCCCATCTTGTTATACTTCGGGTATAATCACGCAGAGGTCTTCTTGTTAACCTCAAGTGCAAAGACTGATGCACCTAAGATCTCTGCTTGCAATAGAGCTCCAGGGTCGGTTATGATTTCTGCACCTTTCTTGAACTAAGGGACGGAAGGGTCAGCCTCAAACATGAACAACATATAAGGCTGCAGGAGTTCGGTTTGGAAGTTATAGGGAGGTTGAGATTCAGTGATTGTGGGGCCAGAGGTACTTTCATATGAATCGTTGGATCTTTATATGGATGTCTGCAGTGGTTGCCCCATGCTAGCTGATACATCATAGACCTGTACCATGTGGCAAGCTTCCTGAAAATAGAAGTTTTGACCTCTTCATAGACCTGTACCATGGAGTTTCTTTGGTTTTGACTTCTTGTGTTTCTTTGAAGAAGATGGCTCTGGCTTGGCTCGAGCGGTCAGAGCGTCAGCAACTGTAAAGAATCTTGTTGCCTAGGCCAACGTCTTTTCAAGCACCTCCGTTGCATCCTGCTTATATTGGTTCCTTCAAGTTCTCTGTCAAGAGCCTCGAAGTATGGACATTTCAAGGTTGCACTTACGAGAGACATAGAAGAGGAAGGATGAGAAGAAGAAGAAGAAGAAGAAGGAGAAGGGTCAGTAAGTGAGGGACTTTTAAGGCTGTTCCGCTCATCGGACCGGTCTGGGCAACTTTTTACATCATCACCAGAGTTGGACGTGTGAAGGGAGTGTTTTAAGCCTTTCCCCTGCTTAGACCGTTGATGAGTTCTATTAACATCATCATCCTCATTGAACGTACTCTAAGATGAAAATGTCTTAGAGACATCCTCTTGATGGGATGAGGAAGAAAGGATGATCACGTCAGGGATAAAGTTTAGTAAAGTTGGTAACGGGGGAAGAGCCTGAGAAATTCTTGCTCAACTGGAGGTTGAGCAGTCTTGTTTCTCCGGCGAGCACCCCTTGGTGCTCATCTCTTTCTGGTTGTCATTGGCAGCAATTGATCCGTCTCGCTAGGTTTATGAACTGCCCTAGCTTGACGAACTGGCTCTCGCCTTAAGGACTTGAGTCTGCTCCGCCCGTGATGGACTATCCATGGTTGGGAAGTTGAGGGTTTAGCAAGATCGGAGCCATCTTTACCCAGGTCTTGTGTCAAGAGGCCCTCTCGTAGCTGTGGAGTAGTGATTTGGGAATAACTTTTCGAAACGCTACAATGCTCTTGGAATCCTTATATTTTCTTCGCGATTATATCATGGAAAATGGATCATTTTCTCAGGTCATGGCCCCATATCTGATAGTACGTGCACCCATGGTCTTCAGTCCCATGAGTGAGGTGTCATGGCTGCCTTGCCAGGTTTTGTGTGATGAGGCCTCCTTGAAGTATCATAATGAACAAGGCGTGAAGGTTATCAGGCGCTTCGTCTTCCTCTTGGACTGTCACAGCGTGGGAGGTCTCTACTACCCTGAATGCCTTCTTTAGCTCTTCAAGCTTTATCTGACCTTTTTGGATCAAGGCTTCAATAATGTCTTTTAACGTGTAGCAGTCCTCTGTGGGGTGGTTTATCCTCCGATGATAAGCACAGTGATTTGCATGGGAATCGAGTCTGGCCTGATAAAGAAACTTGGTCTGTAGGAGCTCGATGATGTTTTGCTTCAGTAATAATCGAAATAGTGTAGGGACCCATTCCTTTTCAATGAGGTAGACCTTGTTCTTATGCCTGGTCCAATAATCATCTCGATTGAGGTTTGCAGGTGGGGGTACCCAGTTGTACAACTTTTGTTGCTTGCATGCTGAGGCACTATCGTTGCTATGCTTACCCCTTTGGAGAGGTCCAAAGTTTGGGAGAGAGCTTTCTTTGGATCTCTTACAGTGACGGCCGTGCTAATCACTCATTTTTGTTGGCTGCCCCGTGTATTCATCCGAGAGCTACCATTGCCCCGATTGTTTCCTGAGCTTGTATACTGTTGTCATAACCCACCATGGTGGCATGACAAACTTTCTGCGCGGACCAACTTGGAGATCAGCTCTGACATGAAGGTCGGATTGGAGCCCTCAACATGTTGAGCAATTTCAGGTCACATGTTTTGCACAAATGTTTGAACCGCTTCCTTCTCAGGCATGGGATTGGGATGGCGAGCGGCTAAATCTCTCCACCTTGATATGAATTGATCCACAGGATCATCAGGATCTTGAGTCAAGGTGAGAAGCTCAATGGTTTGAACCTCTCTCTCAACCTCATAGAAGTGCTGGTGGAATAATTTCTCCATTTCCTCTCAAGTATGTACTGAGTTTGCGGGAAGCCGAGCATACCACCAAAAAGCTAGACCATCAAGGGTTTCAATAAACTGACGAAGTAGGAGTCTCTTGTTAGCTGTTGTCGTTCGACATGTTGCTTGGAAGTGAGCGATATGCTGGTGCGAGGATGTGGTACCATTGAACAAGGGAAACATCCCTTTCTTATAGTCTGAGGGAAATGACACCTGATCAATGTAAGAGGGATACGACTTTTGGTAAAGCGTTGCTACTTGCATACCCGGGATCTGTCTGTTCTTTACGCCGTGAGTTACCATAGCATCGATGTCCGCCTGTGACATGAGGTGAGGGATAGAATTGTCTTGTGAGGTAGGAGGAGGAGGCTGCCTTGGAAGGGCATCCTCTAAGTGATGGGAGGTGACCTCGTGATTAGCCGAGTGTCGCGAGGCATCTTTATGATCAATCTTCTCCATCATTGCATGCACCATGTCATCGAATTTACTCATGCGCTCTTCCTGGCAGTCCCCAAGCTCGTTTAGAACCATTACGCTGACTGTTTCTCCAAGGAGGTCAGCCTTAGCTGCAGTTGAGGGCTTCCGAGCATGACGAGTCGCACGTTAGAGATTGGTCAGTAAGGGGACAACATGCCCCGACTGGACTTGAGTCTTGTATGCCGATCGCGTAAGGACCAGTTCTCAACTGTCTTTGGATCGTTGTTGTTGAGTGGCTGAGTCATCTTCTACGACAATAACCACAGGGCAGGGTTCATGGCCTTCTTCTTCAAGCTTTGTCATCTGAAGAGGGTAGAAGGGGTTCAGGTGAAGAGGGTCATCAGAGTTGGTTGTCCTGACGATCTTGGTTGCTTCCCTAGTTAGAATTTACAAATCCCTATCGTGTTTACCTTTGAGGTTTTGATGGACCTCATGCCAGAACTGCGATCGAGACTGCGGATGGTCGGCTCTTCTTGCACAAGAAAGAGTCTTTTCCATTAGGTGAAGCAATGAGTGTGGGCCTAGAACTGGGGTTATCCTGGATCAGGGAGGACGAAGGACTTGATCTCCCATCAGGTCTTTACCCCGAGCCCTCTTATGAGCTCTACAAGCATGACCAAGATGACGGGGTTCAAGATGGTACTCTTGGGGAAGGTCTTCGAGTACCAAGGCCTGAGGTGCTTGCCCAAAGGAAAAGAGTCAGGCAAGAGAAGGGTTGACTCATGAGGGCACTTGAGTCAGTAGCAAGAAGATGTATGTGATGGTGACATGTGTGCATCCCTTGAAGAAGGATCACGGATGACCTTGAGGTCAACGTAGGCTCGAGCAAGTGGTCTGGCCTTAGGTGGCCGAGAATCGCAAGCAGGTGTTTAAAAGAGAATAGGTGAAAGCCTGCCCCTTACAGGGTGCGCTAGTGTGCGCTGAGTGAGAGGACGAAGCAGCTGTCTCCTGTGTACTTGGGGGTACAGCAACAACATTGCCCTGAGCAGTGGGATGCACATGAATAATGTGTGCAGGGCCTAGCCTTGGAAGGCCTGATCCTGGATGTTGACTCAAGGTAACATAACGGTTGCCTCGAGGTGTGGCTCGAGTGGATGACCCACGAGCCTCATAGTGTGTGCGAGAGGTGGAGTCCCCAGGGTCTCCCCCTTGATGTGCTGAGCCCATAAGGGTAGAGACTCGTGGTGGTTCTGGAATGTTGGGAGAAGCCTTGCGGTGACCCATAGAAGCAATGACAACTTGCTTTCCTTTTGCAAAAAGGGACTAGGTAGCCTTCTGGCGTACCTCGGCGATGCGACCGACAAGTGACTTGCTGGTGACAGGGTGCATGCTATGAGTGGGAGCAGAAATACTACCAATGCAGAGTGCCTTGGCGAAAATTTAACCAGCTCGAAGAGATGGGGAGTTAGGGACCTATAAGTCCCTCCTCACGCCTATCCTGGTTAAGACCTACGAGCTAGACACTAGGTCTTTGCTCAAAAGAAAAGTTGGGAACAAAGTTCTCGGACTTGTTCTCAGGGGACACTCGCAATTGCGAGGATGAGGAAATCCCATATCTGAATAAATGGGTTAAGAAACCCAACAGCCAGGTGGTGTGTGAAAATAGTAAAACAAAGGAGAAACTAGCCCAATAAGAACGATCCGACGAAGGGGAAGTAAGTCCCCAGTGGAGTCACTAAGCTAGTTAGGTGCCTCGATCTCACCCTTCTGATCGGGATGATCTGGCGACACGTGTCTCGGGTTTCGGGGGAACCCCAGACTTTGAGATCACTCTCTCGAGAACCTCGCTCAGGAGTGAGAATATGTATACCAACCGATGAGAGAGGAATTTAAGGTGGGTTCAGGACTTACTAAGGCTAGCTCGGATGAGCGCCCTCTTAGATCATGAAGAAATCCCCTCAGTCGTAGAAATAGTTCGGAATCACCTCCCTTGGCCTGTACTCTCCTGTTCTGCAATCACACACACATGATTAATTTCCAAGACAAGTGGGTTAAGTGACCCCTCCTTGTCTTTGGGCGAATGCACATTCAAAAGAAGAGAAAGGGGTAGGGAATATATGAAAGAAGAAGAAAGAGATAGAATAGAAGAATGGGGAAGATAAGAATTTGATTAGGTCGCTTGACTAACACAATAGCTAGACCGGCAAGTGATTGACTTGTCGGGCTAGCAAGACCAGCACTGTTACTAGACCGGCATAATGACTATACTACAAGATGACAGAACGATCATCGACCCGCCTGACACGATGGCTAGTCTATCATGAAAATAAGGTGGGCACAGTGACTAAAATTGACACAACAACAATACTATTAGACGACGAGACTACCATGGTAGTACTTCTCTTAGCCTCCCTTGATAGAATAAGAAGAGTGAAAAGAAAGAGAGAGGGAAAGGCATGCACAATACTACTAATGTTGTGCATGTGAGAAAAAGAAAGAAACGAGAGAGAGAGAAAAGAAGAAGAAAGGGGCAGTAAGAAAGAAGAGAAAAGGGGGAAGAAGAGAGAAGAAAGGGGAAGAAAAGACAGAGGTGAACATGAGCGGCGATGAACTTTCACCGTCTATGAAAGAGGAGAGAGAAACTAGAAGGACGCATGGACGACGAAGAGCTTCCGTCATCCATAACAGAGGAGTGAGAAGAGAGAGAAAACATGGACAATGATGAGCAACTGTCGTCCATGACAGAGAAGATAAGAGAGATAAAATGTGGATGGCGATGAGCCTCTATCATCCATGACAGAGAAGAGAAGAGAAGAGAGAGAAAATATGGACAACGATGAGCTTCTGCTGTCCTTGACAGAGAAGAGAAGAGAGAGAAAACATGGATGGTGATGAGGATCCGTTGTCCATGACAGAAGAAAAGAGAGAGAAAACATGGATGATGATGAGCTCAGTCATCCATGACAGAGATGAAAAGAGAGAGGAAACATAGACGACGATGAGCTTTTGACATCCATGACACAAGAATTATAAGAGAGAAAACATGGGCGGCGATGACATCCGCCATCCATAATACAGAAATTAAGGGAGAGAACGTGGACGGCAATGAACTTCCGCCATCCATGACAAAACAGAAGATGAACGAGAGAACATGGGTGGAGATGACATCTGCCGTCCATGACAGAGATATTAGAAGAGAGAGAATATGGATGACAATGAACTTCTATTGTCCATGATAGAAAAGAAAAGGAAAGAGAGAGAAAACATGGATGGTGATGACATCCGCCGTCCAAGATAGTGGTGTGAGAAGTGGGAGAAAACATGGGGGGCGATGAGCATCTGTCGTCCATGACAAAGAGGAAGACAAGGAAACTTTTACAAAAGCCCAGCCTGCCACTCGGGTTAAGGCCTGCCTCACTATTTAGGTCCTACAAACAAAAATACATCATGTCTGACGATAGGCTCCACCATGCATGAACAAAGAGGGAAGAGAAAGAACAAGGAGAGAGAATGAAAGTGAAGAAGGAAAAAAGGAATGACAAAAGAGAGAGAAGGAAAGTGGATAAAGAAGATTAGAGAAGAAAAAGGAAAGAAATATATAGATGAGAGGAGAGAGAAAGAGTGAGATTGAGATGAAGAGAGAGAAAGAGATAGATGAGAAGAGAGGATGAGAGGAGAAGAGAGAAAGAGAGAGATGAGAGGAGGAGAGAAAAAGATAAGAGGAGTAGAGAGAAAGAGAGATGAGAGGAGACAGATAGATGAGAGGATGAGAGAGAAAGAGAGATATGAGAGGAGGAGAGAGAAAGAGAGATAAGAGATGGAGAGAGAAAGATGAGAGGAGACAAGGAGAGATGAGAGGAGGAGAAAGAATTACCTCCACCAAAGGGTATCAAACCGTTTATTCTCTCTCCTCTCTCTCTCTCCAAGATGTGCCCACAATTTGAGCATAAAAACTCTCAAATTTTATTGATGAGTATTGAAAAATCAAGGGTCCTTTGACAATTGTGTTTAGCATGTACTTATAGAATTGGGCCCAAACATGGGTGGACACCAAAAAATTACCTAAATTGATGATAATTACAATTTAATTGAATTAAAAGAAATTTTAAAATTGGATGCAAAAGGACAGTTTTGGCCCTGCCAAACAATACATGAAATTCCAAAACAGTCCCTTCTGCTGCCATAGAACTTACGTGATCTTCCATGGACAATTCAGGGTTTCTCTGGCATCCGTTTGACCCAAAGATAATGTGCTCGTCATGATGATCTATTTGATACCAACTTCAAGCGTTGGATCACGTTTTTAGGCCATGATCACGTGACTCAAAATTTGCATAGATCTTGAAAACTTCTGATTGATAGTGTGCTTTTTTTCTTGAAATTTTTCTTTGATTGCTTCACTGAATCACACTAAGAATTCCATCATGTTCACATGGCAAAAAACGCAGCTCGATTTCATGTCCGGACGAAGATTTCGTCGTCTTGGGTTTTTGGTCGGAATCTGAAAATTCGGCAGCTGGAATTTTCAGCAATATTGACGCCTTCGTGTACCAAATCCAAATGTTCATCGTATGCAGAATTCGGACCAGAGATAGCCTCTGACCTTACGCGTATAATGCAATTAGTTTCATGTGGCTCGGGTACGCGAGCATCGTGATTTGGCCGCTCGAGCGAGACGTGCTGCTACTGAATTTTCTGCAACTATCTTCACAAATTATCAAGTTCTCTCTGGTTTTTCTCCCTGCTCGGTTATCGTCACCGGTTGTGCCACATATCAAAACAATCATCTTGATAAGACCAAGACGCTCACCAAATTTGAGAGCGATCGGACTTTGAATGAGTGAAATATAGGTCCTTCACACCAGCCTCCTTTAATGAAGATTGGTGTAGGGAGACCGCACGAGAATAGTGTGCTACTTACCGTTTTTTATTGTTTCAAGGACAACTTTATCCTGGAACGTCTGATTAAGCCGAAACTTGACCCTTAGGTTTCCATCGTGCTAGATCTAATGGCAGTGGTTTCACAACTATTTAACATACTGAAAATAAAGTTCTAGTTATAGGGTTCATTTTAGGGTTCCAGAGGATGATTTTTTTGAAATTATTTCTTTGCCTGCGCTGCCTTAGACATGTTAGATTGTGATGAAACTTTAGCAAGTGGCCTATTGGAGTGATTAAGAATATTTTGACCCATTCTAGGGTAATTCTGATACTTGAGAATTTCACTATATGACGAGGCTCTATTGATTGACTTCTTCTTTATTCTACATCAAGGACCCAAGGTGCTGAAAAATGCGTTCAAAAAGAGTGAGGGGCAGAGTACTCTTGGTACCCGCCCATTTGGTTGGTGAGGCCTTAAGGCCTCGAACATGCATGTGCACTTGTTTGTTGGACTTTCGATTGTCTCGAAAGTCACGTGTTTGTCAGGTCTCAGCCTTTGGGCTGCCCCGAGTTAGAGGGTTAGCGTGCATGATGTGGGTGGTATTGGGACCATCCTTGACGTGCCCGAGTCAAAAGACACCCAAAACAGTTTGGGTGATTGGGGTGGGCTGTCGCCTACCCCGATTTGCCACGGTGACGATTAGACCGCCAACAATGATGTATCTGTAGGTGCGCGTTGCGGCAAAGCGGCTACGCGGGCTGGCATAGACGTTGTCAGTGTATGGTGTGTGTGCAGGGGTGCCAATGCTGACCATGCCAATGTGTGACATGAGCAGAGTCACCTTTCAGTTAACCTTAAAGGTAGTGGCCTTGCAAGGACCCACAGAGCTAGGAGAAGCAGTGGCACAAGGACCACGTTGAGGCATGTGACTGGTGGGGTGTCTACCACTGACAAGGTGCTTGTGTGAGGGGGAGGGTGTAGCGCTACCCATGCAGTTGACATCAAGGGATTTTCTCTTGACGCCGGAAGAGGAGGGGCAGGGAGCTTGAGAGCCCATGCCCCAGTTTTCCCATGTAGTACTACGATAGCAGGGCCAACCAGATTGCTTGAGTAGGACACAGTGTAGGTAGGACCAGATGGTTTGCTCCCCTCCAGTGAGGTCACGGACATGGGAATGTAGAAATCCCCAATTCAGACAAAGGAGGGACAGTGGGAACCCATAGCATCTTTAGAGAGAGAAGAAAGAGAGATTGGTACCTGAAAATAGTCCAAGCCAACAGTAGGATGATGTGTCCCCAGTTGGTCTGACCTGGTTCTCGTGGGGGGGTCGGGAGAGAACCCTCTCTTCGACAACCGCATGGTGTCTCGCACTCGAGCTAAATGTTGCGTGCTGGTGTGGGGTGCGTTGGCGTGAGGGCGCATGATGTGTGAATAGGTAGCAACAATGAGAGAACTGTTTTACAGCGGGGGTGCTTTGGGACACTAGCCTTGTAGCTTGAGGTTCGAGGGACACATCCGGGAGGTCAGCCCTTTTAGAACAGTCACAAAGCCCTCTGGCTGTGTGTTAGTGCGGTTTGGACAAAGAATCTCTTCAGGTTCGCAACCTCTCTACTCTCTCTCTCTCTGTCGCATAGGAATGGTGTGGGGTATGGTTGTCCATCCTCATAACTATTGTCTCGAGGGGCTGGCTGATTGATGCAGGGATGTGAGAGAACCCGAGCATTGGAGCCCATGGGTTCCCCAGCGTCCGTGCATCTTGTTTACGTTGAAAATCAGACGGATCTTCTAACGAAGTTCTCTTAGATTTTGATACCTTAAACTGATAAAAATAATGTGGTAGAGAAAGTGAGATAAACCGAATTCAGATTTGAGGTCAGATCTTCACAGAAACGAGCAGATCCGCTCTCAAATTTGTGGAAGAGCCAGCATGATCCAAAACATTAGAACATGAGTTCAAAGCAACAAACTGACAAAACTTAATCAAAATAAAATCAAAACAGTAAGAAGAAGAAGAAAGAAAGGGTAAGAGAATAATACCAAACCAGGCCGGATGGCCCGAGACCCCCGAGCCTTTGAGGGATCGCCTGTATTAGAACCCCTGTCCTCTTTGCCTTCACCGGAAGATCTCTGATTTAAAAGCACTAGAGATGATTGAAGAACTAGGGTTCCTTAAGTCTATGTTAAGGTGTTTTAGGCTCACGGTTAGTGTTTTTCAGATTAGGGTTTCATAAGCTCACGAATTTAAGAGGTCCAGCCGCCCAACTTTCTTTGAGCAAAGCGGATAGGGTTTCAATCATCCTCTCTTTTCCCCCCAAAATGGCCACGAAAAAGAGGTTTATAAGGGCCAAGGATCTGTTGGGAAGAGTAGCTTTTCATAACCAACCAATTGTCAACCCTAGACTACCTTTTCGGTGTCTCGAGTCTGGGCGACACTGGCAGTGTTGTGCAGCCAAATTTGGCCAAAGTGGGGGAAAGATTGCCCAAAATGGCAGAGGATCATTCTTGTGTGGAAACTATTGTTTTCGAGAAGTCTGGACTAGGCAACACAGGCAGTGTCGCCTACGTCAAGACAGCCCAAAACAACAAATTTCTGCCCAGGATTGACCAGTGAGTTGTCCTTCCAAAAATAGAAGATTTCAGGTCAAACTGGGTTGGACGACACACAATGTGTCACCCAAGCGACACTGGGTGGGTTGCCTAATTTGGTGGGCAGCACAAAGCATGTCGCCGAGACGATTGGGTGACACTAGGTATGTCTCTTAAGCTAAAATAGACCGAAAATGAAATTTTTAGCTCAGGTGTGTAGTTTAGGTTGTTATGAAGCTCGTAGAGAAAATTTGGGTCAAAAAGAGTTATTTTACTAATTTTGAAGAGTTTTTTAGTAAAACAGGGCGTTTGCAAGACTCTGGCTGAAAACAGGGTATCTACAGGGTTCTGGGTAGGCACAATGGTTCTGGGTCACAGGGTAGGTTGTGTGGGCTATATACTTGGGTTTACTAGGATAATGCGGTCTTAAGGGTTTAGGAAACCACAAAATTTTCCATATTTAAAATGGGGTGTCTACACATCTATTGGTGACATGGGTTGCCGTGCAAGGCAGACGGTGTGTTGCATAAGGGGGAGAGAGAGAGAGAAGGGTTGGGGCTTAGAGTCCACACACTATTAGTGACTCGGTTTAGGTGAGCGGAAGGAAGAGTCCACACGCTCAGAGTCTACAAGTCTATTGGTGACCCGATTTAGGATAGAGGAAGGAAGAGTCCACGCGCTTAGAGGCATCTAAGGACCTGCGTCCTCAGAGGTATTTTCTCTTCCTCAAAGTTTACTCTCTCCTCTTGGTGGAACTAAGGACTCATAAGCAAACGATAAGAAGAACAAGCGTAATGCCTTTGTTTTATAATGGGTAAATATCCTGCTCAAAGGATTTTTCCAGCCTAGTTTACAAGTGACTTAAACTTGCTTATATAGAGGATTCACTAAACAGGAGTGAATGCTAAAAAACAAAGCTTAATTACAATTTAAGAAATTGGGAATAAATTTCAAAATTAGGAGCAATGACCAAAATGCCCTTGAGGTCTTTTATGCTAATGATGAAGTTGTCCCTGCATGCGGTTTGTTCTGCCATGGCCAGATCTTGGAAGCTTTTTCTGCAACTGGTGGTGATGGTTCAGATGATTCGTCAGCATATATTCAATGTCCTTGTGACTTTGAGCATTTTGATGCCCTTTAGTCGTATTGTGGTGGCCTTTTCCCATGGGGTGGAAGTCCGGCCTGATTTATGAACTTTTTTCACCAATGAACTTCGACCTGGGATGTCCTAGCTCCTAACTTTGCTTGCAAATGAGAGAGGAGATAGTCACAGTCATTTTGCACCAAGTTTGGGCTGATTCTTTTCTGGTTTGCGTTTTTGCCTAATTTGGGAGGTCACCAGAAAGAGGGATTCCGGCAACCGGGCAGCTTTACTTCTTTTGTGACTTGGGGACTTACATTCATCGAACTTTGGGTTAAATGCAAGAGTTATACCATTTTGCAGCTCGTCGCGAGGTGGATGCATCAAACTTGTCGGTGAAACGATGCTTTAATGTCGAGCTGTGCTTCACTAGATTTGAGGCTTCTTCTTCTTTAACCTTGGTTTTTCTGGTATTGCGAGCACTTTCTTTTGAGGGGAATTTTAACTCTAGGTCACTCCATAGTGCATGCCTTAGGTGAAAATGACGAGGTTGGCATGATCTAGAACATATCTGGATATGGGTTCTTCCTGGTTTTAGTGGAAGGCACCATGGGTTCTTAAAGCTGCTCTCGAAACACGATGTCACAGTCTTCATGTTTGGGGACTGGTTCGGTGGAGCCGCACCGTGCCACCGCACCGTCCCTTGAGGTTATTCAACATTATAAATGTGATCGCAGTGGTCTGGTATAGTTTTGAAGCCAAGCATAGGGCTACATTTGTAAGGTCCTTCCTTGGTGCGATGGCACCGTACCCTGGTCATATGGTTCAAGCCTTTATTTTATGGCACAACTTTGGCCTGTCGGGATCTTGTGTACCCGTAGGGCTAGGCTGTTGCTGACTCTCTCCTTATTCACTTGGGAGATGTAGGTACGTCAAAAATGACATACAATAACTTGCCCCGACGGATGTTGAGCTTCGAGAGAAGTGATAAGTGCAACATTCAGAATGAAAACTTTATCGTCAAAGTTCATCTGGCGAATCCTCATTAAGACGTGTTTATTTCCTCTCAACAATTTTTTTTTTTCTTGATCACTGGCATCGGTGCAGTCCTTGAGAGGTAGACCTTGCTGCCCTTTCGCTTGACCGAGGGGTGAGCAAAGTGGCTTCTAATGGACCGGTACCTTGTTGAGGGACTTTCTCCCGGTTCTTCTAGAATTCATTTTCTAAGAGAATGTGCTGATAGACTTCCTCTTGTGGGCTTACGACTTCGTATCAATGAGAACACCTGGTTGTCCAGCTGGTGGGGGCCCTTTTTTATGGGCTTGATCCCAACCCTGCTGGTAAAAAGGGGAGCCGGCGGGTGCCTTTTGAGGGGCATTATCCCAATCTAGCCAAAACGATTGTGCTCTAGTTGGCAGGTGCCTTTTTTGTGGGTTGTATCCTGGATCAACGAAAACTCGTGGTGGCGAGTTTGTTTTGACAAGCAAGGTACCTCTTTGGTTCCCATCCTATATGGTCCAGTTGGGAGCTTTTTGTGTGGCCTGCATCAAAGAGTCTAGATTTGATAGGGAGGGTTTCTGAGGCGGTCTCTTTGTTGAGGAGACTTCACCCTACATGCCGGTGATTGATGTTGATGGAGGGCACTGGGGCTGGAATTTTTTTTTGGATGGCACAAGGGCCAGAATTTGTTTTTTGAAGGTGGCATAAGGACCGAAAAGTTTTTTTAATGGCACATGCGACGTAATTGGAAACCCCTAGTGATGGGTTTGTCTTGATAAGCATGGTACCTCTTTGGTTCCCATCCTACTGGTTCAATCGGGGGTTTTTGTGTGGTCTGCACCGAAGAGTCTAGACTTGATACGGAGGGTTCTTGAAGTAGCCTCTTTGTCGAGGAAACTTCACCTTGCATATTGATGATTGATGTTGGGGGAGGGCACTGGGGCCAGAAATTTTTTTTTGGATGACACGGGGGCCGAAAGTTTTTTTTTTGAGGTGGCACAAGGCCTGAATTTTTGATGGACTAGGGGCCGGAATTTTTTTTTGAGGTAGCATAAAGGTCGGAATTTTTCTGAGGTGGCATAGGGGGCCTGAATTTTTTGGAGGTATCATAGGGGCCGAAATGTTTTGGAGGTGGCACAGGGACCGAAATTTTTGATGGCACAAGGGCTGGTATTAGAGTGTGATTCAAGTGCCTTTGCGGGTTTCACTTGAACTAAAGAGATTTGTTTTCACCAAGTCCTTTTGTTGAGGCCTTTTTACCCGTGCCTTCAAGGTCACGTCCGCCCTTTTAATTTCCATTATTACTCACGACGCCCTTGCGGGTTTTCGCCATGCCCGTTTTTCTTTATTTTAGGACTCTTTTACTCCTGGCTTCGTGGCCATACCTGCCTGTCATTTTTACTCAAGGCTTCCACAGCCCTAGTGGTTATGTCCACCTGAAGCTTTTTTTTTTTTACTCGTGATGGTTGCCATTGTGCCCGGCTTCTCTTTTTTTTTTGAGGGGCTCACTTAAACAGTGAACCTTGTGGATGTGGTATTGAGGTGCAATTGGGCTGCCGGCTGATGTGATCGAGGTGAGGTGCGTCTGCACGGGGTGACGTGTTGCCCCGAGGGACAAGGCCTTATGACCCTGGCGGGATGTGTCTACGCAGGGTAGAGTGTTGATGCTCGCGGGGGTGGCTTGTGACCCTAGCGGGATGTGTCTACGCAAGGTAGAGTGTTGGTGTTCACAGGGGGTGGTTTGTCACCCAGGCAAGGTGTTCCCATGCAGGGTAGAGTGTTGGCCCTCGCGGGGGTGGCTTTGACTTAAGCGAGATGTGTTCGCGCTGGGTAGAGTGTTGGTGCTCTCGGTGGAGGCTTGTGACCCAGGAAAATGTGCCCACGCAGAGTTTGACAATGGTGGCCACAGGGGCGACGTGTCTTTGCAAAGATGGTGCACGACTAATGAAGCGCCTACAGTCTGGCCTAAGGTTAGAGAGAGAGTTACACTTGGACGATGGAGTGGCAAAAGAGATCTAGCATGTGATCCGTCGATGATATTTTATTGGCAGCAGGGTGACGAAAGACTCGACCATGATGCTTTGAACGTGTCACTTGGAAGGTGAGGTGTCAGACGATTTAAATGGCCATAAAACAATGCACCTTTGTGATGACATGTGTCCATGTGTTTGGACGACGTGCTACTCAGGAAGCGGTGAGCTTTGATGATGGGCCTATGGCTGCAATAAAAAGGGCCTAGGCCAAAGAGCATGAGGGCAGCTCTTCCCCTTGTCTTTATAAAGTTCCCTTCTTGCAACTCCTGTTTGAGGAACTGCGAAGACTTTTCTTTCTTCTAGTGTTTTACTACGAGGCTAGGGCCTATGTCCGGGCTGGCTGTCAAGTCTCGGCTCTTGTGGTGCGTCTGAGCATTAGGCGCTTGAGTGAAGATGTTTGATCTAGCGAAAGGCGGCAGTGGATCCGTGCTGGATGACGAGCTTGTGGCTTCAAGGCCCCTCTGTTTGTACGTAATCCATGAGATAAAGTCCAAGGGTGTGTGTAAGCGCTTGGATGAACCTTTGCTACGAATGGAGGGAGCGTATGCTTGCTCTTCTAATTGACTCCTGGTTCTTCACCTTGGTTCCATGGTGAGAAGCGGAGAGCAGTTTCTTTCTGGGCATTTCAAGCTCCGTCTGGAGCGAAGAATGCTACCCTTTTGAAGAGAGAATACACAACTTCCCTGAGGAAATAGAGGCGCTCCTTGGGGAGCGGCACCCGAGGATGAAGACACATTTTAGAACTACCTGGTTTTGTAGGGAATTACAGATTCAATGTAAACATAATCTTGTATCCCTTTTGGGTTCATGAAATGAAACTCTTTGGTTTGTATCTTGCTCCTGCTTTATGGTTCGTTGCCTTCTTCTTTTGCTTCGACCCTCCCGCTCCTTGATCTTTTCTTTTTTTTTGGGACAAAATTTCACGTCATAGTTGGGAATCGTGTAGCGTGGGTCATCCTGCGGAGCAATTTATTGTCATGCGGCTAGGACGTGCGCTACAGTTTTATGTCGTATAACTTGGACCGTTGCAAGAAGCAGTTTAAGGTCGTGCGGCCAAGACGTGCACTATAGTTTTAGGTCGTATAACTTGGACCATTGTGTGAAGCAGTTTAACGTTGTGCTACCAGAACGTGTGTTATAGTTTTAAGTCACATAACTTGGACTGGTGTGCGAAGCAGTATAATGTCATGTGTTCAGGACGTGGACTATAGTTTTAGGTCGTACAACTTAGACCATTGCTTAGGGATAATACTTCTTTAAGTCCCGTTGATTGGGGGCATGGCTTCCTCCCCTTCAACATTAACTAACACATAGGCTCCATTGGGGAAGACTTTCTCTACCACAAATGGGCCTTCCCATTTTGGTTCAAACTTTCCTTTTTTTGGCTATGAGTGACAATAGGTCTCTTCACCGCAAAGATTAATTCACCTTTTGTGAACGCTCTTATCTTGGTAGATCTGTCAAAGGCTCTTTTTATTCAACTCTTGTGGATCTCAAGGCTCTGTTGAGCTTGCAATCTCCTTTCATCGAGTACGTCTAGCTCTTGGCAGTGAGGCGCAGATCGTTCTTCGTATGTCATCCCATAGTGGAGGGCTACCCCAAGGGAAGGCAATTGAATTTCAAGTGGTAATACAACCTCGTCCCCTTACACTGGCGAGTATGGAGTCGATTGCTTGGGACCTCGGGCTGTGATGCAGTATGCCCAAAGAATTTCTGAAAGCTTCTCTAGTTAGGTACCTCGATCTCACCCTCCAGATTGGAATGACCTATTGGCATGGCTCTGGGTTTGAGATGGATCCAGGACTTGAGATCGCTCTCTCAGGAACCGTTTGAAGGAGGACACGGGCAAGAATACTAAGTGGTGAGAGAGGAATTGGGTCGTGAGGTGGGATGTACCTCACATGGGTCCGTGACATGCTCGGGCTGACTCGAATGAGCGCCTTCTTGTATCATATGGAGTGGCCCCTGTCCTGTGGTTGGTTTGGAATCGTCTCCCTCGCCCTGTTTCTTATTTCCTAGAAACATACACACACATTAGAATACAGACACGTGAGTCAGAAGACTCCATCTTATTGTTTAATGAATGCACACAGGCATGTACATTCGAGGGGATAATGAAGGAACGATGCCATTAGGTCCATGTCAATTGGACAGCCTTCCAGTGTCTACTTAACAAGGGACCTACAACATCGTTTCGTTGGTGAAAAAATGAAGGAAGGGCGTGAGATGAAGAAAGTAGAAGAGGAAAGAGAAGAGACAGAAAGAAGGGAGATCAGTAAGGGAACAGAGAAATGAAGAAACAAAGACAAGTTTGACCTTCACTTGGTACTTTAGAGAAATAAAGTGGGGAAAGAAAATAGGAACGAAGGCTAGTTTGGCTTTCTCGTTAGAGAAAAATATTTGTTTTAGAGAGACGGAGAAGATAGGAATAAGAAAGAGGATGAAGGTTAGCTTGGCTCTCACTAAACTTTTCAAAGGGGGAGAAGAGACAAGAAGAAGGAGAGAAGAAAGGAAGAAAAGTGAGAAAATAAGATAGAGAAAGGAAAAGTTTGGTACAACGGCTAGACTGGGATGACGAAAAAACTGGAACGACGGCTAGACTGACGCGACCACTAGTTTGGCATAGCAGCTACACAGGCATAACGATTAGACTGACACAATAGCTAAACTTCTCGGTGACAAGACTGGCATAAATGTCAGACTGGCACGGCGGTAAGATTGGCACAACAACTAGTCTAGCACAACAATTAGACGGGCATGACGGTTAGACTGGCATGGTCGCTAAACTGCTCGGTGACAAGACTGGAACGATGGCTAGAATGGCAAGGTGGAAAGACTGGCCCGACGGCTAGTCTAGCGCAGCAGTTACACGGGCATAGCAGTTAGACTGACACAACGGCTAAACTACTCGGTGACATGACTGGCATGGCAGCAAAAGGCTCAGTCTGCCATTCAATTAAGCAAGCAAAAGAGAGAAAGAGGGAAGGAGATAGGAAGAAGAAAGAGAGGAGAGAGAAATGTCGTGCACGATGATGTACCCCACTGTTCCAGACAGAGAGAGAGAGGAGAGAGAAAAATCATGCATGATGGTGTACCCCATCGTCCCAGATAGATAGAGAGAAGAGAGAGAAAAATTACGCACGGTGGTGTACCCCATAGTACCAGACAGAGAGAGAGAACGGAGAGAAATATTGTGCACGACAGTGTACCTCACCATGCCAGATAGAGAACGAGAAGAGAGAAAAGTTACGCATGATGGTGTACCCCGTTATGCCAAACAAAGAGAGAAGAGAGAGAAAAGTTATGCATTGTAGTGTACCCCATCATGCTCAATAGAGAGAGAATAGAGAGAAAGATCGTGCACAATGGTGTACTCCATTGTGTCAGACAGACAGAGAGAAGAGAGAGAAAGGTAGCACAAGGTCGTGTACCCCGTTGTGCCACACAGAGAGAGAAGAGAGAGAAAGGTGAAAGAAGAGGAGGGGAAGAAGATTATTCTTTTGTTTTTCTTTATGTTCTCTCTCTTCTTCCTCTCCTCTTCGATCTTCTAGAATTCATTTGTGATCGTCCATGATCCACGTCAAAAGCTCTTCTTGACTTCCAACAACTGGGGGCCTTGCTTAAGGGCTTGTAGACCCATTGGATCAAAATCTAGGTTTGTCTGGCAGTCGAGGCCCTTGCTTAAGGGCATGTAGACCCATTCGATCAAAATCCAGGTTTGTCTTGCAGTCGAGGCCCTTGCTTAAGGGCTTTCTTCCCAATCAGTCAGATTTGTTTTGCTCTGGTGGGGGACATCTCATGGAATGCCCATCATCCACGTCAGGAGCTCTTCTTAAGATAGACAGCTAAGGAGTCCTTAGTGGGCATTGTTTGCTGCTACACCAGGTTTGCTTTGACAAGAAAAGTACCTCTATGGGCCCCATCCTGTCAGTCCTGTCGGGGGCTTTTTTATTGGCCTATCCCAAACCTCTAAATCGATCAAGGAGGGATGTTGACGAGGCGGCCTTGAAAGGGCACTACCCTGGTTGCTGTGGGCAGGTATTGACCTGATTTGATAGTTTATTAATTTTGAGGAGGGTCTTTGGCTTGTCGGAATGACTTTCTTGTTTTTGTTTGACTTCTTGAGAATGGGATTCTTTAGCATGGAACCCCGACTTGCCGTCTTGGCAATTCTACTGGCTCTTGTGTCCTTTCATGAATGGACTCAGACTATTGGATTTTTCTTGAAGCTCTTTCACTTTGGGTTCCAATAGCAGGGTATTCCGCATTGGGGATTTTTCTTTTTGTGTAGTGCTTACTGAAGCTGCCTATGGAGGGGAGTGCTGCATCAACCTGGTTATTGGTCTGAGTGCCCTTTCAGGTTTTCACCTGGACTGAAAGCGGTGCCGTAAAGACAGTTTTCACCAACTTCCTTTTTATTGGGCTCTTTGCCCATGAGTTAACGGCCATGTCTGCCATTTTTCCATATTTTCTCATGATGCCCTTTCGAGTTTTCATCGTGCTCAGTTTTATTTTACGGAACACTCTTACTCATAGTTTGTTGGCCATGCATGTCTGTCATTTTTGCTCACAGTGTTACCATGCCCATTTTTTATGTTTTTGTGGAGGCGTGTTTAAGATCATGCCTTTGGGAACTGGGCTATGATTTAGCATTGACCATTACGTGAAGCAGTTTAATGTCATGCGGCCAAGACGTGCGTGATAGTTTAAGGTCATATAACTTCGACCATGATGGCGATAGATGATGGATTGTGGAGGCCATAGTGTGAGTATGGTGGTGGCTTGACTCACTTTGGGGAGATGGCATGAGACTGTCTATGTATGATGGGTGGTGTAATGTGTGGAGGATGGATAAGGGGTGGCCCACTAGCTGTTGGTGAGTATGGATGATGGAAGGGCTCACCGAGGATTCATGAGCATGAGCCTGACTCACTAGGGGATGTTGTGAGTTTATGAAGGGTAATGGAGATGGACTCATTATGGAGAAATTGAAGGTGGTATGCGTGTGCGAACAAGCAAGCTAGGGGAGGCATGCGTGGAAGGGCATGCAGGGGAAGTGCATGCAGTAGAGGGGACACACGTGTGTGGAGCATGTTTAAGGTCATGCCTCTGGGACCTGAGCTATGTTTTAAGGTCATATAACATTGATCATTTTGCAAAGTAGTTTAACGTCATACAGCCAGGACATGCGCTTTAGTTTAGGGCCATACAATTGGACCTTTGTGCGATGCAGTTTAACATCATGCGGTCAGGACAGGTGCTGCAGTTTAATCTCATGCAACTGGACCGTTGTGCAAAGCAGTTTAAAGTCATGCGACCAGGACGGGTGCTACAGTTTAAGCTCATTCAACTGGACCATTTGTGGAAAGCAGTTTAACGTCATGTGGCCTGGATGTGAGTTACAATTTAGGTCGTGCAACTGGACTATTTGTGCAAAGTAGTTTAACGTCATGCGACCCGGAAGAGTGTTACAGTTTAAGGTCATGCAACTAGATGTTTAGGAAAAGAAGTTTAACGTCATGTAGGTAGGACGGGTGCTATAGTTTAACGTCATGCAACTGAACCATTGTGCGAAGCAGTTTAACATCATGCCATCAGGACGGGAGCTACAGTTTAAGGTCATGCAAGCAGTTTAACGTCATGCGGCCAGGACGGGTCCTTCAGCTTAAGGTCATGCAACTGTACTGTTTCGTCATGCGGTTAGGACATGTGCTACAGTTTAAGGTCATGTAACTGGACCGTTTTTGCAAAGCAGTTAAGCGTCATGCGGCCAGGACGTGTGCTATAATTTAGGGTCGTGCAATTGGACCATTTGTGCAAAGCAGTTTAACGTCATGCAGCCAGGACGGGTGCTACAGTTTAAGGTCGTGCACCATTGCACAAAGTAGTTTAATGTCATGTGGCCAAGACAGGTGCTTCAGTTTAAGTTCATGCAATTAGACCATTGTGCAAAGTATTTTAACGTCATGTGGCGAGGACGTGTGCTACAGTTTAAGGTCATGCAACTGCACCTTATACGAGTCACCATATATGTGTGTAGTTCAATGAGGAGTGGACTCACTAGGGGATGTGAAGTGGATGAGAGTCCATGAGGAATGAGTCTATGGATGGTGGTCCGACTCACTGGGGATGAAAATGGTCGAGACCAATTATGGGCAGTGGGTTCACATGGTGATGGTGGCCTAGTGAGGGATGGTAGGCAGAAGCAGACTCATTAGCGATTAGGGAGTGAATGTGACTCCCTGGTGATTACAATGGGTCTACTCATGTGATCGAGGGCATTAGTATGATTTCATAGGGAATGGAAAGGTGATGAGGGTCGAACCTTGTCGATGCGCACATGAATGGACCTGCTAGGGAAGGCATGTGTGGAGGTGTATGCAAAAGGCGTGGACACAATGGAAAAAGGGTTGCACTTGGCGGTAAAAAGTGCACGACGATTTGATTGTGCACGACGGTTTGAACATGCACGACAGTTCGAACGAGCAAGGAGGTTTGAACACGCATGGCGATTTGAACGTGCATGGTGGTTTGAACATGCACGGCTATTTGAACTCGCACAATGGTTTTGAACACGCACGGTGGCATGTGGCAACAGGCGCGTTTGGTAGCATGCACTAGGCAGCATGTGGTGAAGGAGCTCTCGGCGGTGAGATGCGTGTGGCGGCAAGTGCGCGGCAACATGTGGAAATGGGAAGCAGTTTATAGTCATGCAAACAGACTATATGTCACACAGTTTTAACATCTTGGTTCAAGGACGTGAGGGCGTGTTTAAGGTCATGTTTATGAGATCGTAAGTCATGGATAATTCGTTTTTAGGTAACGTCCATTGATAGGAGGCATTGCTTCCTTTCCATGACGATGGGCCAATATGTATCCTCCATTTGGAGAAATCTTCTGGATTACAAAAGGGCCTTCCCACTTTAGTTCAAACTTCCCCTTGTTTCGCCCATGCATAATGATCGACCGTTTTACGGCTAGGACCAAGTCACCACGAGTGAATGAGCGGACTTTGACTGACTTGTCAAAAGCCCTTTTCATCCTCCCTCAATGGAGTACAAGGTTCTGCTGGGCTTCAAATCTCTTCTCGTCAAGTGCATCTAATTCTTGGTAGTGAAGCTTAACTTGTTCATCTTCAGTCATATCCTGATGTATGGCGACGCGAAGCAAAGGAAGTTGGATCTCGAGGGGTAGTACCGCTTCACTCCCATAAGCTAATGAATAGGGAGTAGAGTCGGTGGCACTTTTGATGGTGGTGCGCTAAGCTCACAAGGCCTCAGGACTCTTCTCATGCCAAGTTTTCCTTATTTTCGACACCGATTTCCTTAGAATGCTGCAAAGGGTCTTGTTGAAGGCTTCAGCCAAACCAATGGCTGAGGGTGGTACATAGAAGAGTACTTGCACTCGAAACCAAATTGGTTAACCAAGTGGTCGATGTGCTAGCTTCTGAACTGGGGACCATTATCTGATGTGATCCGATCAGGCACACCAAATCAGGAAATGATGTGATGTCGCACAAAGTTGGCCATTGATTCCCTGGGGACATGTCTGAGAAGGATCACTTCAGCCCATTTGGATAATTCGTAGCAACTAAGATGAAGGTATGGCCCAATGCTGAGGGAGGATCGATGGGTCTGATAATGTTCATAACCCGTTGTGAGAAGGGCCATAACATCACCATAGGATGTAGAGGCTCTGGTGGCTGGTGAATGAGCTTTGAATGTATCAGACACACTTGGCACCTTTGGCATAGGTCAATGAATCTGTGACCATTGATGGCCAGTTATATCCCAACCTTCTTATACGTTCGTAGAGCTTATGACTAGACTGATGAAGGCCACAAATTCTGCCATGCGCTTCTTTCAGTACTTGCTTCACCCCTTTTGTGTCGACGAATAGGAGGAGGATGCCGTCGATTGATCGTCGAAAGAGAGCATCCCCATCAAGAAGAGTGTATTTGGTGGACATCTTTCGTATACTGTTGCACTCGATGCGATCATTCGGTCACCATTCGTGTTTAATAAAGTTGATTATGGGTTTCCTCCAATCCTCAACCTGTTCGATCTCGACGCATATTGGATGAAAGATCTTCCCTTCTTGTTTCTCAGACTGATCGCCTTGGACCTACTTCGCCTTTCTTTCAGCTTTCAGAGCATCGTTGGCAGCGAGGAGTGCCCCAAATGTGGCATTATGGGAAAAGAATCCTTTCATCGTCCCCATTTAACTCTGGACCCAGCTCAATGCGTTGCCACTCTGCTACCCATATAGGCGTGGGTTTCTTCGAGGAGATTTGAATAGTGGCACCGAGCTTGGCAAGGGCATCAACTTGGGAATTCATTCTTCTAAGGATGTGCCCTAAGGAAAAGTCATCGAGGTTAGCCATCAAGGTCTTAGCAGTGTCATGATAAGGCTTGAGGCTATCTTTTCTTACATCGTATATCCCTTTGAGCTGCCGTATTACCAGCTCAGAATCGCTAAAAATGGCTAACCGTTCTATTTCTAGGTCTATGGCAACTTCAAGCCGTATTATGAGGGCTTGATACTCAGCCTCATTGTGCTAGTCGGCCTTTGCGAGGGAGGAGGACAAGGACATGACGCCATCTTGAGGGGTCAAAAACACTACACCGGCACCACCTCGTTCAGATTGAAAGGCCCCGTCAAAGTACATCTTCCAATCATAAGTTGGCTGAGCACAAAACAATTCCTCATCAGAGAGGTCACTTGACATGGGAGATTCTGCCAGTAAGGGGTGCACTACTAGGAAATCAATAAGGGCTCGGCCTTTGACAAATTTTTGTGGCACATACGTGATGTTGAACTCCATTAATAATAACGACCATTTAGCCAAGCGCCATGACAAACATGGACGTGTCATGAGGAATTTGATGGGGTCAGCTCTTGAGGTAAGTTGTACCTCATGACCGAGCAGATAATGGTGAAGCTTTTGGACCGTGAAGATCAGTGGCAGGCACATCATCTCTATTGGCAGGTAATTCTTTTCAGCCCCTTGTATCTTACTACTGAGGTAGTACAGAGCAGTTTCTTTTCGTCCCTCATTGTTCTATGCTAGGATCATACCAAGCAACTCATCAAGGGCCGTCACATACAAAATGAGAGGCCTTCCTAACACTGGTGTGGAGAGTACTGGGGGGCATAGAAAATACTCTTTGATATCATCCAAGGCTGCATGACATGCCTCATCCCATATGAAAGGAGAGTCCTTCTTCAACAGGTGTGTAAAAGACTTACAATGACTTGAGAGACTGAAAATGAATCTTTGAATATAAGCGAGTTGTCCCTGAAGAGACTGGAGTTCTCGGAGTGTCGTTGGCGGTGGCATTCCTCGAATTGCCTTGATCTTGACAGGGTCGATTTCCAATCCCCGATACTTGACAATGAACCCTAAGAATTTCCCTGAACGTACACTAAAGGCACATTTCAAGGGGTTAATCTTGAGCTGATGACGATGAAGCCGCTCGAACACCCACTCAAGGTCATGCATGTGAACATCCTTCTTTTTGGATTTCACCACCAAATCATCTACATAACACTCCAGCTCCTTGTGCAGCATATCTTTGAAAATGGTGGTCATTGCTTGCTAATACGTAGCATCTGCATTCTTCAATCCAAATGGCATCATCGTGTAGTAGAAGACCCCTTTCGGATTCAAGAAGATGGTGGCCTTTTCATCCTTTGGTGGCATCCTTATTTCATTATACCTTGAATATCCATCCATGAAGGAGAAGATTTGGCAATGGGCTGTGGAATCGATAAGCATTTTTGTGAATGACAATGGGAAGTCATCTTTTGGACAGGGAGCATTTAAATCATATAAATCAATGCAGACCCTGATTTCCCGTTCTTCTTTTCAATTGGCACATCGTTGGCAACCATTTTGGGTATTTGTCCTCCCGAATAAAACCTGCTTCCCTGAGTTTGGTTATTTCAACATCTATCTGCATTTCAAGATCAGGCCATAACCTTCTTGATTTCCACTTTACGGGTTTGAAGGATGGCTCAATGTCGAGCTGATATACAATGACTTGGGGGTCGAGACCATGCATCTCGTGATAATGCCAAGCAAAGACATCTCGAATTGCTCGTAGGAAGGAAATATAGCAGTCTTTCTCATCTGGCGACATGTTAGGTGAAATAAAAGTTGGCCTCGAGTCATTCTCATTACCTAAGTTTATTTCCTCGAGATCGTCAGCCGTAGCATGTCCACCTTCCCATTCCTTGGGGCTTCTTGAATTTCCATCTCGTCATCGGTCAGTGATCCAAGGAGTCCTTCATTGACCTTGAATGTCCCGACATCAGAGTTTGTAGGTCCCCATGTTTTTGACATCTCCACCTCAAATTGGGCTTTGACGGTGTAGAGCATGGTTACTACTTCTATTGCTTGCCTGCTTGAGGAGGGATCAACTTCAAAGGGAGGGAGTGCATATGGTTGAGAGAGCAAATTTTTAGGCACTTGGTTTAGTTGGGAAGAGCATGGATTAGAGACTGTGAGGGGAGGGTTGTGTGATTCAGCTATCATAGATATAGTTACCACGTCATTCTTGTCTTTACAATTACCATTTCTATGTACTCCTGTATCTTCCATGGGCTTTAGTGAGATAGTAGGTTGTGAGGTAGGTTTAGGCGGTGGTTTGTTTTGGGGTACCGTTGACTTTGTTGTGCAGCCGACATTGATTGGAGAGGTTGTGAGGGTTGGGTAAGTAAATGTTATGCAATCAAATTTAATGCCGACTGGCCAGGTCATTCAGCTGAGCCCAGTGTGGACTGGTTAGATTGGGTGATAGGAGTTTGTGTTGACAGAGTGAAGGTTGATGGAAGTTGAGGGTTTTGAGATGGTTGGGTGTATGGAATCAATGGCGGTCCTGGGTACCTAAGGAGTGGTGGATTCGTCGGTGTGTTAGGGAATGGGATGAGTGGCGGACTAGGGTACTTCAAGAGTCTCGATTTCTGGATGAGCTGTTCTAATCTCTTCTTGAACCTTAGACTGATTTGATCAGTATTGGTCACTGATTTAGAGACCTGCACCATGTGGCATGCTCCGTGAGAATGGAAGCTCTAGCCTCTTGATTCTCTTAGTCTTTGCTCAAAGTAGAGCTCAGGAGGCCATTGGGTTTTCTTGGCCTTGGGATTCTAGTGCTACGACATGAGCTCCTTGGTAGTGGAGGAGGCTTTGCAGTGGCCCTGGATGCCAAGGTGTCAGCATCTGACAGAAACCCAGCTGCTTGGGCCACCATCTTCTTTAGTTGTTTTCGATGTCGCTTACTTGTGTTGCAACTTTTCAGTTCTTTGTCAAGAGCTTCACACTTTGGGCATTTGCGAGTTGAACCTGCAGAAGACGTGTCAGTAAAAGAAGAAGAAGGTAGAGAAACGAGAGACAGAAGATCGGGGAGAGCTTTTAAAGTCGTCACTTAGATTGGACCAAACCGGGTAGCTTTTAGTGTCATCATCAAAATTTGACATGTGCAGGGAATCTTTTAAGTCTTCACCTTGCTATGATCGTTGGGGGGTGCTTTTCATGTCGTCACCCTTATCGGACGTGTGCAGGGAATATTTTAGGTCTTCACCTTTCTAGGACCGTTGGGGGGTGTTTTTTATGTTGTCACCCTTATTGGATGCGTGCAGGGAATCTTTTAGGTCTTCACCCTGCTTGGACCATGGGGGGTGCTTTTTATGTCATCACCCTTATCGAACATATCGGAAACCTGGGTAGAGGAAGGCTCAGGAATGATCTGACTGGATTGTGGGTTTTGGTCAGTGAAAGCAACTAACTCAGGTAAGAAATCCCGCAGGGTTCGAAACGGGGAAGGGGCTTGAGTAATTCAACCTCGGTCTGGGGTTGAGGGTGTTTCCTCTTTCGGTGGGCATCCCTTGGTGCTTGTCTCCTTGTACCATTTTTTCGAGCGAGCGCAGGCTGAATAGGTTCGCGTAGCTTGGGAACTGGCTTTGCTTGGCAAATTGCTTCCCTTCTCATGGACTTCATTCTGTTTCATCCTTGATAGACTTGCCATGGTTGGGAAGTTTAGGATTCGTTAGGATTAAAAGGCTTGGGCGGTGCATTCTCATAGGTGGTCTGTATCTGAGTGACCTCTTGTGTTGGCAGTCTAGAAGTTCAAATGTCATCTCCTGGGATAGTGCTAGTAAAGTGTCCTCTTTGGACTTTCTCCATGATTATGGCGTGGAAGCCGAAGCACCTATCTAAATCATGACCTCATATCTGGTGATACAGGCACTAAAGTTTCACAGTTCCTCAAGCGAGGTGTTTGGGCTGTCTAGATGGCTTTGGTGCAATGACCCCTACTTGAAGCATCATGCAGAACATGGCCTGAAGAAGGTCTAGTGGAAGTTCATCAAGATGATACTCTTGCTTTTCTTCTTCTTGAACTGGAACCACATGAGTTGCTTCCGCTACTCCGATTGCCTTTTTGAGACTATCGAGCTATATTTGCCCCTTCTGGATTAAGGCCTCGATGTGATATTTGAGAGTGAAGCAATCCTAAACAGGGTGTCGCAACATTCTATGATAGGTGTAATAATTCTTAGGGTTGACAAAGTCAGCATCCTCTGGCTTTTTCATCTCAGGCAAGACGATCATTTATTGCTCTATCAAATCCAAAGTAAGGTCAGGACCCACTTTTTGTCGAAGCTATAGACTTTCTTCCTCTTCTCTGCCCAATAGCCCTCTTTATAAAGGTTTGGAGGTGGAGGCACCTTATTATAGGATTGGGGTTTTGTTGGCTTGCATGACGTGTCCCCTGAGTATTTGCAAGGTTCACCCCCTTTGAGAATTCCATATTTTGAGGAGAGGCCGTTTAGGATCCGATACAGTAACATCGACACTTATCATTCCTTTCTATTGATTACCCCGAGAATTGGGATGAACATTATCGGAGCTTCGACTGTTTCCCAAGTTTGATGATTGAGTCTGGGGTCCTCCATGATGCTTGGAAAGGCTTTCTATACAAACCGCTTTGAAGATCAGATCCAATTGGTTAGGTGCCTTGATCTCACCCCTATGTTAGGATGTCCTGGTGGTGTAGTTCTGGGTTTGAGATGGACTCGGGATGTGAGATCGCTCTCTTGAGAACCGTGTAAAGAGGATGCTGACAGGAATACCAACCGGTGAGAGAGGAATTTGGTTCGTGAGGCAAGACATACCTCACATGGGTCCGTGATATGCTCGGGCTAACTCGCATGGGTGCCCTCTTAGATCACATAGAAAGCCCCTGACTTGTAGTAGGTTTGGAATCACCTCCCTTGATCTGTTTCTTCTTTCCTGTGACCACACACACACATTAGAATACACACAAGTGCGTCAGAAGACCCAGCTTATCATAGGGTGAGCGCACACGTGCATGTGTACTCAAAGTAAAATGGAAAATAACATGCTGGAGTCCATGTCAATTCGATAGCCTTACGGCGTTTCCTTGACAAGGGACTCTTGGTGCATATTTTACAGTAAAGGGAAAAGGAAAAGGGGTTAGATGAAGAAACGAAGATAGAGAGAGATGAAGGCTGGTTTTACTTTCACCCTGCTCTTCAGACAAAAATGAAAAGAAACAAGAAAGTTAAGAGAGAAGAGAGAGCGAGAAGAAAGAGAGAGAAGAAAATGGAAGGACATGGACGGCTACTTGACTGCCATCTTTAGAGAGGGAGAGACAAGAAAAAGGGAAAGCATAGATGGTGGCTTGACTGTAGTCTGTGAAGAGAGAGAAGAGGGAGTGAGAGTACCCAGACAGTGGCTTGGGCTGTCGTCTGTGAAAAGAGAGAAGAGAGACTGAGAGTACACTGACGGTGGCTTGGGCTGCCATTTGTGAAAAGAGAGAAGAGAGAGCATAGATGACAACTTAGTTGTCGTATGTGAAGAGAGAGAAGAGAGAATGAAACTACACGGACATCAGCTTGAGCTACCATTTATGAAAAGAGAGAAGACAGAGAGAGCATAGATAGTGGCTTAGCTATCGTCTGTGAAAAAAGAGAAAAGAGAGAGAGAAGGCACTGACAACAGCTTTGCTACCGTTTGTGAAAAGAGACAAAGAGGAGAGAGAATACATAAATAGCATCTTAACTGCCATTTGTGAAAAGAGAGAGAAGGAAGATAGAATGCATAGACAAAGGCTTATCTGCCGTTTGTGAACAGAGAGAGAGAAGAGAATGAAAGAAGGGGAGAGTGCATAGACGGTGGCTTAGCGGCCATTTGTGAAGAAAGGGAAAGAAGGGTGAAAGGAGAGAGAAAGATAAGAGAGAGAGAGAGGAGAGAGAAGAAAGAGAAGAAACAAAGACTACAATGAGAGCCGCCAAAAGGGTAGGCCCATGTTGCTATCCTTGAGAGAGGAAAGAGACAGAGAGAGAATACAAGGACCGCAACGAGGCTCGCCAAAAAGGGTAAGACCACATCATTGTCCCTATGAAGAGAGGGAGGCAGAGAGATATAAACACTGAAGCGAGGCCCGGCAAAAAGGGTAGGCCCACATTACTGTCCCTATAAAGAGAGCGAGACAGAAAGAGAAGAAAAGGAAAGAAGAAGAGAGAGAGGAAAGAAGAGAAAAGAGAAAGGAAAGAAAAAGAGAGATAAAGGGAAAGAGGAAGAAAGCAAGGAAAGAAAGAGAGAGAAAGGGAAGAAGAAGCGAGAAAAGAAAGAGAAAGAGAGAGAATAAAAGGAAGAGAGAGAAAGGAAAGGAGAAGAGAGAGAAAGGAAAGAGGAAGAGAGAGCAAGGAATGAATGAGAAAGAAAGAAGAAAGAAGAGAGAAGAAGAGAAGAAGAAGAGAAGAGAGAGAAGAGAAGAGAGAGAGAGAGAGAGAAGAAGAGAGAGGAGAAGAGAAAATGAGAGAGGAGAGGAGAGAGAATTACCTTTAATGCTCAAGGGTACCCACAAAAATCTTCTCTCGCCTCTCTTTAGACTGTGCCCCAAATAAACTTAAACGAAAAGCCCAAATTTTATTGATTCGGCTAGAAGATTTTTACATGAGCACATTGCGGGCTTATATAGATTTAGGTCCAAACATGGGTGGATGATCAAATTCAGACCTAATTGACGAAAATTAACAATTAAATAAATTAAAGAAATTCTAAGAAAAGGGGGCAAAATGATGATCTTGCCCCTGCGCCATCAATCTGTGAAATTCCAAATCATTCATTGTAATGGCTGGTTAGGTGCCTCAATCTCGCCCCGAGATCCGAATGATCTGGTGGCACACATCTCGGGTTTCAAAAGGAACCCGAGACTTGATATCACTCTCTCGGGAACCTTGCTCAAGAACAAGGGCAGGTATACCAACCAATGAGAGAAGAATTTAGGGTGGATTCGAGACTTACTCGGGCTGGCTCTCATGGGCGCCCTCTTAGATCATGAAGACGGCCCCCCAGGCATACAACTAGTTCGGAATCACCTCCCTTGGCCTGTATTCTCTTTTTTCTGTGATCATACACACATGGTTAATTTTACATGACAATTGGGCCAAGAAACCCCACCTTTTCTTTGGGTGAATGCACACAGGCGTGCACATTCAAAGGAGAAAAGAGAATAAATGATGAGATGAGGGTTGGAAGAAGGAAGAAGTGAGAAGAAAAGAAAAAGAAAGAGACATTGGACAGGGTGAGTAGCCTAGCACAGTGGCTAAATTAGCATGATGATTGACTTAATGTGATAACAAGATAGGCACGGCAACGCAGACTGGCACGACGGTAATACTAGTCAATGATAGAACACCAACACCAACTAGCCTGGCACAATGGCGAGTTCAACGTGGTAGTAAGACAGGCACAGTAACTTAGACCAGTACAGCGAAAATACTGCTCGACGACAAGATTACTGTGAAAGTGCTAGACTCATCCCTTAGTCAATAAGAGAGGAAGAAGAAAAAGAAAGAGAAAGAGGAGAGATAAGAAAAGCAGAGAGAGAAAGAGAGTTAAGAGAAAAGAGAAGGAAAGCAGAAGAAAAGAAAAAGAAGAGATAGAAGAGAAAGGAGAGAGAAGAGAAAGAAGAATAGATGAGAGAAAAATAATAGAGAAGGAAGCATGACTGTCCATGACAGAGGAGAGAGAAAAGAGATAGGATAAAGAAAATAAGAGAGAAAGAAAGAAAGGGGAGAGAAGAAGAAGAAAAACATGGACAAAAATGGGGTTCTACCACCCATGACAGAGAAAAGACGAGAGATAAAGAATATGGATGACGATGGATTCTACCGTCCATGACAGAGGAAAGAGGAGAGAGAAAGAACATGGATGGTATTGACAATAGAGGAAAGAGGAGAGAGAAATAACATGGACGACGATGGGTTCCAAAACTCATGACAGATGAAAGAGGCAGGGACTAGAAAGGGAAGACACGCATGGTGCTAAGCATCGTCGCTCGTGTTGTAAGCGACTCAGACATGACCCGACTCGCCACTCAAGAAAAGGCTCAGTTCAGTGTCCTTGTCAAAGAATAAGGAAAGGAATTTCGTGCATTATGATGAGCATCACCGCGCACAACATGGGGAAGGGGAAGATTGGATAGAGGATTGGCTTGCAACTCGGGTTAAGGCCCGGTTCGCTGTGCATGTTTCCAGAGGATATGGAAAGAATGAGAATATCATGCCCGGTGATGGGTATCATGGTGCATGATTGGAGAGGAGAGAGAACATAAATAATAGTGTAAGAGTAAGAAGGACAAAGAGGAAGAAAGCGGGTTTAGGGAACAGAAAGAAGAAAGAAAAGTAGAGAGAGAAGGAAAGTGAGCAGTGAGAGACAAAAGAAAGAAGACAGAGAAAACAAAAGTGAAGAGAGAGCAAAATTAAGTGAAGAGAGAGGTTAGAAAAGAGTTAAAGGAGGAAAGAGACAGAGAAAGAAGGAAAGAGAGAGAAGGAAACATGCACAGTGCTGCCACCGTCATGCGCGTTAGAGAAAGAAAACAAAATAAAGAGAGAAGTTCATGCATGACGCTACCATCACCATGCATGTTCAGATAGGGAGAAGCAGATAAAAAGATACAGCAGAAAGAGAATAAATAAAGAAGGAGAAGCGGAATAAGAAGAACAGAGAGAAGAGAGAAAGAAAAAGAAGAGAGAGGTATGCAGGGCTCTGCCACAGCCGTGCATGCTCTCAGAGAAGAAGAGAGAGAAGCAGAGAGAAAAAGAAGAAGAAAGAAAAGAGAGAAAGAAGCAGAGAGAAAAAGAAACTGAAGAAGAGAAAGAATAGAGAGAAAACGGAAGAGAGAAGGAAGGAAGAAGAATTACTTAGGGGAAGAGGGGTATCGGCTTAATTCTTCTATCTCCTCTCTCTTTCTCCAGGACATGCCTCTCCAATTCAATGAAAAAACATAAACTTTATTTATCAATTAAAAGTATGAGGGGATCCCTATACAATTAAGTTTAACATGTATTTATAGAATTGGGCCCTAAATATGAGTGGATGACAAAAAATTATCCTAATTGATGATAATTACAATTTATTTGAATTAAAAGAAATTCTAAAAATGGGTATAAAATGATTGTTTTTCCCTTGCCTAACTATATATGGACTTAAAAAAACAGTCCCTACTGTTTCCTTAAAACGTGCGTGATCTTCCATGGATGATTTAGGGTTGCTCTGCTGCCCTTTTGAAAAAAATATGATTGCTTTCTTGTAGGGCTAGTCATAATGATTGATTTGATACCAATTTTTTGAAGACATTTTTTAGTATCATGGGTCCCCGATGCGGAATAAAAGGGAGAAGCTGGTCAATAAAGCCTGACAAGTAGTGGAAATTTTAACAGTCTCAAAATGGCCCCAGAATTGGAAATGATCATCATAAAGACTTGAAAAAGTCTCCTGTCAAGTTTCATCGCATTCTGACATGTATAAGGCAGGGCAGATCGAGAAAACTGTTTTGGAAGAAATAACCTCTAGCACCTTGAAACAGGCCCCTATAATTGGAACCCTACATATAATTTTTCAAACAACTGTGAGACCATCGCCATTGTATTTGGCACAGTTGAAAAACCCCAGGTGTCAAATTTCAGCTTAAACGGACACTCCAGGAAGAAGTTATGGGCAAAAGACCAAAACAGGAGGAGCCGCACACTATTCCTGTTCGGCCACCTTGTACTAAAGTCCATTAAAGGGGCAGTCACGAACAGTAACTTGCAACGCTCATATCTCACTTGTTTGACCTTAGATCATGCTCAAATTTTGTGAGCGTGTTCGTCACGTCAAGACGAGCGTTTCGATATGTGGCACGCCCTTGTGACGATGCCCGAGCACGAAGAAAAGCTAGGGATAATTTGCTGATCCATGAAAAACGTTGCAGGAAAATCAGCAGTAACACGTCTTGCTTGAGCAGCCAAATCACGGCGCTCACAAGCTTGATCGACGTTAAACTAGTTGCATCACGTGCGTAAGGCCCATGGCTATCATTGGTCTGAACTCCGCGCATGATGAATGATTAGATTGTGCACATGAAGCCAATGAGGTGATTGTAAATTTTGGCCCCGAAATTACAGATTTTGGCCAAAACATGAAAGTTGTAAAATCCTCGTCCAAACACAAAATCGAGCTCCTTTTGTTGCCATGCAATCATGACATCATGCGCAGTGTGATTCAGCGAAGAAATCACGGAAAAACATCAAGGAACGAGTACAGTAACAATCAAAAGTTTGCAAGATTCATCTAAATTTTAAGTCACATGATCGTAGCCTAAAAACACTATTCATGGCTCGAAGTTGGTATCAAATCGATTGTCATGCTGAGCGTTACAAGGAAACAATTAATATTCGAAAAAATGGGCACCAGAGTAATCCAGGATCATCCATAAAAGATCATGCACGTTTTAGGCAGCAGCATGAACTGTTTTGAAATTATACAAATTGTTTATAAGGGGAAAATCTATCATTTTGCACGCTATTTTCTTATTTTATTTAATTCTATTATTTCTTAATTTTCAGCAATTAGGTTTAATTTTGATCAATTCACCCATGTTTGAGAAAAACTCTATCTGTATCACGTACTATCATTGTACATGGACCGAACTTCGCGTAATAAAATTTCCATCTTTTCTCATTGTTGGGTCACGTGTTGAGAGAGAGAAACTTTTGGGTCGATACACCTAGGCTTGAAGTAAGTCTTTTCTCTCTCTTCTCTTCTTCTTTCTCTTCTTCCCTCTCTTCTTCTCTCTTCTCTTCTCTTTCTTCTTCTTCTTTTGAGCTCTTCTCAAAAGCTATGTGTGGCAGTGGCAGTGACATGCATGCCTCTTTCTTCCTTTTCCCCTCCTGTGGTTTCACAGGTTGTGCATGGAGATGGCAGCGCCATGCGCCAGCTTTGTTCTCTCTCTCTTCATTCGTCTCTACCTCTCAGCGAGGTTCGCAGACGGCGCTGCTCATCGTCGTCCGCAGGCGTATCCTTAGCGTCCTACCTAAGTGCAGACAACGATGGTTATTGCCGCCCACAGAGGTCTCACCCAGTTGCTCTCTAATCACATACGGCGATGCCTATCGATGCCCACGAAGGGTCACGATAATGCATATCGCTCTCAGCATGCTTCTTTCACGCTCTCGGTTCTTATCGCCGTCCGAAGGCTTCTCATGCATCTCACACCTATCGTCCTGCACTTCAAGAGAAGTTATCACTCTGCGCCTCACCAGAAGCTATCGCTGCCACAAGGGATGTGCTGCCTTCTTGTGTTACCAATGGCGATGCCTATCACCATCCGTCGGCTTCTCTTGCAATCCACTTCTATTGTCATGTCCTTCACAAGAAGTTATTATCATGTGCCTCACCATAAGCTATCGCCTCTTGTAAGGGATGTGCTGCCTTCTCGTGTTGCCAATGGTGATGCCATCGCCACTCGCCAAGAGATGTGTTGCCAACGGCGATGCCTACTGCCATCTGAAGTTCGCTGCCTACCCCTTTCGTCATGAGAAGCAGTGTCCAGAGGCATCAAAGGGCCGCGACACTGTTACTCCACGGCTGTGGGTGGCGACGCTTAACATTGTCAGGACCCTCCCACTTCATCGTCTTGCGCCTTCTCTTTTTCTTATCTTCTTCAGATCTCGCATTATTCTTGCTTGACTAATAGGATAGACTCAGTCTAGTATTGTCATAGCGGTTTGGCTGTCGAGCATCATTGCCATCTTGCTGGTCTTGAGCACCATACCTGTCTTGCTACCACACTAGATTAGAATAGTTATATCGCCCTTGGTTTCGAGAAGTATTGTTGTCGTGCTGGTCTCAGTTACCGTGCTTGTCTTGCTACCACTCCAAGTCGGCCACTGTATTGGTCCAGCTATCATGCTAGACTCGTCCTCTTGTCAATTCCACTTCTCTTTTCTTTCTTTATTCGAACCTTCTCTATCACTCGAACTTCTCATATTCTCAGCCATATGAATGTGCATTGCCCTAAGACAAGGGTGGATCCTTCGGCCCACTTGTCTTGAAAGTTAACCTTGATAGTGTCGTGCAGAAAACCAAGACATTGCAGGTCAAGGGAGGCAATTCCGAACCAGCTGAAGCAGTTGGGGGGCTTTCCGTGATGATCTAAGAGGATGCCCGCACGAGTCTACCCGAGTAAGTCACGAACCCAAGTGAGGTTGGTTCCCACCTTACATTCAAAGTTCCTCCCTCACTAGTTGGGCACCTGCCCTTGTTTTGTGAACAAGGTTCCCAAGAGAGCGGTCTCAGGTCTCGGGTCCTTCAAACCTGAGACACATGTCACCCAATCACTACATCTGAGGAGGCGAGATAAGAGGCACCTGACTAGCTTGGCGACTCCACTAGGGACTTATCATCCCTTCTTCGGTTCGCACTTGCTTGATTAGCATCAGCTTTTACTTTCTGTACTGCATTCATGACATCTGGGTTATTCAATCTGTTCATCCAAGTTGGGGAGTTTCTCATCCCCATACTCATGACCGTACCAGGGAAGCGAGCTTCTCAAGCCTCATTCCCTTCATTTCTCTTGAGCCAGGACTCACAGTCTAGCTCCCACGTTCTTTCTTGGGTTGGAGCGAGAAGGGACTTGAAGGTCCCTAGCTCCCCACTTTCTAACCCTGGTGGACTCTCCACCAAGGCCCTTTGCATTGGTGGCACACATGCCACCACCCACAACACACACCCTGCTACTAGCAAGTCCCTTACCGTCCGCTTTCGTGAAAGGCAAGAAGGTTGCCATCGCTCTTGAGGGTCACTGCAAGACCACCACCCACACTCATTCACCACCCCGAACCTCTATGCCTAGAGGCTTAACGCACAGAGGCAAAGATCCGGCGGCCTCCACCTCTCGCACACACCTGATGGCTCATGGTCCAACGACTTGAGCCACAACTCGGGGCAACTTTCAAGCCTCCTTGAGTTCGTGTCCACGTCTAGGCCTACTCGAGATGAGCACTGCGTGCGCCATACATCTGCATCCCACAGCTCAGGGTAGCACCAACTCTGCACTAACTCGAGCACGCCAGGGAGGATGACCCACCCTGTGAGAGATGAGCTCCCACTCGGTCCCTCACAGATAGGAGCTCGTAGGTCTCGGCCTCCTAAGGTTGAACCAGCAGACCGAGCCCGTACTGACCCCCAAGTCACCCGTATGGCTAACTCCAAAGGTGCACACGCACCAGCTTCACAGGTTCCTTCTCGATCCCGGCTCAGGCGGAGTTGTGAACGAGTTCCTTTTTATGTCTCTCTTCCTTCATCAGGCAAGCACCTCGAGACCTGATACTCAAAGGTTTTCCCTAAGAGTACCATCTTGAATCAGACACGACCAGCTTGAGTTAAACACCTCAAGTCAGCCATGCACTCGGACCTCACAAAGGAATTCGAGGCAAAGGCCTGATGGCAGATAGAAGCCTACAACCTCCAAGGTAGTAGCCCAGACTCCCCTCTGTCCTCGGACCACACCCTCCCCAGCTAATAGACACAACCCTCGCATGCTCAAGAAAGACGGGACAGTCCAAGTCTCGGGCTCGATTCTGGACTGAAGTCTGTTGTAGCCTCAAAACTCAAGCAGAAGAGAGGCCTGTAGCTCCTGACTAGAAATGTCCCTAAGGCAATTGAGGTTACCACTTTTGAGGACTTCCTGCCTCACAATCCCTTCTTCCCCCTTCGGATGCCAAAACCTGAGCAAGAAGTTCAAGATTGCTTAGTGGTTACGATCACAAGAAAATATCGAGCTGCCAAGCAATCACGGTCCCAAGACCGTCAAGAACCGGTCCTCACACGGTCGGCGTACAAGGCTCGAGTCCAGTTGGGGCATGCTGAGCCCCTAATACTGACTTGCTGCATACGACTTGACAACCCCAGTAGTCTGCTACTCCACCTGACTCTGACCCTCCAAAATAAACGATCAGCATCATGGTGATCAATGACTTGGATGACGCTCAAGAAGAGCGGATGAACAGGCTCGAATTGATGATGCAGTCCATTCTTGAAAAGATGAATCGCCTAGATGCGTCTAGTCCCCTTCTGCTCACTATGAGGCCAATTCCCCGTCTGGTAAGGACACAGCTGGTTAGGTGCCTCGATATCGCCTACCTAGGTCTGGTTGACTTGGTGGAGTGGTTCTGGATTCGAGATGGACCCGGGACCTTGGATCGCTCTCTTGGGAATCACGTAACGAAGTGCAGGAGTACCAATCAATGAGAGAGGAATTAGGGTTACGAGGAGGGACTTACCTCGTGTGGGTCCGTGACACGCTCGCCCTAGCTCACGTGGGTGCCCTCTTAGATCACGTTCGAATGTCTCCCTGACCTGTGGCCAGTTTGGAATCGCCTCCCTTGACTTGTTTCTCCTTTCTTGCAACGTAAGACGTCCCAACAAGTGGCTCTTGGGACCCTGACTTATCGAAGGTAAAATAAAATAAAATGGAGTGAAATGAAAAGTAAAGTGGAATGAGATGAAATGAAACCAAAAGAATGAATTAAACTAAAAATAAAATAAAATAATAAAATGAAATTAGGGTTAAAATGGAATGAAGTGAAGTGAAATAAATAAAATGAAATGAAGTAAACTAAAATAAAAGGAATGAAATAAAAATAAAATGAGTAAAGTGAAATAAAATAAAATAAAACGAGGTCATAAAAATGAAATAAGAGAGGAGTAAAAAAAATGTGTTGCCTTAAGAGAGTGAGAGAAGATTATATATTGGCTACTTGTTGAGGGGGGATTGGATGAAGAATTGAATGGGCATGAGAAAACGCAACTAACGAAAACTTCCAGACGAAAAGAAAAAGAGGGAAGATGGGAATGGATTTCGTTTGTTTCTTTCATCTTATGGGCTTTCTAAAGAGAGAGAGAGAGACAAGTTGCAGAGAATGGGAGGCTCGAGAGAGTAGAGCGATAGGGAATGGCCGGAGATAGCAGCATGAGGTGGCAGAAATAAGAGGAGACGACTGAGTAGAAAGAAGGGGCGGCAGCAAGTTGCAAAGAGAGAGAGTGGCTGATGGTAATGGTCACTGGTGAGCAGAAGTGAAGAAGGGAGGGGCAGACTAAGGGAAAGTGGAGGGTGTGGCTGTGAAGAGAGCAGAGAGGCGACAACTGGTTGCTGCAGAACAGAGAGAGAGACGGAGGGGTATAGTGCAGCGAGGGAAAAAAGCGGAGGCAAAGATGGAAGTTAGGTGGTTTGCTGCAATTGAGAGGGGCGGAAGAGTAGGTTGATTGCAAGTTGAAGCAAGAAGGTGGAGTGGAGAATCAGAGGCAGTGAAGAGGGGTGAGGAGGGTGGCAGAGATAATGGTGCACAGCACGAGGATGGATGCTCGAGTGCACAGGGAGAGAACAAGATAGTTGAGAAGAAAGGGGGACAACAGGTGGTAACAAGGGACGAACAGCACCAGAGAGTGGGGGAGCTTTTGCTGCTAATGGTTGGTGGCAAAGGTGAGACCGTGAGATGGTGGCTGATGAGTGGTGATTAAAGAAGCTAAGGACAAAGATGGCCGCTGCAATTGGAGTGGACGGAATGGAGGAGTTAGAGATTGCTGCAGCAGCAAGGTGGTTGAGAGAAGTTGGGGGAGCGAGATTGGGGAGATGGTTGTAGGTAAGAAATAAGATGGAGAGTAGAGGAGAGGGAAGGGAGAAGTGACTTGCGTTGTTTGGCGTACGTTGACTGTGGAGAGATGGAGCAGCAAGGTTGGGGCTACTAGAGAGAGAAAGAGAGGTGAGAGCCGGGTGATGTGCGACAATGGTGTCGAGGAGGGGCACACAGCAATGGTGTGGAGAGAGGCACATAGCAATGAGTCAGCTTGCACACGGCAATAGCGGAAAGATGGGTTCGCGCGGCTATAGGGAAAAGGTAGGATGCGTGCGATGATGACGGAGGGTAGGATGCGCACAGCAATAGTAGAGATTCACGCGCGGCACGACACGACGATGGGATTATATTCGCTTACCGTTAGGGGAAGAAGAATTTGGGACGTGGTGGTCTCACGGGACCGTGGGATGTGAGAAGGAGAAAAATGACCACGAGGATACACCAGAAGAGGTGAGGTGAGGGAAGACGAGAAAAAGAAGGGGAGACGAATGAACTTGAGAGACCATCAGAATCGGGCCCACAAGGAGGAAACGATTATAAAGGGGTAAAATGAAAAGGGAAGAGGGTTGGTGGTCATGAGGAACCACAGAGAGGGAAAGAGAGAATAAGAAAGGAAGAAAGAGTGACACAGATGGTGATAGGCTTCTACCGTATGTGGAAGAGGAGAGAGAAAGAGAAAGAGAGAGAGAAGAGATAAGCTCAGGAGTACCAATCCAAAAATTTCTCTCTCCTTCCTCTCTCTCCCAAGATGTGACCCAACAATAGGCAAAATAAAAAAATTTATTAAACAAGTGAAACGCTTGCTTAGAATGGTAGTACATGGTATATATAGTATCGTGCCCAAACATGGGTAAATTGATCAAAATTAAACCTAATTGCTGAAAATTAAGATTTAATTGAATTAAAAGTAATAGGAAAATACGTTACAAAATGACATATTTGCCCCTTCCTAACAATTTATGGAAATAAAAAATAGTCCCTATGCTGCCTTAGAACGTACATGATTTTTCGTGGATGATTTGGGGTCATTCCGGTGCCCAGTTGATCGAAAGATGATTGTTTTCTTGTAGGGCTTGGCATGACGATCGATTTGATACGAACTTCGAGCTATGGATCGTGTTTTTAAGGCACGATCTTGTGACTTGAAATTTAAATGAATCGTGGAACTTCGGATCGATAGTGTGCTCGTTCCTTGATGTTTTTCTGTGATTTCTTCATTGTATCACATTGAGCATGCCGTCACGATCACGGGGCAATAAACGAAGCTCGATTCCGTCCCCGGACAAAGATTTTGCAACTTTGGAATTTTTGCCAGAGTTTGGAAGTTCGATCACAGAATTTACAGTCATTTCATCGGCTTTGTGTGCCAAATCCAACCATTTATCATACGCAAGGTTCGGACTAGTGATGGCCATGAACCCTATGCATGCGATGGAAATAGTTTCACATCGATCGGGCTCGTGAGTAGTGTGATTTGGCCGCTCGAGCGAGGCACGACGTTGTTGATATTCCTGCGCTTTCTTCACGAATCAACAACTTCTCTCTACCTTTTCTTCATGCTCAGGCATCGTCGCGAGGCATTCCACAAATTGAAATACTCGTCTTAATGAGACAAATATGCTCACCAAATTTGGGCTTGATCCGACTTGAGACGGGTGAGATATGAGCATAAAAAATCATTTGGTTGTGACTGTCCCTTTAATATAGTTGAGTTGCAGGGTGGCCGCATAAGAATAGCGTGCAGCTCCTCCTGTTTCACTCAATGTCTTCCTGAGATGTCTGGTCAAGTTGAAATTTGATCCCTGGGGGTTTTCAACAGTGTCGGATCTAATGACGGTGGTCCCACTGCAAATTGAGACACCGAAAATATAACTCTAGTTTCGAAATGCGACGAAACTTGGTAGGAGACTTTTGAGAGTCCTTATAAAGATCTTGGCCAGTTCTGAGGCTATTATGAGACTGTCGAAATTTCTACTGTTTTGCTCGGCTTTATTGACTACGGACCAAGGTGCTGAAAAATGTCTTCAAACAACAGCTCCAGGGCAAACTACCCCACCAGCCTCCCAATACAGCTCTGCTCCCCGCATGGTTTCACAAGTTGATATAAATGCCATGGTGACCCACATTCTCAAGAATAAAGTCCTAGCCATGCAAGAGGCGCCGCTCTACCAAAAGCCATACCCGTCTTACGTCGACCAGGTGTCGTTTCCCCCAAACTATCAAAAAGGGAAGCTCCCCCTATTCAATGGTACTAGATCCCCACACCAGCATACCGCTCATGTGCAAGCTGCTTGTCGAGAGACGGCAACTGATGGGCAACTCCTCCTCTATCAGTTCGTTGAGACTCTCGAAGGGCCAACCTTCCAGTGGTATGTCCGGTTGCCACAAAACTCGGTCTACACATGGCAGCAAATGGAGCAATTGTTTTACCAGTGTTTCTATGAATCCCAGGGAAACGTGGAAACCATCAAGTTCCTAACCCTGACTCAAGACGTTGGTGAGCCAGTCGATAAGTTCATTGCCAGATGGAGAGAGTTGACAACCTATCAAGCCATTCCCATGACTGAAAGAGAAGTACTTTAGAACTGCATACAAAATATGCTGCCCGAGATTGCCCTGCATGTTGAGGCTTCCAATCCTCCCTCCATGTCAAAGCTCATCTCTAAAGCGGTTCGTATAGAAGGTCTGTCCAAACACCATGGTGGATCTCACCAGCATCCCTCTAACTCTGGAAACAGTCAGAGCAATGAAAATTCTCGCTCCAATAATCGGAGCAATCAGCAAAAAGTAGTGATTAGTGCGGCTGTCACCGTGACTGACACTAAGAAACCCTTGGACCTCTCCAGAGGGGTAACCAAGGCACATGAAGCAGTTCTATAGCAAGGTCCTACCTCTTAAAAATATAAATCGCAGTGATTACTGGATCCAACAGTAAAACAAGGTGTACCCTTTTGAGAAGGAGTGGGTTCCTGCACTGCTTCGATTATTACTAGAGAAAAACATGATCCAACTGCTGGAAGTCAACACCCCAAAGCAAGCTGGACAGGAGACACACAAGAAGTACTGCGCCTATTATAGGAGAGTAGGCCACCCCACTCTACAATGATATATGCTCAAAGACATTATCGAAGCCCTTATTAACAAGGATCAGATAAAGCTCGAAGAGTTAAAGAAAGCATTCGAGGCAACTGAGGCTTCTCACATAGTGAAATTTCAAGAAGATGATGAGGCACCCGCTGTCTTCCCTGCACTATTCTCCGTAATGCTCGATGAAGGTCTCATCATGCCGAAGCCTACAAGGCAACCCAAGTTCCTGCCTCCAGCAACAGAGAACCTCTAATGTCCGAATCATCTGATACGAGGCCATGACCTAAGCAATTGCACTGGCTTCCACGAGCTCTTAGCAAAGAAGATGCAGCAACACCAAGAAGTTCATGGTAATTCAGAAGAATATCCTCAAGTCCCTGCTCCACCAGTGCTAGAAGTCCTCCTGACAAAAGCCTAACAAAGTGCGCTAAACCCTCTGCAGACGCTCTTCGAGGTGATGCTCCAACAGAGTCTTGTCACTCCCAAGCTCGCTAAACAATCTAAGAGTCTTGCCCAAGGTACAAAAAATCTGTGGTGCCCATATCACCAGGGGTGGGGCCATGAGCTGGGGGAATGCTCCCGGTTTGAAGTTGTAGTCGCGAAGAAGATACAGAAAGGTCACATTGTTTTAGCCGTTCTCTCGTAACGCTTCCAAGCCATCACTCCCGTCCAAGAGGAAATCCCACTACAGGTCCCCTATGAGCATACAATGGACCCTTCAGAACCCTCGACTTCTCAGCCTTGGGAAGTCTACCATGGACGAAGGAGGCTTAAGTCCCCGAAGCGTGAGGGAGTCCACCAAGCCAGGGCTTCGCATCAGCTTGATCAGATGGACCAAACACCCCCCAAGGGATCCAAACGGAGATGAGCACCTAGGTCAGCTCACCTAAGGAATCATATTCCTCTGCCACCAATCGAAGAAGAATTTCTTCGGCCCTTTCCTCCACTACCGGCCTTACATGATTTCATCCCAGGAGCAACTCGCCTTATCCCTTGGTCCAACCAGATGGATGTTCTTGAGTCATCAGCTGCTCGGGATTCGTCCAATATGGGTGACAACCTTAAAAGTATCTCCCAACGGTCAGAGCTAGGGTAAGACCTAAAATACCCCTTGCACACGTCAAATTCTAGTGACGACATAGAAAGCTGTCTAGAACATTCTAACTCTTCTTCTCCTCCCTCCTCTTCTATCTCTTTCACAGGTGCAGTTCGACTATGCCCAGAATCTAAATAGAGAGCTCGGAGGCACCAACATTAACAGGTCAGAGCGGAAGTGCCTAAGAAAAATGATGGCCCAAGCGGTTGGATTCTTAACTGTTGTTGACACCCTAGCAGCCCAAGCCAAGACTGAGACATATTCGAGCTCCTATTCCCATGAGGCCTGTGACATGATTCAAGTTCATGAAGCGCCGCCTAGATCGGTGCAAGTACCGAGTGACCCTTCATGATGCCATGGACTCCCCATTCGAAGTTGACCTTTTCATTCCCTAGTCCAGTTAGGGATCAGAAATTATCTCCTACACTGGGATCCTCCTACACTGGGACCCTCTTGCACTTGGGATTGATGAGAAGCATCTTGATTCCCCTGAAGACAAGTTGCAAGAAGCTCTGGAAGAGTGGGAAGGAGGCTGTCAAGCCACAGCTGACGAGCTTGAAGAGATAAACTTAGGGGATGAGGCCGACCTAAGGCCAACATTCATCTCAGCAAAGTTATATTTCCCTCCTCCGAGAAAACCGAGACGTTTTCGCTTGGCATTATCATGAGATGCCTGGTCTAGACCCTAAAATTGATGTCCATCATCTCGGCATTGATCTGTGCATTAAACTCATAAAGGAGAAATCAAGCAGGTTTAGACCTGATCTCAAGATGCATATAGATGCTAAGGCGAACAAGCTCAAGCAACCCAAAATGACTGGCAAATGTTGTCCCAATCAAGAAGAAAAATGGTCAAATCAGGGTCTGTATTGACTTTCATGACTTGAATACTGCCTTCCCTAAGGACGACTTCCCCCTACCATTCACCGAGATGCTTGTTGATTCCACGGCTCATTGCCAGATCTTCTCCTTTATGGATGGGTATTCTAGTTATAATAATATCAGGATAACACCAGCGGATGAAGAGGCCACTGCATTCTTGACTCCAAAAGGTGCCTTTTGCAACATCGTGATGCATTTTGAGTTAGAGAACACCTGTGCCATGTACCAGCGATCCATGATGACCATCTTCAAGGACATGATGCACAAGGAAGTCAAGTGCTATGTGAATGACTTGGTGGTGAAGTCTGAAACAAAGGACGCTCACATGAAGGACCTTTAAAAGTGATCGAGCGACTGCGGCGTCACGAACTCAAAATGATCCCCTTGAAATGTGCCTTTGGCGTATGCTTAGGAAAGTTCTTAAGGTTCATCGTGGGGTATCATGGGCTGAAGATTGAGCCAGTCAAAATCAAGGCGATCCAGGACATGCCATCACCTACAACCCTACATGAGCTTCGGTCTCTCTAAGGGCCGCTGACCTACATTCAAATGTTCATCTCGAACCTCTCAGGACAATGCAGGCCCTTTTCCCACTTGCTAAAGAAGGACACTCCCTTCATATGGGATGAGGCGTGGCAAGCTGCACTCGATGATATCAAGCAGCACTTGTTGAATCCTCCAGTACTCTCCACGCCAGTGTAAGGAAGACCTCTCATCCTATATGTGACCTCCCTTGACAAGTCACTTGGGGCACTCTTAGCAAAGAAAAGTGATGGGGGGAAAGAGACAACACTCTACTATCTCAGCCGCAGAATGCAGGGGGCCGAGACGAATTACCTCCCATCGAGAAGATGTGCCTAGCCTTAATCTTCGTGCTATAGAAGCTCCGCCATTACTTTCTTGGTCACAAGGTCAAGCTAATCTCAATGGTGGACCATATTAAGTTTCTTATGACCCGACCATACCTGTCATGACGCTTGGCCAAGTGGGCATTATTGCTAATGGAGTTCGACATCACGTTTGTACCACAGAAGGCCGTCAAAGGTTAGACCTTAGTGTACTTTCTCAACGCTCACCTAGTTCCTTCAAAATCTCCCCTAGCAAGTGATCTCACTGATGAAGAAGTTTTCTATACAATACTAGCTCGATCGTGGGAGATGTATTTCAAGGAGCATTCCAGTCTGAGAGAGGGGGTTTCGGAGTCATGTTCCTGACTCTCGGTGGTGGAATGATTCCTCTATCCTTCTCACTCGCAGAGACATTTTCTCATAATGAAGCTGAATATCAAGCCCTGTTTGGAGATCACCTAGGAGTTAGACCTAGAGTAGCTGAACATCTTGGGCGACTTTGAGCTGGTCATCTGGCAGCTTAAGGGAATTTATGGCGTAAGGAAAGATACTCTCAAGCCTTATCATGACACGACGAAGTCTTATGTGGCCCAGTTCGACAATTTCTCCCTAAGCCATATCCAAAACGGCTAAACCCACAGGCCGATGTGCTCTCAAACCTTGGGGCAACCATTCGAGGTCAATGAAGCCACGGTAAGGGGTCAAATTATGAACCAAGGAGTGGGATATCCTTTTACGTCTCACACGGTGAAAGGGCAGAAGTAATAAAAAGGAGAAGGAAGAACAAAATTGATGCCACACACAGAAAAGAGAAAAGAACTTTCCATTCATAAATCAAGTGGGCATTACAAGCTCCTTTTCTTTACAAAAGAAAAAAACGAAATGAAAAGATAAAGAGAAAGAAGGCATCATCAAAATCGATGAATTGCTTCATTGATCTTCCCCCTGTATGTCGCCGCCGATACCATCGCGCTCTCAATTTCGCCCTTCAACCCTACCACCAGCTCCACCTCATGCTCCATCAAGGTCATCACTTCTCTCAGGGAATACTCGACGGCCAAAATGTTATCAATAAGTGCCTTGTCCTTCGCTTTCCAAGCCGTAGTCTCCTTCTCCAGCATGTCAATTTTCTGCATCAGCTCTAATATCTTCACCCTCAGAGCCATCACTTTGCGGTGGCGGGTGACGGCCTCCTCGGCAAGGTCTAATCTCCGGGAGACTGCATCATCCATCTGCTGCGATTAGATGTTTACCAGTTCATGGTAGTGTGAAAGTGAAGACTCCAAAGGGGGTAACTGCGAGCTCTCTAACTGCTGCATAGTTGCTTCTTCGCGTAAGGCCTTTGCCTTCCATCCCTCCAGCTCATTGACAACGCTGTCAAAGTAAGGAAGGACTTTGGGCGCATTCCCTAAGGTGATCCCCCTCAACTGAAGGATTGCTGTTCCAAGTGCTTCGAGAGACAACTCCTTCAGCTTTTGGAGGCCCGTTCGAAGCATCTAAAAAGTGAAGCCTAACAGCCCACTGAATGTGGGCTCGAGCAGTACAATAGGAGCGACCATAGCGGGTGGATCCCCAATTGCTTCCCAGGCCTCAAGCTCCCTTGATTCAGGGGCAACCTCAGACTGTCCTAGTACGTAGCAACAACTCTCTCGCTCGGATCCTTAGCCATGACCACTTCGTGCTCGACCGTCTTGTGCTCAGATGCTGCAACTTCACCCTTTGTAAGCTCCGCAGCCTCAGCTGGGGCAAGGCTGACCTCCTCGCCTCGGAGCCACTACCTCAGTGTCTGGCTGCACCATGGCAACCTCGTCTCCCATGGCAGCAACGTTTTCCTACGTCCCCTCCTCCTGAGCCGTTGTCTCCACCTCAACAGGTTCGACACCTTCTCCCTCTCTTTCTTTGCCCTTGTCCTCTAGGGGAACCACATCAACTACAAGCTCCTCCATAGGGCTTGCCTCTTCGACAGCCAGAGGTACCTCCTTTAGGTCCTCCAAACTTTATCCCTGAGGGTACCCTGCCTCTGCAACCCCCAAAGCCACATCACCTGGGAGAGCAACTTCCTGCTGCTCGTGTGGTCCCTCTTTAGCTCCCGTGGCTCCAACCTCTTTTATGACCGCAAGAGCTACTGAGGTTTCCCTTTTGCCTATGGGCACAACAACCTCCAGATCTCTAGAGACCCACTCCACCTTCGCCACCTCATCTAGGGCAGCCTCACGAAGGCCAGCCTCATTAGCTCCGTTCACCTCCATCGGGACTGGGCCCTCCCCTTCAGCCTCGGACGTCACTTCCCGGTCCGAAGAAATTTTCATCGGGGCAGTGGGATCTGAGGCACTCTCTAAAGCACCAGAAGATGGTTCAAGTGAATGAGAAGGAAAATACTCAAGTGCATAAAGTGATATAGAAATAGCAAGAGACACACAATCCTCTCAAGAAGCTGAGGGTGAGGAGCCATCTTCTGGCTCGCAAAACACTTCAACCCTATGCCCTTTGCGTTTGGTGGCCTTGGTTGCCTTCTTAGCCGGAATGCGAGGAGTGGCTAGGGCAGCCTGCTTCCTCTTCTTCCAATTTGCTTGAGAGTGCAGCAGCTTCAGGAACACCCTTTCTAGAATAGCCGGTGGCCAGCTTGCTATGAGAGCCACTCCCTATCAACTCATTCAGATCTTGAACCGGGTGCCCTTCATACCCCGGGACCTTGTGGCCCTCTTACCATTTGAAAATTGTAGAGAGATTATCAAAATTTCTCTCTATCTTCTTCTCCATGTTGAGAAACTGGTGTAGAGACCTATCCACGACGATTTGGTGAGGCCGCCGAAGGGTGCGACAGTCCCAAGGAAAGCCCAGGGTGAATACGTCCACCAGAGGAGGAGTCCTTGCCATCTTCATCTGCCTCGTCTTCTTGCTCCACTTAGAATTCTCCTCTTTCTAGGGGTTGTTGCAAAACAAACTGAGCATGTGGTCGAGAGTATGAAAGATTGCTTTCTGCCCAGTAATCCTCAGCCAAAACAAGGAAAGGCGTCTTGAAGTCCCTTGGGAAGGCTTCACCATCCACCATGTCATTCCCTCATTCATTGCCTTGAAAGACGTTTCCCCTAGACATGACTGCTAGGCCGTAGTAGATACTGTAAAGGATTGGCTGTGCAGGTGCATATTTTCGCCCCCTCGCCATGTCACAGGCCACATAGAAAGTGTCGGGATGGATAATGTATGCTTCACCGGGGAGAGCAAACTTGCACAAGAAAAGCACCTGATACGGGGCCAAGAAGATGTGCTCATTCTCCTTCTATAGCTCAAAAATTGGTGGGGCCACCTTCTCCCCTTTCCTCGATGATGGACCGGTTTAATCATCACAGTCCCCATAGAAAAAGGCCACCCACTGGGTGAAGGAGACATGTCCCTTCTTGTTCTCAGACTAGCGCAGTTGGTAAATTCCAAACAGCTCGTGAAGCCCAGCCGATGGAACTTCTTTCCCGACTTTCTCCCCTAAAAAAATGACTGATTTTGGAGGCACAAACTCGTCATACATATTGCCAATGAGCGACAACCCACTAATGAAATACAGATCTAACAGAGATATCCCTGCTTCCCCATGACCAAGCAACCATGTATTGCTAACATGGCTCCAAGTCTCCAAAAGCACCTTGATTGTGTTCAAGAAATGGTCAAAATAGCCCACCGAGCATTGAATGGCGAAGCATGCTTCAGAATGTCCCTGTACCGGTGGACCACTCTTATGGTCCATGAGGAGTAACCCGTCAAATATTGGTGGTCCCCTTGCACCCGCAGCCCGGCGGAGGACCATTTCATGCCAAGGGTTTTTATCATCCTCTTGCCTAGAGTCGGCAAGTCCCCATTTGAGGCTATGTTTCGGTGCAGGAAATCCAAGAGGCCTACCCCTTACTCTACACTCACATTGCCATCATTATCTTCCCTCATCACCAACTGGACAAAGTCACTAACAAAGGTGACACTTAAAGGCCACCTAGGTTCACATAAAGCCTCCGTGAGCCAGATAAGCTCACCTCTCATCAAGGTTTCACCGGTGAATTCATTGGTGTTGAGCTCCCCTACTCACGCGAGGTTCTTCACGTCTAGAATAGAACCTAAAGGCTAGGCCATCAGATCAAAAGCTTCACTGCCAAAGGACACTAAGTGGCCACGAAAAAACTGTGCTCATGAGGACGTATATCCGATTGGTCACTCAAGGCATTAGGCTGACAAGCAATCTCTGTCTCGCAGCCAGGGGCAAGACTAATGCCGGCTGCCCAACGAAATGGTATCACCACGCGTTGAAGGCAGAATTATCACCGTTTCATTACCAAGGGGCTATTGCCATCTACCGAAGTAAGACAGTTGATGTCGGCTATGCTCAACTATTCGCATGCGTCGCACGTGCGACATACCACATCCCTTAAAATCTAGGCTCGCCACTTGATAATCGCGATGTGGCCCGATGCCGCGCGTGTGGAAGGCGACTGTTTACCATCTCACAACCCTTCGTCTCCCGACCGTTGCAAGCCAGTGATGCCTCGGGTTCTCGCTGACACTTCCTCTCCTCACCGAGAACTCACTCTTGTTCACCAAAAAACTCCTCCCCATCTAATATGTGTTGCTGGGACTACAGAAAAACCACCGGAATTCCCGTGGAAGGTTCCTTGTGACCCTGCGGATTTCCCTCATACCTGTTTCCACAGTTCAACAGTTCGTCACAAACTCACCGAAATTCCACTAAGTTTTTCGGTGAACCTACTGCTACTCCTCCTTCTTCTTCCAATAACCAGAGGACCGTCAGCACCCCTGACTTCTCTTCAACCTTCGCTTCAGCCTCAGGATTATCGAAAAAGTACCAAAACTCTGGCAAAACACCACTGCGACTCTTGCACCTTCATCAAAAAGGTCACAGTGAGCCCCTAAGAAGCCCCTCTTCCCTGCTCAGGAGAGCCTTAAAACCCTTCGAAAACACATGCAAGCATAGAGAAAAGTCCCACGACCTGCTAAAGCTGTCCAGAAAAGCTCCTAAAGACTTGTCTGCTGCAAATATGGGCCGGGAAAAACTCTAACGGGGAAACTCTCGAAGAAAGCTCCGGCTCTCTTTCTCTCTCTCTCTCTCCAAAACTCTCTTGGAATGTTTACCCTTCAGTAAAATAATAAAATAAGGTTTTCCTCCCTTTTATACTCAACAGTGGCACGAATTACCCCTCACAAATTTTTAATGACGCTCCAGTCCCCAGCATCCGATGGCAATAAGATCAGGTCGGAGTAGGTCAAGCTTGAGACCCGGAGGGCTATTGCAGGATGCTTTTGCCAGAGGCTATCGCCGTGCGCTACGTAAGATGCTATCTCTGCACGCCTTTCTCAAGGGCCATCGTTGCGCGCTTCACCTAAAGGCAATCGTCGTGCATTGCATAAGATGCTATCGCTGTGGTCCTTCGTGAAAGGCCATCGTCGTACGCTTCATCAAGGGCTATCGCCACGCGCCCGTCAAGATTTAACGTCGCGTGCCTCACCTAGTGCTAACGTCGCATGCCCTTCAACAAGAACCTAACATCGCGGGTACCATCTAGAACTTAGCATCGTGCACACGTCACAGCACTCCCATCTGGACCTTCTTCCTGCCTCCCCAAGAAGTTCATTCCCTGCACACCAGCCTTACTCCTTCGGAAGTTGAGTACCCAATTACGACTCTATTCCCCCTGCACACCAGCCTTGATCCTGGCCGCATGACCCTAAACAGCACAGTCATGGTCTAGTTGCACGACCTTAAACTACATGGTCTAAACTATATGATCCTAAACTGTAGGAGAGGTCAAGTTGCAAGACCTTAAAACTGCATGGTCTTAGCCGTGTGACTTTAAACTGTGTAGCCATGGTCTAAACTACAAGACCTTGAAACTGTAACGCACCTCCTTGTAGTAAAACAATAAACAACGCAACATATAGTTGACACGCATGACTTTAAACTGTGAAATGGATACACCCCTTTACCAGGTTGTATTCCATCAGCATCCCTAGTGAATTTTGGTGTATGGAAAAGAAAAAGGGAGTCATGCTTACCCCTTCAATCCCCAATGGGTATGTTTCACATCAACGCCCTAGTAGGAGTCACACCCTATTGCGACCCACTACCCCCAGTGGGGTTGCATCTATACTCTAGCCTGTCATTCTCAGCAGAGTTACATGCACACCATTACTCATCAACCCTAGGGGGTCACACTTACCCTCTTAATCCCTCATGAAGTCCGCTTCCACTTGTCACTCCTTGTAGGGCCACAATCTTCATCTAAATCTCTTTGCTTGTGTATAGCTTCAACTATCTTTATCTCCAGGGAGTGAGATTACTATCCAAAGACCTATTCCCCATGCAGCTTCACCTACATGGTGACCCACACAATGGTCTATGCTGCATGACTTTAAACTGTACAATCATGGTACGTGTTGTATGACCTTAAACTGCACAGCCTTGGTCCGTGCTGCATGACCTTAAACTTCACTGCTGTGGTCCATGCTGCATGACCTAAACTGCACAGCCGTGGTCTATCCTTCATGAACTTAATCCGCACAGCCGTGGTCCACACTGCATGACCTTGTCCATGCTGCATGACCTTAAACTGCATAGCCGTGGTCCACCCTGCATGACTTTAAACTGCACAGCCGTGTCTATGCTGCATGACCTTAAACTGCATAGCCGTGGTCCATGATGCATGACTTTAAACTGCACAGCCGTGGTGGTCCATGTTGCATGACCTTAGATTGCACAGTCATGGTCCATGCAACAAGACCTTAAACTGCACAGCCATGGTCTGTGATGCATGACCTTATACTGCACAGCTGTGGTCCGTGATGCATGACCTTAGACTGCATAGCCATGATTGTTGCTGCATGACCTTAAATTGTACAGCCATTGTCCGCGCTGCACGACTTTAAATTGCATAGCCATGGTCCAAACTATATGACCATAAACTGTAGCGGAGGTTCATGCTACATGACCTTGAACTGCACAATCGTGGTCCGCGCTGCATGACTTTAAACAGCATAGCCATGGTCCAAACTATATGACCTTAAATTATAGCAAAGGTTTAGTTGTTTGACCTTAAACTACCTAGTCGTAGCTGCATGACTTTAAATTGCATAGTCACGATCCGAACTATATGACCTTAAACTACAGTGGAGGTCTAGTTTCACGACCTTAAACTGCATGGTCCTAGTTATATGACTTTAAACTGCATAACCAGGGTCCGAGCTATATAACCTTAAATCATAGTGCACGTTATGACAACATGATGTTAAATTACTTTGCCCAGGTCCAAGAGGCATGACCTCAGTTGCCCCCACACATACTTGCACACCCCCTTTACGTGCATTTTCACGTACGCTTTCCCTAATAGACCCATCGTGTGCACGCACCACCTTCATTGCTTCCCCAGTGATCCCATTCACTTCACTACCACTATTCATCATTCCCCAGTGAGTCTTACCCATGCTCCTAAAATGGCGAATCATCTTGCCATCAATACTCGTCATCAGCTAGTGGGTCACCATTTTTCACCCATCATTCATACATCTTCCATCATTCCTAGGTAGCCTCATGCCATCACCTCAAAGTGAGTCAAGACCATCACGATAATCACTCTATGGCCTCCACAGGCTACCATTCATACCACTATGGTCCAACTGTATGACCCTAAATTATAGTTCACATCCTAGCCACATGACTTTAAAAGGCTTTGGACAGGTCTCGAAGGCATGACCCTAAACACATCTTCACAAAAAATGGGCATGGTGTACACATGGACAAGGGAACGCCATGAGTAAAATTGACGAACGGACATGGTCATGAAACCATGAATAAAAGAGTTCCATGAAAACAAAAATCTAGGCCCAGTGAAAACCCCAACGGGCACCGTGAAAAAAAACGGATGAAAAGGGAGGACATGGCCACAAGGTCATGGGTAAAAGAGCTCGAAAATCAAGGAAGTTGGTGAAAACCATCTTTACAGCGCCACTTCCCCTGTTCAAGTGAAAACCCGCAAAAGGGCGCTTGGATCAACAAAACAGGTTGACACAGCACCACAGCCTCAATTAACACACAATTACCAAACAATCATAATTCTGGCTAGCGAGGTATACCTAAAATCATCAACTGCCAGCATCCATTCATAACGTAAAGTGGCTCATCCGAGAGTGATAGCCTCATAAGATCTCCCATGTTTCACCTCCACAAACAACAAGAGTCCTTGAGGGTGAGGACGATGACCAAAAGATCCCTTCAAAATGTTAAAGATCCCTACACAGGAAAGAAATTGATGAAGTCAAGGCCTAACCTGCCAGAGACTTCAAGGTAACGTCTCGCCATGAGATTGCCTTACCTAAAATATTCCTTAGCCGATAGGCCCAGATTTTCGGGACAAGCTGCTAGAAGGCCCCTGATTGGACCCGATAGGATGGGGCCCACGAGGCCACCTTGCCAAAATCCCCCTAGCCGGCAGACCTAGACTTTTAAAATAGGTCAGAAGCCCTGGATTACACCCTGTTGGACGGGACCTATAGAGATACCGTGATCATCAAAAGCAAACCTGGTGTAGCAGCAAACAATGCCAACCAAAGGTTCATAGCACTTGGGTTCCAGATAGGCATGATTCTAAGAAATGAGGTCCCTACAAAATCCTCAAGCTGTCAAAATAAAAAATAGTCCTTCGAGGGTGAGGAAATCTACAGGATCCCTCAAAAGTCTCGTATCCCCCTAAAAGTCTCCACGTGTGGACCTGTACATTGCGTCCAAATGTCCAAGCTCCTTAGTTACATAATTACATCAATCTTCTCAGCATTCACATAGTCCTGTGGCTAGCCAAGGGAAATTTCCCAAATGATTGTACTCCTCTCTTCTCTCGTAGCACAATATTTGGTGGGGCATGCTGTTGGAAGACATTTTTTCATCATCATGGGTCCCCGGTCAATAAAGCTTAACAAACAGTGGAAATTTTGACAGTATGAGAATAGCCTCATAACTGCCCAAGATCTTCATAAGGACTCTTAAAAGACTCCTGTTAAGTTTTATTGCATTCCAACATGTTTATGGCAGCACAATCTGAGAGATAGTTTCGACAGAATTAACCTCTAGCACCCTGACATAGACCCTATAACTAGAGCTATATTTTCAATATCTCAATTTGGTATGGGACCACTACCATTGGATTCGACACGGTTGAAAACTCTCAGGGGTCAAATTTCATCTTGAACAGACATCCCAAGAAGAAGTCATAGGTGAAAGAGAAAAATAGGAGGAGCGACACGCTATTCCCTTACAGCCACCCTGTAACTCAACTCTATTAATGGGGCAGTCACGACCAATGAATTTTGATGCTTATATCTCCCTCGTCCGAGATCGGATCGTGCTCAAACTTGATGGAGCATGTTGATCTCATCGAGACGAGCATTTCGATATGTGGCACGCCCCGCGACGACGCCTACATATGAAGAAAATCTAGAGAGAAATTGCTGAACCGTGAAGAAAGTACAAAAAAATCAGCAGCGTTGTGCCTCACTCAAGTAACCAAATCACATTTCTCACATACCCGATCGACATGAAACCAATTCCATCGCGTGCATAAGGTTTAGGGCTACCATAGTTCGATCCCCGTACAAGACGAACGGTTGGATTCCACACACGAAGAAGAAAAAGTGACTGCAAATTCTGTTGCCGAAATTCCAGATTCCTGCCAAAACTCCAAAGTTTCAAAATCTTCGTCCGGGCATGGAATCGAGCTATGTTTGTTGCCCCGCGATCGTGACGGCATTGTCAATGTGTTCCACAGAAGAAATCGTAGAAAAACATCAAGGAACGAGCATAAAATTTATCCAAGGTTTCAAGTTTCATTCAAATTTCAGGTCACATGCCTAAAAATATGATCCATGGCTTGGAGTTGGTATCAAATTAATCGCCATGCCGAGCCCTGCAATAAAACAACCATCTTTCGATCAAACGGGCATCAGAATAAACCCAGATCATATATGAAAAATCATGCACATTTTAGGGCAACACAAGGACAGTCTTGGCATTCGACAACTTGTTAAAAAGGGGCAAATCTATCATTTTGCACCCTATTTTCTAATTTTTTTTAATTCAGTTAAATCTTAATTTTCAGCAATTAGGTTTAATTTTGATCAATTCACCCATGTTTGGGCACAATTCTATATTTACCACATACCATCATTGTACTCAGAGGCTTGAAAACCTTCACAAAAAGAGGGTTTTTACTTAATAGAACCTTCTCATTGTTGGGTCACATTTGGAGAGAGAAAGTACGGAGAGAGAAACTTTTGGATCGGTACTCCTAGGTTCAAGGTAAATTTTCACTCTCTTCTTTTCTTTCTTCTACTTCTTCTTTATCTTAGCCTCCCTCAGAGGCCATGCATGACAGTGGCAGTGCCGTGCGTGCCTCTTTCTTTTCTTCTTTCACCTTCCTATAGTCTCACAGGTCTTGCATGTTGATGGTAGTGTCATGTGCGAGCGCCTTTCCTCCTTCTGCTTATTCGTCTTTAGCTCTTAGTGAGGCCTGCAGATGGTGCTGCTCATCGTTGTCCACAAAGGTATCCTCGACATCTCAGTGAAAATACAGACGACGAAACTTATTACCACCCACAGAGGTCCTCCCCTTGTTGTGTGCCTATTGCAGATGGTGATGCCTATCGCCGCCCGCAAGAGGTCGTGGAAACACTTATCGCCATCCACGAGTTCCCTTCATGCGTTCGGTGCCTATCGCCGTCTGTGAGCCCCCTTCATGCAGTCGGTGCCTGTCACCTTTCGTGAGCTCCCTTTGTGTGCTCGGTGCCTACCACCGTCCACGAGCTTCCTCTACACGTCTAGTGATGACTGCCGTCTGCGAGCTCCCTTTGCGCGCTTGGTGCCTATCGCCGTTTGTGAGCTCCCTTCATGCGCTCGGTGCCTAACATCGTCCGCGAGCTTCCTTTGCACGTCCGGTGTCTATCACCTACCACGAACCTCCTTCATGCGTTTGGCACTCATCGTCATCCACCGATTCCCCTTTGCATCCCACGCCTATCATCGTGTGCCTTGCAAAGAACTATCGTCACGTGCTCCATAATTGGCAATCGTCGAGTGCTCCGCAATTGTCTATCGACGCGTGCTTCACAAGAGGCTTTCATCACCCGTGCAGGGGTGTGATGCAAACGGTGATGCTCAGCACAGTCCGTAGTTCACTGCTCACCCCCTAGCCATGAGCAGTGGAGCCTAGCGTCATCGAAGGGCCATGACACTGCTACCCCACGGTTATGGGTGGCAACGCCTAGCACCACGGGACTCCATCCCCTTTCCGTCTCGTGCCTTCTCCTCATTCTTTTCTCCACTCATTAAAACCCTCTTCATTTCATCATCCTAATTTTTCACATTCTTAGCTACATGAATGTGCATTGCCCTAAGACAAGGGTGGGTCCTTCAGCACACTTGTCTTGTAAATTAACCATGTTAGTGCTTTGAAGAAAACAAGGTGATCGTAGGTTAAGGGAGACGATTTCAAACCAACTAAAGCAGCTGGGGGGATTTCTTCTTGATCTAAGAGGGAACCTACGTGAGCTAGCTCGAGTAAGTCCCGAACCCACCTTATATTTCTCTCTCATCAGTTGGTATACCTGCCCTTGCTCTTGAGCAAGGTTCCTGAGAGAGCGATATCAAGTCCCGGGTTCACTAGAAACCCGAGATACATGCTACTAGATCATCTAGATCTAGAGGGTAAGATCAAGGCACCTAACTGTACTAAATGCAGTCAAGCTTCATTCATCAGGCCCTAGAGCCTCTCCATCCTACAGTGGCATCATGGCCCTTTTTCTCGTGGGATATGGACATTGTATGGACCTCGTTAGTCAGAATCAAGCTCGTTTGGAAATTGAGTGCCATGTAGAAGGGAATTGTTCCCATTTGGTCTGGGTTCATTGGTTTTCTTTGGTAGGCATTGTTTGCTACTACACCAAGCTTGCTTTTGATGTTCAGAGTACTACTGTAGGTCTTGTCTACAAAGTCCAGTCGGGGGCAGGTTCTAATAGCTGATCCTGAAGGTCTGGTCATGCTGGCTATGCAAGCAGACGTCTCCAGCAGGTTCTCCCCTGGCTTTGTAAGTTTCTTGCCTTTGGAGTATTTGTTTCTAGAGTATGCTTGTGACCTCGTGGGAATAATGTTCTTCCTCATGAGACTTGCCTTACCGTCTTGGCGATGCTTCTGTCTTTCAAGTCCTTTTTGCAACTGGACTCAAGCTGTTAGAATCTTTTCATGTTACCAGGGATTTTTCTTCTTTTGAGTGAGGGCTAAAGTCACCTGTTTAGATGAGGGCTGCATACACTTGTTTATTAGTCTAAGCGTCCTTCATGGATTTTCTCTTGACCTTGGGAAGCGATGTCGTAGAGACTGTTTTCACCAACTTCTTTTTATTTTGGGGCTCTTTTACCCATAACCTTTCGGCTATGTCCATCCTTTTCATCCATCCTTACTCACAATGCCCTTTCGGGTTTTCACCGTACCCAATTTTTTTATTCACGAAAGTCTTTTACTCATGGTTTCATGACCATACCCGGCCTTTTTTTTATGTGAAAGCGTGTTTAAGATCATGCCTTCGGGACCTGTGCGAAACAGTTCAACATCATGCGGCCTGGACATGCACTTTAGTTTTAGGTCATACAGCTGGACCGTGATGGTAATGAATGGCAGTTTGTGGAGGCCATGGAGTGAGTATGGTGGTGGTTTGACTCACTTGGGGAAATGGAATTCTGGCTACCTACGAAAGATGGATGATGTATGAATTGTGAGTGGATGATGGTGACCCACTAACTTACAACGAATATAGGTGGTGCGATGGTTCGCGGTTTTGTGAGCATGGGTGACACTCACTTGGGAATGATGTACGATGATGAAAGGAATGAACTCACTAGGGAGGTAATAAAGGTCGCTCTCGGACACTAACAGCTACGTTAGGGAAGGTGTGTGTGAAAGTACACGTAAAAGGCGTGTGAACGTATGTGGGGGGTAAGTTTTAAAGGTCATACCTCGGGGACCTCTGCAAAGCAGTTTATTGTCATGCAGCGTGGACGTGTACTATGGTTTAAGGTCATACATCTAGACCTTGGTTATGTAGCTTTAAATCATACAACTAGGACCTTGCAGTTTACGGTCGTGCAACTAGACGTCCGTTACAGTTTAAGGTCATATAGTTCGAACCATGGTGCTTGAGCCTTTTATCATCATGCGGCAAGGATGTAGACTATTGTTTATGGTCATACAGCTAGACCGTGGTTATGAAGTTTAAAGTCATGCAACTATGATCGTGCATTTTAAGGTCATGCAACTAGACTTTCGCTACAGTTTAAGGTCATATAGTTCAGACCAAAGCTGGGTCGTTTAGGGTCATGTAGCACAGACTGGGCTTGGGTCGCCATGTAGGTGGAGATCCATGAGGGATAGGTCTGTGGATGGCAAACCGACTCCTTGGGGATAAAATGGTTAAGACCATTCACATACTAAGGGCTTAGGGGCAAATGGTTCCCTGATGAAGGATGACCAATAGGAGCAGACTTCACTAGGGCTTAGGGGGTAAGCGCACTCCTTGAGGATAAGATAGCTTGGTGTGAAAGAGATCCACTGGGGAATGGAAACGTAAGAATGACCCTAATTCCACTAGGGATGATGAGCTACAATATGCGTGTGACTTCTATAGGGATGAGGGATAGCTCCGACTCCATTAGGGATGATAGGCCACAGTTTGGGTGCAGCAGCCTGAGTGCAACATCACTGGGGATGACAGGTCATGGCTTAAGTGCAACCCCACTAAGGATAGTGGTAAGACGCACAAGACATCAGCCTGGAGTAGGTGCCAATAGGTTACATGAAATACAGTCGGCGCCAGGTGTAGATCTACTGGTTTTTGATGAATATTCAATCATCATTGAGTCCTTACAAACACAACCGACGTTGGGTTGTAAAACAAAATGCTCAACTGGCGTTGTGACCATCCTGTGATATTGTTTGAACACAACCAGTACTAGGGTCGTTTGAAAATACGCCCGCCGCCAAGTCAACTGGCGCTAGGGTTGTTTGAAAACACAGCCGGCACAAAATCAACTAGCACTAGAGTTGTTTGGAAACACACCCGATGCCAAGTCAATCGATGCTAGGGTTGTTTGAAATTCACCCGTCGTTGAGCATGGATCGATGAGAGTTACCTTAGGCCTCGAGTCAAAGCCCGACCCCGCTCATCGTCGCTTGGCTTCTCTTCGACGCAACAGGAATTCCCAGTTTGTGTTGGGCATTTTTGGGTAGTGTGGTCTATATAAGGGGGTAAAATCCCTTTTTTCCTTCACTTTTTTACTAAGGGTAGAAAAACTTAAGAAAAAATTTTCTTAACAGTGAGGAGAGGGTGCTTGATTGAAGTTCTAGCAAGTGGTGGGACTTCAGCATAGGTTTTGCAGGGAAGGTTCTCGTCAATAGTGTGATTCCGAGCGGTTTCACAGGGAAGGTTCTCGACAGCAGTGGGAATCCAGGCGGTTTCACAGGGAATACCTTAGGCGAGCAGACTTTGCCAAGAATTTAGTGAAGTTGTAGGGGAAGGAACGGGAAAGAAGAGTACTTTAGGGAGTTTTCAGGGAAACAAAAGTGTTTCCGGCTGCAACAGTTTTTTTGTAGAAAAGGCAGGAAGTGAAACTGTGAGCATTTTTGTGCATCTGAGAAGTTTTTTGGGAATGTTTAAGAGGTTTCTTAGAGACTTGTGGTAACTTTCTGACATTGTTAGCAGTGTTGCAGAGGTTCCCGGGGACGTAGGGGAAGTTTGCAGGAGATTTTTGGTAGGGTTCTGGTTCTGTCCAAGATAAAAAATGTAGATGGGAAAGTTTTTCAGTAGGTTTCCCAACCGTGTAGGAGAAGTTCCGACGAGAGACGGATGGTCACGGGAGGTGGACCATTGTGGAAGGTGTACTATCGCAAGAGGTGAACCATCATGGAGGAGAACCATCGCATTACCTCTGAAAATCGTGCGACCATTAAGGAGGTGCAAGACGTGGTGATGGTTGGCATTCACTCGTGTGTGCGGTGGCACCGAAGGACGTGGAGACGGTTGTCAATCATCATAGCTAAGTTTGAGGTGTCACGACTAATATTCGTGGCACATGCAAGAGATTCGATCACAGCCGGCGCTAGCCTTGGACAAGCTCAACTAGTGGTGGGTATTAGCAATCTCAACCGACACTGAGTGCTGAAAGACTCCACCAATGCTAATCGTTTGGCAAGCAACCGACGCTAGGTGTTGGCAGCTCGACTGACGTTAAGTGTTGAAAGACTCAACCGACGCTAGTTGTAGGAACGCAACTGATGCTGGGCATTGGAAAACATAACCGGTGTTAAGTGTTAGCAAACTCAGCCGACGTTGATCCAGTGTATCAGCAACACTTGGGAGTAAACTACCAACCCCTTTATAATGACTGGTTCTTCTTACAAAATTCTTGATGTGAAGAGGCTTCCACGGGATGGAGAGATTGGCGTCTGTGATTTTACAAGCAAGGTTTTATCAAGGGTGGAGCCAATTTGGCTGACCCAGCTAATATGCGAACCAGAGTGGCCCCTCAACGACACTTTCATTACTGACCCCGTTTGTTTTGAAGTACGCGAGATAAATGATGACAACATCAGTACTAAAGAAGGGATGGCGCTCCTTCATTGCATGCATAAGAACATAGCTTTCAGGTAGAATTTTCCTAACTTAGGGAAGCGAATGGTTCAACCAAAGGGACAACTAATGTGGTCAATAAAAGGCCTCCCTATTCTGGGGGAGCACCAATAACTGAAGGGATACACTCCCTAGACTGCCAAGCTATTGGTGTCGTACAGAAGCACTCTTCAATGTGCTTCCTGATTGGAAGTAGTCCAGTGTTCGGGCAGCTATTATGATTGTCGCTTTAATACAATAAAGGTATTGCTAGAGACATGGAGCCATGTTAGTAATACCTGGCTTCTTGGGCCTGGGGAAGCAGGAAGCTCTTTACTAGATATTCATTTTATTGGAGGCCTCCCAATGATTGGGGCTATTTATTACGAGTTTGTGCCCCCGAACTCGGTCATCTTTGATGGTGTTAACTTGGGGGATGAAGAGCTGCCTGCCACCCTTCAAAAGATCTTCGAGGTCTACGAATTGATCACCGACCGGTCTAGCAATGGCAGGGTCACTTTTACGGAGTGGGTAAAATTCTTTTGTGGAGATTATCCTGAAGGTGGCCAGGATACTCTGAAGGGGAAAGGGAAGGCAATTGAGAAGGACACACCTCTCGTATATCAACTTGAGGCAGGCGATGACTGTGTCGTATTGACCGCGTATTTGGCCTTATTTTTTTGCAAATTCGTGCTCCTGGCTGAGGGGACAACATTTGTCTAGGCGTACTGTATGTGGCTTGTGACATGGCCAAAGGGCGTGAGTTTGCCCTTGCTTAGCCGGTCTTGTGCAACATATACCATGGCTTGTGGCCATCTCCCGTGGAAAGGCCTACAGCGGAAAAGAGGGAGGGAATGTCAATGTTGGAGGAGAGGCTTTTCTCTGGGATTTTAAAACTCCATTCCCTGTGCATTGTGTACGGGTGGCTAGGAGCCTATTTCCTTGACACCTACATCAAGCATCAGCGCTCAAGAGATAAATTGTGCACCTTCTTTATGAGGATTACTAACCAGAGGGCCATCTTTCATACCCCGTGTTTTTCGAAAAGCGTCGGTGTAAGGTGAACAAGGGGCAAATGGAAGAGTTTGGAACTTTCCGTGAGTGCTTACTACCAGAGCATATACGGACCACTTGGTCCATGTGTCTAGAGATGATAGAAGCTGGCAAATATGTAATGCCTCACTTTGACAGGAGGGTTCGAACAACCAAGGCTTATGTGAACTGGTGGAGGATCACCAATAAGGGATATTGGGATGAAGATCACCCTTGGAAAGGGGTGAATGGTAACTGACACCAGGATACCAGGCAAAGGAGACTAACGGATGTTCCTGCTCCTAATGCAATATTCGTCTTAAATTATCCCTCCAACTCATGAGCTTTAGGTCTTCAGCGTGAGATAGCAGCTGATGAGGCCTCTTCAGAGTTCCTTGCAGTGAAGACAAGGGCTGGGAGTGTCTTCGACAATCTTAGTTCCATCTTTGAGTGGGATGAGGGGCGACACATCTTTGGTTATGAGAAGCGTCCCCCACAGGACTTGAATGTTGCCATTAAGAGTGTCCCCCACAATATTTAGCTGGAGGGCTTTCTCACGGGGGTGGATCTGAAGCGGCAGCTCATACTTCGACAGGGGGAAAGAAAAGAAAGCGCGTGACCGCTGCCGATACTCATGCCCGGCCTTCAGTTAGTGGGTGTACTCAGAGGCGCAAGAGTGTCAAGCCTCTTATGATGTCCGAATCAGGAGGTAGCTCTTCCTCTTCTGATCTTTTAAAAACTACTCCACTATCACCTTCTGCGCTCTCTGGACCACCTTTTGCTTCTCCTGAATTGTTTTCTTTTTCTTCAGAAACCGAGGTAGACGACTCCGGCCAATCTGAGCCTATTGTCATTGCTTTTGATCGGGAGATGACTCCGGATCTTGAGGAGGCGCCCTTGAGTCCAGGGGTAGTTAGAGTCAAAGGTAGCTCGAATGGAGACTGACAAAGATGAAAGCCTAAAGCAACTATTCTAGATAGGGGCTCTGATGTTGATGTGGCCTCCATGCCTCAAGGAAAAGAGCTTGAAGTTGATTACGTGCTTGAGCACCAAGAGGTTGCTGCCCCCGTGGACTTAGGTCGTGAAGATGAGGGAGTTGAACTCTTCGTGGCCGACGTTCTGGCTATTGAAGGCACAAGCCAAATGGAAGAATCAGTGGCTAGAGACGAATTAGTTAGCAAAGGCCAAAGAGAAGAGGCAATTCCTAAACTTGATAATTCTAAGGCGATAATTCAGGTGGACGAAGTGCTCGTAGAGGTCTCCATAAGAGAGGGTCAAGTCAGCGAGGCTGGTATTGAAGAACCCAGGAAGGTTGGGGTTGGGCTACAGTCCTGTGGGAAAGAAGCTCTAGGCTTTGCCCTTGTTTCAGAGGAGCCAGTGGCTCAGATGGCTATTACATCAACAAGCCCAGATGGCTATTACATCAACAAGCCCGGCCCTTGAGGTCAAAGTTTCTTCAGCAATAGTGGTCTCAGTAGCACCATCTAAGCTTGTTTTTAGTAGTGTTTCTAACATGACTGCAGGCATGCTTAGAGAATGCCTTCATGCTTGAGGGAGCTTCCCCTTGATGAGATGGGCGAAGCCTTGGAAAAACTGAGAGAGTTCTTTGCACTACTGGGGTTGGGAGTGCCACAGAAGTGCTTTCCCATTTTAATGCAACTCTAAATGAGTTGGAGAGTTGGCGGTTGGGAGCGCTACACCATGAAGAAGAAACTGGCTGGTTAGCCTCTTTAAAAGAGTCGATCTCGCGTCGTCATGATAAAATATGCCTGCATCAAGAAGAAGGCCACGAATACTGAGACAGGAATTTGCGGGCCTTGAGACGGAGATGGTTCAGAGGAAGGCCATGGAGGCCTCATTAGTCGAAGATTTGTTCGAACTCAATGGCACAATTGAGTCGGAAATTGTGGCAATGACAGAGGAGACTCAAATGGTGGCAGAACTGAAGGAGTGTGTCCAGGGCACCGAGATTTCTCTTGTAGCATGCAGCGCAGAGATCAATAAGATGATTGATCGTTTCTGAACATGTCATTTCCTTTTGCCACTACTTGTAAAAGTTTTTACTGATGAATAAAGCGCTTCTCTCTTTTGATTGACCTTGCCGCATGATTTCATTCTCTTCTTACTTTTGCTACACCTTATGTGATTTCTCTTCTGAATGCCTCTCGACACTTTTATTGTCCCAAGAGGCTAATACTTAAGCCTTGTTTAGCCCCATGGTGGGCTGTCGTGGCTTGGGTAGTTTTGAAATGGGGAGTCGTTGCTTTTTCTCCTCTTAATGTTTGATTAGCCAAGGGCTCATAGTTCATTTTCCTCATGATTTGGTGAGCCTGGTTACTATAGATAATCTAGTCAGGAGGGGCCTCGGTCTCCATTAGTCGCGCATTTACCTCAAGCTCATCATAGTTTTTTTTCTCTGACACAAACTCCTTGAGATGTTTTGAAGCGATACGCACGACCTCCTGCTGACTCTGGAGACTGCGAACTTCAGTTCTTAAGTTTGCCAGGGGATCCTGCTATTGAGGGGAAGAAAGTTGCTCCTTCTCGAATTTCTCTCGTTTTGAGAGGTCGAGGAAAAGTAGAATTTTCAGCTGGTCGCCAGTCTGAGGAGCATCCTCTATTTTTATAGCAACCGAATTTTTAAAAACATTTCGCGGCGGTTGGTGCGTCACTTCGGCTTTCAAAAGAACAATGGGGATATGCAAGACTTTCTGTTCGTCCAGCATATAAGTGATCCTTGGAGCCTGGAATTCTATCCCCATGGATTGCTCAATCTCAGGAATGACCTCTGGTTCATTTTCTGGTGAAGGTCGCCCAAAACTAAGGGCAGAGGGTGAGGACTTCTTTTCAAACTAAGCAGGAGTTTCTTGGGAGATGATGGTTGGGATGTTAGAATGAAGGGTGGTTAAGGGTAAAATTCTGCCTTGCCTTTCTTCCTCTTTGAACATGTTCACCAATGTTCTCCCAATATCCTCAACATCTTAATGAGGCAAAGACACTGTCATGATTGTAGACTTGTGATCTCTATCATTTGGCTTCTAAGCCGATGCCAGATCTGTGAAGTAATATTTAGCATCAACATAGACCATATGTTGTGTCTCGTCTCTACTATACTTGAAACATTGATGCAATGTTGATGGAATCTCCCCTGGTCATGGAGCCATAGCCGACCGAGGAGAATATTGTAGGAAGTGTCGGTGTCGATTACATGAAACTGGTAGTAATCCTTCAGCTCACCGATCTTAACATGAAGGCGTACTGTGTCAGTCGGCTTCTCTCCTAATCTATGTCGTGGGTCGAGGTTAGATCTTCGAACCCCAACCCTAATAGAGTAAGGATCCTCCTTGGAATAAGGTTGACTACCGACCCTCCGCTAGCATAATTCGATTCATGGGGCATGCATGCAATTTGCCAGTAACAAAGAGAGGGCGATTATGAACTTTTCCCCTAGCTACAAATCATTCTCTAAAACGTGATTGGCATACATCCTTGTAGAATCGCGGGGCCTACCTCAATGGGTTCTACTTCAATTTCGTACACTTCTAGGTAAGAGAGAGCTAGAACCAAAGCCATCTGGTAATCCCTCGAGAGCATGAGGGTGTCATAGACACTGAGAAGAGCTAAAATTTTTCGTAGATGCCCTATCACATCATATTTCACCTTTTCTTGGTGAGGGCCTTGTGCTCCTGATCCTATCACTAATTTGGGTGGTATGTTCGGCTGAGGAGCAGGTTTGGGTAGAAAAGGTTTATTTTGGGCGGCTGGCTGACTTGGTTGTACAACGAGCTTAATTTGCATGATAGAAGTTTGAGGTTTTGGAAGAGGCTGAGTGCATGGGATCAAAGGGGTCCCACGAAATTGGAGGATAGGTGGATTGTTTGAAGTATTGGGATTAGGAAGGAGCCCAGGGAGCTGTAAAATAAGCAGACTAGTCTTCTCTTTAGGGGGCAGTGGTAGACTGGGTAACATCAAGGTACTTAACTTCTATGGTAGAGGCTACAGTGTCTTCCCTGATCTGAGATTTATCTGCCCCATGGTGGGTATTGCTCCTGAAATTTGCATCATGTGGCAAGCTCCCTGAGAATAGGAGCTTTGCCTATCTATTTCTCTCAGTCTCTGCTCAAAGTCAGGCACAGGGGGCCACTGGGGTTTCTTTGAGTTCTACTTATTGCGCTTCTTTGAAGAACGTGGCTCTGCCTTTCCTTCAATTGCCAGGGCATGAGCAACTATTAAGAATCCTGCTGCCCATGCCAGGGTCTTTCTCAATCGCTTCTGCTGCATCATACAAATATTGACTTTTTCGAATTCTCAATTGAGAGCCTCGAAGTCAGGGCATATCGAGGTTGTACTTACAGGGGATGTAGAAGAGGGAGAATGAGAAGCAGGAGAAGAAGGAGGAGAAGGGTTAGAAGGTGGGTGACTTTTAAGGTCGTTCCCCTCATCAGACCAATCTGGGCAGCTTTTTTTTGTCATCACTAGGGTTAGACAGGTGCAGGGGGTCTTTTAGGTCTTTCCCTTGCTTAGACCTTTGGGGAGTGCTTTTAACATCGTCACCCTCATCGGACGTATGCTGAGTGGGAGGTGGCATGGGGATGTCTTCTTGACAAGATGAAGAAGGAAGAAGGATCGCGTCAGGGATGAAGTCAAGTAATGTTGGCAGTGGAGGAAGGGGCCTGAGAAATTCCAGCTCGACTGTGAGTTGAGCGGTCTTGTTTCTTCGGCAAGTATCCCTTGGTGCACGTCTCTTTTTGGTTTTCTGAGGTGAAGTTTGATTCATCTCGCTGGGCTTGCGAACATCTTTAACTTGGCAAACTGCTTCTTGTCTTAGAGACTTGAGTTTGCTTCGGCCATGGTAGACTATCCATGGCTGGGGAATTGAGGGTTCTACAAATCTGAGTCATTAATAGAAAGGTCCTGCTTTGGGGGATCTTCTTGTCCCGATAGAGGATTGACTTGCGGCTCACTTACAAGGAGGTTGAAAACTACTGACACTCCCAAATTTTCTTTGCGAATATATCAAGGAAACTTATGCATTCTGATAGGTAACGACCTCTTATCTAATGGTATAGGCACCAACGATCTTCAGTCCCCTTCCCTTAGCAAGGTGACGGGGTTGCCTTGCTTGCTTCAGTGTGATTATGCCTTCTTGAAGCATTATAATGAAGAAGGCGTAACGAATACCAGGCATTTCGTCTTCTTCTTGGATAGTTATGGCATGGGAGGCCTAGGCTGCCCCAAAGGCCTTCTTTAAGTCTTCAAGGTTTATCTGGCCCTTCAGAATCAGTGCCTCGATAATGTCCTTTAGCGTGTAGTAGTCATTTGTGGGATGATTGATCCTCTCATGGTAGGCACAATAATTTGCCTGAGCGTCAAGGCCAGGTTGCTCAGGGAACTTGGTTTCTAGAAGCATGATCATATTATGTTCTAATAATAACTGAAGCAACGTAGGGACCCTTTCCCTCTAGAAGGGGTAGACCTTGTTCCTATGCCTGGTAAAATAATCACCCGGATCAAGGTTGGCTGGTGGGGGTACCCAATTGTACGACTGTGTTGGCTTGCCAGCCTGGGGTATTACCTTTGTTATGCATACCCCTTTAGAGAGGTCCAAAGATTGGGAGGGAGCCTTCTTTGAATCAGCGACCATGACGGCTGCACTGATTACCCCTTTTTGTTGGCTGCCTCGTGTGTTATTTCGAGAGTTACCATTGCCCCGATTGATTCCTGGACTTATAGATGTCTTTTGTGTCACATGGTGTGATAGACTTTCTATGCGGACTGATTTAGAGATCACCTCTAACATGGAGGTCAGATTAGAGGACTCAACATGTAAAGCGATCTCGGGTCACATGTTCCGCACACAAGTTTAGACTGCTTCCTTCTCAGGCATAGGATTAGGATGGCAGGAAGACAAGTTTCTCCATCTTGATATGAACTGATCCACGGGCTCATTGGGGCTTTGAGTGAATGTGAGAAGTTCGATGTCTGAACCTCTCTCTCGACCTCATAGAAGCATTGATAGAAAAATTTCTCCATCTCTTCCCACATATGCACTAAGTTTGAAGGCAATCGGGCATACCATTGAAATGCTGGGCCATCAGCCGTTGTTTCTCGACATGCTGTCTGCAAGTGGGTAATATGCTGGCTTGGGGACGTGGTTCCATTGAATAAATGAAACTTCCCTTTCTTATAATCTGAGGGAAACGAGACTAATCTATATACAAGGGATATGGCCTTTGACAAGGTGTCGTGCCCTATATCCCCAAGATTTGTCTGTTCTTCAAAATATGGGTAACCACAGCATCAATGTCTGTCTGAGAAATGGGATGACGGGTAGAATTGTCCTGTGAGGTAGAAAGAGGGGGCTACCGTGGAGATGCACCATCAGAGTGATGAGAATTGACCTCATGGTTAGCCGACTGGGGTGCGGCATCGATAGATCGATCTTTTCCATCATTGCGCGCACCATATCCTCAAACTTGTTCATTCGCTCTACCTGCGCATCACCAGGTTCGTTTAAAACAATTATGCTGACCTTTTCTCTTTGGAGGTCAATGTTAGTGGCTACTGAGGGCTAACTAACTTGACGGGTCACACATGGTAGGTCAGTCAGCATGGGGTCAGCATGCCCTGACTGAACTTGACTCTTATATGCTGATAGCATTTGGATCGGTTCTAAACGATCTTGGGAAAGTGGTTGCAGAGTGGCTGGGTCTTCTTCTAACAGAGGAAAGAGTTGTCTCCATCAGGTGCGACAACGGATGAGGGTCAGGAACTGAAGTCATCTTGGGCCCAGGAGGATGACGGACTCGATCTTCCAACAGGTCAATGCCCTGAGCTCTCCTTTGAGCTTCAGAGATATGACCAAAGTGATGGGGTTAGTTCAGGATGGTACTCTTGGGGAAAACCTTCGAGTACCAAGGCTGAAGGTTCTTGCTCGTTGAAGGAAGAGTGGGTCGGAGCAGGGTTAACTCATAAGGAGGCCCAAGTCAAGGGCAAGAGGGTGTCTATGATGGCGACACATGTGTGCCCCTTGAAGAAGGGTCACAGGTGATCTAGGGGTCAACCCGGGCTCAAGCAAGTGGTATGGCACTTGTCTGCAAGAGAACCGGTGTAGGCCTTTCCCTTACAGGGTGTGCTTGTGTGTGCAGAGTAAGAGGATGAGAAGGTCATCTTCTGTGTACTCGGGTTGGTGTGGAAATGGCGTTGCCCTTAGAAGTAAGATGCATATGAGTAGCATGCATAGGATCTGTCCTTGGAAAGTTCAATCCTGGACACAGTCTTAAGGTAATAGAAGGGTTGCCCCAAGGTATGGCTCGAGTGGGTAGCCCACGAGGCTTGTGGTGTGTGTGAGGGATGGAGACCGTGGGGTTTCTGCCTCGACATGTTGAGCCCTTAGGGATAAAGACCAATGGTGCAGAAATGTGGGGGGTAGCCCTATGGTTACCCACAAAAGCAATCGCAAGTTGTTTGCCTCTTGTAGAAAGGGACTGGGCAGCCTTTCGACATACCTCAAGAACTCGACTGGAAAGTGACTTGTCAATGGCTAGGTGCATGCTATGTGGGGCAACATAAGTGCTGTCAATGTAGGGCGCTTTGATGGAGTTTCTACCAGAGCGAGGAGAGCCCGCCTCACACCTGTCCAGGTTAAGACTTGGGAGTTAGACAAGGGGTCTTTTCTCAAGAGGATGGTTGGGAACAAAGTCGAAGGAACTTGTTCCATAGGGACACTCTCGAATACGAGGATAAGAAAATCCTTTATCCTGATAAATGGGTTACAGAACATGCAAGCCATAATAAAATGTTACATATAATAAAAGCAGATGATAACAGAAAAAACTAGCCAAACAAGAATGATCCGACTAAGGGATAGTAAGTCCCTAGTGGAGTCGCCAAGATGGTTAAGTGCCTCGATCTCACCCTCCGAATTTGGATGATCTAGCGGCACTTGCCTTGGGTTTCAGGGAAGGTTGAGACTAAAGATCGCTCTCTCGGGAACCTCGTTCGAAAACAAGGTTAGGTGTTACCAACCAATGAGAGAGGATATTAAGGTCGGTTCGGGACTTACTCGGGCTGGCTCGTGTGGGTGCCCTCTTAGATCACGAAGAAAGCCCCCCAGTAATAGAAATGGTTCGGAATCACCTCCCTTGGCTTGTATTCATCTTGTTTTTTGCAATCACACACATATATGGCAAAGGTTATAAGACAGGTGAGCCTGACCTCACCCTTTCCCTCTTTGATGAACGTACACAATCATGCGCATTCAAAACAAAGAAGAGACGAAAGAAGGGGGAGAGAAGGTATCAACTAAGCGAGAGGATCAGAGTGGTGACTAAGCTGCTCAGTAATTAGCTTGACATGGTAGAAAAATGGGCTTGGTAACTAAGACTGGCTCACAGGATTACTACTAGACGTCGTTACCAATACCAACTAGCTACGCACGAGTCATGGCAATAAAGCGGGCTAAGTAATCCTGACACAATAATATTACTGCTAAACGACAGGACTATGATGAGAGGTTAACCTCAATCCCTCTTAGTCCAATGAAGGAGTACCAAAACTAAGGCTAAGAGGAAAGAATAAGAAGAGAAGAAGGGAAAGAGGAACGAGGGAGAAAAACAGAAGAGAAGAGTAAGAATGGCCAGAGAGAGGGAAGGATGATGCAGTCAATGTTAAGCATTATCGACTGTGTTAGAAGGAAGAGGGCAAAAACACAACTGGTGCTAGGTTTGGCCAACTGCATTATAAGGAGGAGAAGAGAGAGGAGACATGGTCAGTACTTAGCTTCACCGACTGTGACAGAAGAGGAGAGAGAAATCCAGTCGACACTAGGCTTCAACAATTGACACAAGAGGAGAGAAAAAACCAGTCAGTGTTAGGCTTCACCGACAGACAGAAGAGGAGAGAGAAAACCAGCTGACATCAGGATTCACCGACTGACAAAAGAGAGAGAGAAAACCAATCGGTGCTAGACTTCACCGATTGACAGAAGACAAGAGGGAAAACCAATCGGTGCTAGGCTTCATCGATTGATTGAGGAGAGAGAAAAAACCAACCAGTGCTGGGCTTCGTCGATTGACAGAAGACAAGAGGGAGAACCATCCGACACTAAGCCTCCCCAGTTGTGACAAAAGACAAGAGGGAAAACTAACAGGCGTTAAGCTTCACTATTTGCGTTAGAAGAGGATGGATGGAGATAAAGATGATAAGAAGAGCGAGAAGGCGATATAGATGAGAAGAAGAGAAGAGAGAGAAAGAGATAAAGATGAAAAGAAGAGAGAGAAAAAGAGATAAAGATGAGAAGAAGAGAGAGAGAAATTGGGGAGGAGAGAGAAAGATAGGAGGAGAGATAAAGAGGGAGGAGAGAGAAAGAGGAGAGGAGAGAAAGAGGGAAGAAGAGAGAAAGAGGGAAAGAGAGAGAAAGAGGGGAGGAGAGAGAATTACCTGCCCAAAGAGTACCAACCTTTTCTTCTCTGTCCTCTCTCTCCCTCTAAGATGCACCCACAAACTCAAGCCAAAATTAAAATTTTATTGAATGATCCAAGAAGAATGAATCTGTCTTTTGTACAATGAGGCAGTGCTTGTTGATATAGAATTGAGCAAAAACATGAGTGTACACCCAAAAAATACCTAAAATTGAAGATAATTACGATTGAATTGAATTTAAAGAAATTCTAAAAATGGGTGCAAAAGGACTGTTTTGCCCCTGCTTAACAATGTGTGAAATTTCAGAACAATCTCTGTTGTTGCCTGGGAAATTATGTAATCTTTGTGGCTGACTCAAGGTCGTTCTGATGCCTGTTTTATCGAAAGATTATTGTTTTATTATAGGGCTCGGCATGACGATCATTTTGATACCAACTTCGAGGCATGAATCATGTTTTTTAGCAACGATCATGAGACTGGAATTTCAGATGAATCTTGAAAACTTCAGATCGATTGTGTGCTTATTCTTTGATGTTTCTTCATGTCTTCTTCATGTAATCACACTGACCATGCCATCACGATCACGTTACAACAAACGTAACTTGATTTCGTTTCCGGATGAAGATTTTGTCGTCTTGTGTTTTTTTTTGAAATCTTGAAAACCGGCAGCCGAAATTTACATCAGCTTTGACGCCTTTGTATGTGAAATCCAACCGTTCATCATACGCGAAGTTTGGACCATAGATAGCTCGGACTCGTGCACATAATGTAATTGGTTTCGTGTCGATCGGGTATGCATTCGTCGTGATCTGGCTTCTTGAACGAGCTATGCTGCTGCTGAGTTTTCTGCAACTTCTTTCACGGATCAGTGACTTGCATTTAGTTTTTCTTTATGCTCGAGTGTTGGCACGAGGCGTACCACATATCGAATTGCTCATCTTGATGAGACGAACATGCTAACCAAATTTGGGAACGATCTGACATGGAACGAGTGAGTTATAGGACCCGAAAGTTACTACTTATGACTGTAAAAAGAACCACATTTAATGGCGTTTTGATGTAGTGAGGCCACACAGGAATAGTGCAAGACCTACCCCTTTTTCAATATTTTACCAATAACTTTGTCTTGGAGTGCCTGATTAAGCCAAAACTTGACCCATAGGGTCTTCAATGGTGACAAATCTAATGGTGGTAGTCCCATAGCTTTTTGACACACCAAATGTATGACTCTAGTTACAGGGTCCATTTTAGGGTGCTAGAGATCAATTTCATTGAAATTGTTTCTTTGTGTTCACTGTCTTAGACATGTCTGATCGTGACGAAACTTGGCTGGTGGTGTTTTGAAGTGTTGATGAAGATCTTGATCAATTCTAGGGCCATTCTGAAATTGTTGGGAACTTCCACTATTTTGTAGGCTTTATTGACTTGCTTCCTACTTATTCATAATCAGGGATGATGGTGTTGAAAAATACGTTCAAACATTAGTATCAAATCGATCACCATGCCGAGCCCTACAAGAAAATAATCATGTTTTGGACAAACGCCCACCAGAGAAACCCCGAATCATTCATGAAAGGTCACACATGTTCTAGGGCAGCAGCAGGGACTATTCTAGAATTTTTCCAATTGTTATGAAGGGCAAATCTATCATTTTGCATCCCATTTTCTTAATTTGTTTAATTTAATTGAATATTAATTTTTAACAATTAGGCTTAATTTTTATCAATCCACCCTTGTTTGGGCAAAACTCTATATATATCACGTACTATCATTGTACAATGGACCGAACTTTGGTTAAAAAAATTTCCATCTTTTCTCATTGTTGAGTCACGTCTTGAGAGATAGAGGGAGAGAGAAAATTTTGGGTCAGTATCCCTAGGCTTTAGGTAAATATTTTTCTCTCTCTTCTCTTCTTCTTTCTCTTCTTCTCTCTCCTCTTCTCTTTATTCTTCTTCGCCTGAGCTCTTCTCAGAGATTATGCACGGCAGTGGCAGTGTTGTGCATGCCTCTTTCTTTCTTTCCCCCTCCTAAGGTTTCACAGGTTGTCCATGGCGATGACAGCATCATGCGCGAGCTTCTTTCTCCCTCTCTTCATTCGTCTCCATCTCGCAGCGAGGTTCGTAGACAGCGCTACTCATCGTCGTCCGCAGACATATCCTTGTTGTCTCATATGTAAGCGTAGACGGTGATGCCCATTGCCACCCGCAGGGGTCTCACCCTGTTGCACGCCTATCACAGATGGCGACGTCGATCACCGCTCGTGAAGGGTCGCGACAATGCCTATCAACGTCCGCAGGCTTCTTTCTCGCGCTTATTGCCTATCACAGTCCACATGCTTCTCTTGCATCCCACGCCTATCATTGTGTGTTTCACGAGAAGTTATCATCGTGAGCCTCACCAGAAGCTATCGCCGCCCGTAAGGGATGTGCTGCCATCATGAGTTGCCAACAACGATGCCTATCACCATCTGCAGGCTTCTCTTGCACCCCATGCCTATCTCCTTGTGCTTCACGAGAAGTTATCGCTGTGCTCCTCCCTAGAAGCTCTCATCGTCTGCAAGGGATGTGCTGCCTTCTTGTGTTGCTAATGGCGATGCCTATCCCACCCGCGGAGGGATGTGCTGCCTTCTTGTGTTGCCAATGGGGATGCCTATCTCACCCGTGGAGGGATGTGCTGCCTTCTTGTGTTGCCAATGACGATGCCTAATGTCGTCTGACGTTCGCTATCTGCCCCTTTTGCCATGAGCAGTAGTGTCCAGCGCTGTTCTAGGGCTGCGCGAGTGAGACGTGTCACTACTGAATTTCCTACAACTTCCTTCACGAATTGTTGACTTCTCTCTAGCTTTTCTCCAGGCTTGGGGGTTGTTATAGGGCATGCTACATATCAAAATTTTCATCTTGACGAGACAAACAAGCTCAAAAAATTAGAGCATGATCCAACTCGGGATGAGTGAGATATGCCTCACAAAATTCACTACTTGAGACTGTAAAACTAATCACATGTAATGGTGATTTAGTGAAGGGAAGGTGCACGAGAATAGTGTGCGGTCCACCCCTTTTTGGTCTTTTACCCATAAATTTGTCTTGGAGTGTCTGATTAAGCCGAAACTTGACCCATAAGGTTTTGATTGTGTAGGATCTAATGGCGGTGGTCCCACAACAATTTGATCGTGGGGGATCCAATGTTGTAACTACGATGCTCAGATGTTTGGATGCAATGTATAGGTCCATCCATAGAGACTTTAAGGGGAGAAGAGACTTTTTTGAGGGATTTGGTGTGGACCTCATTGGTTAGAATCAGGCCCGTCTAGCAGTCGAGTGTCATACTGAAGGGTATGTTTCCCGTTTGATCTAGGTTTCTTTATTCTGTTGTTTGTTTTAGATGGTTTGTTGAAGGGCCTTTGGTTGGCGTCCTTCTGTGTGGTGCACTAGAATGTTTTTGGTGGGCGGGGTACCTCAGTTTATTGAGGTGATTGGCTTTGGGTATAACTCCGCCCTACTGCTAGTTGTTTCAACAATCAAGATACCTCTCTTCTTTATCTGAGGCATCCCTTGAGGGCTCAATTCTGTTGTGGCATAACAGATCCAAGTTCTGGCTGACTTGGCTTTCTTGGGGCATCTTCAGCATCTTGAAGTGCGTTAGTGACTTCCTGAGAATGATGCTCCTCTTCATGAGACTTGTCATACCTTCTCGACGAGTCTTTTGTCGTTCGAGTCCTTTTTGTAAATGGACTGTCGAAATCTTTCCTTGATGCTCATATTTTGGGTCCTGATATTGTGACAACAAGGATTTTTCTCCTTGAATGTAGGTTGAAGCCACCTGTAGAGGCGAGTGTTGCATCAACCTGTTTATTGTTCCAAGCGTCCATTGTGGGTTTTCACTTGGATTGGGAAGTGGCGCCATAGAGACAGTTTTCACCAACTTCCTTTTATTTGGGCTCTTTTACCCATGACCTTTCGGCCATGTCCATGATTTTCTATTTTCACTCATAGTGCCCTTTTTGGTTTTCACCGTCCCTGAGTTTTTATTCACGGAACTCTCTTACTCATGGTTTCTTGAGCATGCATGTCCGTCATTTTTACTCATGGTGTTCCCTTGCCTAGGTATACGCCATGCCCGTTATTCTCTTTTTTTTATGAAGGCATGTTTAAGGTCATGCCTTCGGGACATGTGCGAAGCCTTTTATTGTCATGCGACTAGGACGTGCACTACAGTTTAAGGTCACACAACTCGACCATAGTGGCAATGGGTGGCAGTCTGTTGAGGCCATGCAGTTAGTATGGTGGTGGTTTTGACTTACTTTGGCGAGATGGCACGAGACTACCAAGGAAAGATGGATGGCATTTGGATGAAAGGTGGAAAGTTGTGACCCTCTTGCTTACGGGGAGTATGAAAGGTGGGACGGCTCACCGTTTTGTGAGCATGGGTGAGGCTCACTAGAGAATGATGAATGGTAATGAAGGGGTTCACTGGGGATTTGATGAAGGTGATGTGTGCACACGAACGGTCAGTCAGGGAAGACGTGCGTGAAAATGCACGTAAACGGCATGTGCGCGTGTGTGGGAGCGAGTTTAAGGTCATGGCTCTGGGACCCATGCAAAGTAGTTTAATGTCATGCGGCCAGGACGTGCACTGTGGTTTAAGGTCATATAGCTTGGACCATGGCTACATAGTTTAAAGTCATGCAACTTGGACCATGTTATTTAAGGTTGTGTAACTTGACCTTCGCTACAGTTTAAGGTCATATAGTTTGGGCCATGGTGCTAAGCCCTTTAACGTTATGCAGTTAGGATGTGCACTATGATTTAGGGTCATATAGCTTTGACCTTGGTTATGCGGTTTAAAGTCATGCAACTAGGACCATGCAATTTAAGGTCATGCTACTAGACCTCTGCTATAGTTTAAGGTTGTATAGTTTGGACTGTGGCTGTGGAGTTTAGGATCGTGCAGCATGGACTATGGTTGTGCAGTTTAGGGTCATGCAACCGGGACCATGGCTGTGCACTTTAGAGTCATGTAGTCAAGACCATGGCTATGCAATTTAAAGTCATGCAGCACAGACCATTTGTGTGGGTCGCCGTGTAGGTGAAGCTCTATGGGGGGTAAGTCTATGGATAACAATCTGATGCCCTGAGAATAAAATAGTTAAGGAAATACACAAGGAGAGAGCTTCGATAGAGATGGTGACCCGATGAGGAGTGGCAAATGGAAGCAGACTTCATTGGGGGGTAGGTAGTAAATGTGAACTAGTGAAAAATGAGACTCCATGAAGAGTAGGCTTATGAAAGGTAACCTGACTCCTTGGGGATAAGATAGCTTGGTGCGAGACTGGCCCACTGGGGATGGAAGGGGTAAACATGACTCTTTTTGGCATACATCTAGCTCCACTAGGGATGATAGGCTGCCAGACAAGTATAACCCTTACTGAGGATGATGGTAGAACACTCACGGTGGTGACCTGATTCAGACTTGCGTGGCACTAGGATGTAGTCACCAGTTGCACGAATGGCGTTGAGCAGTCGCTGGTCATGCGGCATTAGTACGTGCGACATTAGTCACAAGCAGCGTTCATCAGGGAGTTTTACATGCACGGCGTTAGTCACAAGCCTTCACACATGGCGTTAGTCACAAGCTTTCATATACGTCATTCGCTGTGAGCGGCGTTGGTCTGAGTTCGGGCCTCGAACTTGGGCTCAGCCCGACTGTGATTCATTACAATTTGACGCTCAGTGTCGCACTGATGGTGGTTAGCCTCTGTTTGGGTCTCGTGTCTGAGCCTGACCCAATTCGGCCCATTGTCGTTTGGCCTTCATGAACTTGTCTTGTATTCTTTCTTTAGGAAGGGCACTTCAAGGAAGTGTCTCCTATATAAGGGGGTAAAACCACCATTTTCACCATTTTATCGATGTAAAAACGGCTAAGGATTTTTAATAGTAAGAGTGAGAGAGTCTCGGCAGGAATTCTGACAATAACACAAAGCTTACAGGTGAGAGTTTGCCAGCAAGCACGTCGTCGGCTTCGTGAGGATCACTGCTGTTGGAGTTGAAGAGCAGGCATTGCAAGCAAAACAAGGAGTTGACCGGAGACTGTAGAGATTCTGGCAGTGGTTTTGAAATCTTAGAGAAGGGGGAAAGGGATCCAAGTTGTTACAGGAAGCAGCCGGTGAACTTCCGCGGTTTTTTTGGAGTTTTCAAGTAGTTTTCCACCTTTGGGAAGAAGATGCAAAGGTTTGTCAGTGGGTTTTCTGGTGAGTGAGAGGGGTTTCACAGTAGGAAGCCGAGAGGTCACAGGAAATGATTAGTCATTGGCAGTGAAGGGTCACTGGGAGGTGAACGGCTGCAAGTTCACTCGTGCAAGGACATGCATCAGGCCACATCGTTGCCGGTGGTTGTCAGACGGTGCTCTTGAGGCTCGAGGTGACACGTGTGCAGTCTGTGGCACGTGCGAGAGATATGAGAGGCGTTGCTTCAAACAATGATAGTCACGAAGACACGGTCGGTGTCAGCCTTTTGAGAACCCGTTAGCGTTAGTCCTTGAAAACGCAGTCAACGTTAGTCCTTGAAGACACAACCGTCTTTAGGCTTTGAGATCACAACAGGCGTTGGGCTTTGGCAAACATAGTCAGCATTTGGCTTTGAAAACGCACTTAGTGTTAGCCTTCAGCAAGCACAGCTGGCGTTAGGCCTTATTTGACACAAGCAGCATTAGTCACGCACAACGCTAGGCAGTGCCTTCCACACGCAGTGATAGCCTTGTGTCTTTGTGATTTCCACATGGCATTGAGTGTTTAAAATCAGTCTAATGATCGGGCGTTCAAACAGAATCCCTGACATGAAGAATATTCCAAAGGGGGGAGAGCTTGACACTAGTGTATTTACTAGTGTTTTGTCCGAGGTGAACCCATTTGATTGACGACCCCAATGTACAAAGCGGAGTTCCCTCTTATTGTCACTTTCAATACTGACCTGGTTTGATTTGAGGTCTGGGAGGATAATGACGGGAACGTCAGTGTTGAAGAAGTGATGGCTCTTCTTCATTGCATGCACTGGAACGTGGCTTCTGGGGCAAACTTTCCCACTATAGGAAAGAGGATGGTGAAGACCTAGGGGCTAATATGATCGTTTACTGGTCTCATAGGGGGAGCACCAGTACTTGAAGGGGTACTCTTCCTGGACCTTCCAGGAGTTGGGGTCACACATAAGCATTCTTGAGCATGCTTCTTTGCTAGCAGCAGTTCAGTGCTCGGCGGGCTGTTATGATTGGTATTCCAACACTGTTAAGGTATTGCTTGAGACCTAGAGTAATGTTAGCAACACATGGCTCCTTAGGCATGGGGAGGCAGGAATCTCCTTACTCGATCTTCACTTCATCGATGACCTTCTACTGATCGGAGCAATGTATGATGAGTTCGTGCCTCAGAGCTTAGTCATTTTGGGTGATGCTCACCTAGGAAAAGAAAAACTGCCTGCTAGTCTTCAAAAAAACTTTGACATTTACCAGCTGCTTTATTCCAAGGCTAGCAACAGTCGAGTGACCTTCACCAAATGGGTGAACTGCTTTTACGAGGATTTTCCCAAGGAGAGTGGTCCATGTGCTTCAAGAAGGAAGGGAAAGGCATTTGTGAAGGGGATGCCTCCAATCTACCAACTTGAGATCAGTGATGACTACGTCTTCATGGCCACATATTTGGCCATGTTTTTATGCAAGTTCGCTAATCTTGGAGGGACATACGACATCCGTCCAGGCACATTCTATGTTGCTTGCGATATGTCAAGGGGGCCCCAGTACGCCCTTGCGCAACCAGTTCTATGCAGTATCTACCACGGACTAGGAGTCATCTCCGGAGGGAATGCCTATAAAGGCAAAGAGGAGGGGACAATGGCCTTGTCGGAGGTGAAAGTTTCCCTGAGGACTTCAAAACACCATTCCCCATCCATTATGTATACGAGTGGCTAGAAGCTTATTTCCCTGCCACTTATGTCAGAAGTTCGGGCACAGGGGAGAAGATATGCCCCTTCTTGATGAGGATTGCTGGGCAGAAGGCTATCTTTCACAGCCCAGGGGAGGTTGTAACCTGTTTGGGAATGAGTTCTCCAGTATTTGTCGGGTCGCCTTTCCAGTTGTTAAGCTAGGTCGATATGGCGGTGTTAGGCTTTGTCAACCCTTAATCAAGTGCGAAGAGGAAAGAATGAAAAGAAGGTATGAGACGGCAGAGAGATAGGGTCCCAAAGGTGCTAGGCGTTGCCACCCATGGTCGTGGAGTAGCAGTGTCACGACCCTTGGACGGTGCGAGACACTACTGCTCACGGCTCGATTGAGAACATGGAACTACAAACGACATTAGGCATTGCTGCTGACAACACAAGAAGGCAGCACACCCCTACGTGAGTGACGATAGCCTCTCGTGAAGCGTGCGATGAAAGCCATTTATGAAACGTGCAATGATAGTTCTCATGACGTGCATGACGATAGGTGTGGGATGCGGGAGGAATGGCGATGAGCACCGAGCGCACAAAGGAGGCTCATGAACAGCTATGGGCACCTAGCACGTGAAGGAGGCTTACGGATGGCGATAGGCAGCGCGCACACAAGGGAAACTCGCGAACGACGATAAGCATCGAGCACGCAAAGGAAACTTGTGGACGGTGATAGGTATCGTGCACACAAAGGAAGCTCATGGACGGTGATAGGTATTACTGAGACCTCTCGCGGGCGGCGATAGGCACACAACAGGGGAAGACCCCTGTGGGCAGTAATGAGTTTTGCCGTCTGTGCTCTTCACGGAGGCACCGAGGATACATCTGCAGACGGTGGATGGCTATGACCAGCAACTTCTGCAGTCCTCGCTTGGGAACAAAGATGGAACAACAGAAAGAGGAGGAGGCACAAGCATGGCGCTGCCATCGCCTTGGACGACCTGTGAGACCACAGGAGAGGCATGCATGACACTATCACAACCATGCATGGCCTCCTAGGGGAGCTTAGATGGAGAAGAGGATGAAAAACAAGAGGAAGAGAGAGAAGAAGAAAAGAAAAAGAAGAGAGAGAAGATTTACCTTGAGCCAAGGGGTACCGGTCCAATAATTTTTCTCTCCTTACTCTCTCTCTCTCAACTGGACCCAACAATGAGAAGAAAGAGAAACTTTATTAAGTAAAAACTTTCTCCCTTTTGTGAAGACTTCGTGCCCTTTTGCATACAATGATGGCATGGTATATATAGAATTGTGCCCCAAACATGGGTGGATGATCAAAAGTAACCCTAATTGCTGAAAATTAAGAATAAAATGAATTCAAAGAAATTTGAAAATAGGGTGCAAAATAGGGTCGTTTCAATGCTCGGTTGATCGAGAGATGACTGTTTTCTTGTAGGGCTCGGCATGGTGATCGATTTGCTACCAATTTCGAGTCATGGATCATGTTTGTAAGGCATGATCATGTGACTTGAAATTTGAATGAATCTTGAAACTTTGGATTGATTGTGTGCTCGTTCCTTGATGTTTTTCATGATTTCTTTACTGGATCACACTGAGCATGCCGTCCAGATCGGATGAAGGTTTTGCAAGTTTAGAGTTTTGGTCGGAATCTAGAATTTTGACGATAGAATTTACAATCAATTCTTTGGCTTCGTGTGTGAAATCCATTTGTTCAGCATATGCGAGGTTCGGACCAGTGACAGCCACGGACCTTACGCACGCAATGGAACTGGTCTCATGTCGATCGGGCTCGCGAGCGGTGTGATTTTGACTGAATCGATCTCTAGCCCACAGTACCTCACGATGAACCTTAAGAATTTGCCAGAGCATACACCAAAGGTGCATTTCAAGGGGTTTATCTTCATTTGGTGTTGCCACAACCGTTCAAATACCTTTTTGAGGTCTTGTACATGAGTGTCCTTTGTTTCAGACTTCACCACTAGGTCATCCACATAGCAGTCGATTTCCTTGTGGATCATATCCTTGAAGATGGTTGACATGGCTCGTTGGTACATGGCATTAACATTCTTTAACCTGAAGGTAATCACAGTGTAGAAAAATACACCTTTTGGGGTTAGAAACACAGTGGCCTCGTCATCTTCTACTGCCATCCTGATTTGATTATAACTAGAATATCCATCCATGAAGGAGAAGATTTGGCAATGAGCAATGGAGTCAACAAGCATCTTGGCGAATGGCAAGGGGAAGTCATCCTTGGGGCAGGTAGTATTCAAGTCACGGAAGTCAGACCCTGATTTTGTCGTTCTTCTTCTTGACTGTGATGACATTCGCCAACCTTCTTGGGTATTTGGCTTTTCGTATGAATCCAGCTTGCCTGAGCTTGTTCACCTCAGCATCAATTTGCATCTCGAGGTGAGGTTTAAACCTCCTTGATTTCTGGTTCATGGGTTTGACGGTTCGATCAATACCGAGGTGATGGACAACAATTTGAGGGTCTAGACCGGGCATCTCGTGATAACGTCAGGCGTAGACGTCATGATTTGTTCTGAGGAGGGAGATGTAATTTTCTTTCTCTTCTGAAGCCATCTTTGCTGAGATGAAAGTTGGCCTTGAATTTGCTTCGTCCCCTAAGTTTATCTCTTCGACCTCGTCAGTTGTTGCCTGACCACCTTCTTCCCACTCTTTCGAAGCATCTTGTAACTCTTCGTCTGGGGATTCAGGATGCTTCTCATCAATCTTGAGTGTAGAGATGCACGATCCCAACACTTCTGTTTCTAGGAGAGGTCCAACGCGAGTGACAAATCATGACATCTTCGCCTGAGCTGGGTGTAGGGATCCAGCCGCCTGGGCTAGGTGATGCTTGCTCTGCATCACTCCCCATTCAAAGCCAACCTCAACATTCCTTGAGCTCGATGATGCTTCATGAACTTGGATCATCTGAAAGGCCTCATGAGAATAGGAGCTTGAAGATGGCTCGGTCTCTTGGGTCACCAAGGCATCAACAGTTGTTGAGGATCCAGCCGCCTGGGCTAGCATCTCGGCTCTTTTGCTGTGACCTACTGATACTGGTGCCTTCAAGCTCTCTATTTAGCTCGTCGAAGTCTGGACACTGTCGAGCTGTGTTTGTGAAAAAAATAAAAGAGGAGGAAGGGGAAGAGTTTGAATATTTCGGGCAGTTTTTTACTTCGTCGTCGGAATTGGACGTGCACAAGGGATATTTTAGGTCTTGCCCCGGCTCTGACCGTTGAGGGGTTCTTTTAGTGTCGTCACCCAGTTTGGACGACTGCAAGGAATATTTTAGGTCTTGCCTCGACTTTGACCGTTGTAGGGTGCTTTTACCCATTACCCATATTGGAGGGATCCCGAGCTGTTTGCGGCTCAGGGACATCCGCTTGATTGGATGAAAGGATAAGGCGAGCCGCGCCTGGAATGAAGTCTTGCAAGGTTAGCAGTGGAGGAAGGGGCCCAAGGAATTATTCCCCGACTGATGGCTGAGGGATGCGATTCCTTTGACAGACTGACTTAAGAGCTCGTCATCTCCTTCTGGACCCCAGAGGGGGTGTCTGGACCGCCCTATCAGGTTGGTAAGTAGCCTTAGCTTTGTGGAATGCCTCACGCTTCAAGGACTTCAGCCCACTTCTTTCATGGTAAACTTTCTAAGGTTGAGAGGTCGAGGGATCTAAAGGGTCCGATGTATGGTCAAAGGGGACCTGTACCGGGGGGTCTCTTCTTTGACGGGAACGATGGCTTGGAAGTACTCTGGGAAAACGATGTAGATGATGGGGCCTTCTTGTACCTTCCGAGTGACTATAGCTTCGAACTTAGAACATTCTTTCAGCTCGTGGCCCTATACTTGGTGATATGGGCACCAGAGGTTTTTCGTACATTGGGCAAGGCATTTAGGCTCCCTGGCGGGCTTAGGAGTGATGAGGCCCTGTTTGAGCATTACCTTGAAGACGGCCTGCAGAGGGTCTAGCTCAATGCTTCTCGGGTCCTGAGTCGAGAGTTCTTCTTGCACTGGCGGAAGAGGGACTTGAGGACACCCTTCTGGGTTACCATGAGCTTTCTAGAATTGTTGCTTCTTTTTTGGCAAGAGTTTATAGAAGACAGTGCATTCGCTCACATCATGGCCTCGTATCAGGCTGTATGAGCACCAGAAGTTCTCAATTCCGGGAGGCAGGAACTTAGGCTGCCTTGTCGGCTTCGGTGTGATGTGTCCCTCCTTGAGCATTATGGAGAATAGTGCACGGAGGATAACAGGTGCCCCCTCATGCTCATTGATCGTGACTATGTGGGAGGCCTCAGTTGGCTCGAACTCTTTCTTTAACTCGTCAAGCTTTATTTGACCCTTGTTAATAAGGGCTTTGATAGTATCGTTGAGCTTATAACAGTCATGAGTGGGGTGTCCTACTTTCTTGTGATAGGTGCAGTACCTGTCATTCGTCTCCTGCCCATCCGACTTTGGGGTGTTGACCTCCAGCAACTGGATCATGTTCTGTTCTAGTAGCAGTCAAAGAAATGCAGGAGTCCACTCTTTGTCGAAGGGGTAAACCTTATTCTGGTGCTGGATCCAGAAGTCACTTTGACTACCATTTCTTGGAGGCGAGACTATATTATAGGACTGATGTTTGCGCCCAACCTAAGGCGTTTGTGCCTTGGAGAGGTCCAGGGTTTGCGGGATGGCATTCTTGGTATTAGTCATGGTGATGACTGCACTGATCACTGCCTTTTGTTGGTTGTCCCGACTGTTGGAGCGATAATTCGAATCAGTGGATTGCTGATGAGATCCGCCATGGTGCTTGGACAAATCTTCTATACTAACTGTTTTAGAGATGAGCTCTGACATGCAGGGTGGATTGGAGGCCTTGACATGTAGGACGATCTCAAGAAGCATGTTCCGTATACATGTTTGTATAGCTTCTTTTTCAATCATGGGGGTGGCATGAAAGGTTGCCAGCTCACTCCATTCAGCGATGAATTTTTCAACCGACTCACGAGGGTCAGAGTAAGGAGCTCGATGGTCTCTACATTCCTTTTGACTTCGTGGAAGCATTGGTAAAACAACTGCTCCATTTTCTACCAGGTGTGCACCGAGTCAGGGGTAACCGAGGAAACCATTGGAAGGCTGGCCCTTCGATAGTCTCGACGAACTGATGGAGGAGGAGATGCTGGTCAGTCACCATTTCTCGATAGGCCACTTGGAAGTGAGCAGTATACTAGTGAGGAGACGTAGTACCATTAAAAAGGGGGAGTTGCCCTTTTTGATAGTTTGGGGGAAACGACACCGGGTCAATGTGTGAAGGCTACAACTTCTGGTAGAGCGGCATCTCTTGCATGCCTGGGACCTTGATCTTGAGGCTCTGGGGGACCATGACATCTATATCGGGCTGGGAAACCCCTCGAGAAGGAGAGCTATATTGGGAGACCGGTGGGGTAGTTTGCCTGGGAAATGTGTCTTCACCAGATGGGGAATCAGTCTTGTGGTGAGAAGAAGGGGCCCTAGAGGCTTCTAAGCGTTCCATCTTTTCGAGGATGGCTGCACCATTACCTCGAACATGTTCATCCTTTCTTCTTGAGCGTCATTTGATCATTGATCACCATGACACTGACCGTTTCTTTTGAAAGGTCAGCAACAAGTGGGGCAGTGGACTGCCAAGGTTGGCGAGTCAGTTGTGGTATGTGAGTCTGCAGAGGCTCAGCATGCCCCGACTGGACTCGAGCCTTGTATGCTGATCTTGTGAGGACCAGAACTCAACAGTCTTGGGACCATGGTTGTTTAGCAGCAATGAACCAGGAATACTCTTGGACTCGCTCAAGCTCTAGAATTTTGAGAGGGCAAAAAAGGATTACATGGTAGGAGGACACCGAGAGTAGTGACCTCAGTGGCCTTGGAGGCCTCTCTCATCAGGATATGCAAGCCTCTCTTCTGCTAAACCTCGAGGCTACTATGGACTTCGCCTCAGAGCTGAGCCTGAGGTTTAGATTGCCCCACTTTTTTTGAGCACACCGGGGTCGTGTCTATTAATTGAAGTAGGGAGTGGGGCCCTAGGATAGAAGGCAAGCTGAGCTTCTGCTTCGAAGGTTAGAGGCTTTTATTAGACATCAGGCCGCTGCTCTGAGTCCCTTTATGAGGCCCGAATGCGCGGCCGACCTGAGGCTCGCTCAAGAAGATACTATTAAGAAAATCCTTTGAGTACCAAGTCTCGAGGTCCTTCCTCGGTGAAGGGAGAGCAGCAAAAGACGAAGTTGGTTCATGACTCCGCCTGAGTCAGGAACAAGGAGGAATCTACAAAGTTAGTGGGAGTGCACCTTGAGGGTTAGCCGTCCGAGTAACTTAGAGGTCAGCCTTGGCTCGGTCAACGAGTTCGACCTTGGAAGTTCGAGACCCACAAGCTTGTGTCTGTGAGGGAGGAGGTAGGAACCTATCTCTCACAGGGTGAAGCGGTGTGTGGTAAGAGGGAGGACGAAGTGGTCGACCCTCTGGTGCTCGGGTCGACACAGAACTGACACCACTCCGAGCTGTGGGATGCTTGACGCATGAAGGGTATGGCTCAAGAAGGCCTAGTCTTGAACGTGAGTTTGGGGAAGCGTGAAAATTTCCCCAAGGTGTGGCTCGAGTGGACAGACCACTAGCCTTTAAGTGTGTGCATGGTGTGGAATAACCCAGGTTCCTTAGAAAGTAGTGCGAAAAGTGAAAGAAGATACTGACCAAACAAGAGCGAACCGATGAAGGGTAATAAGTCCCCAGTGGAGTCATCAAGCGGGTTAGGTGCCTTGATCTCGCCTCTCTCTCCTCCCCAGATCTAGGTGATTGGGTGACAATGTCTCGGGTTCGAAAAACCCGGGACTTGAGATCGCTTTCTCGAGAACCTTGTTTAAGAACAAGGGCAGGTATCTAACTAGTGAGAGTGGAATTTTGGAAGTGAGGTGGGGACCAACCTCACCTAGGTTTATGACTTACTCGTGCTGACTCGAGTGGGTTCTCTGTGAGATCACAATGAAAAGCCCCATAGTTGTTCTAGCTGGTTCGGAATCGCTTCGCTTGACCTGCAATCTTCTTGTTTTACTGCACAATACTATTATGGTTAATTTTCAAGACAAGTGGGCTGAAGGGCTCACCCTTGTCTTAGGGCAATGCACATTCGTGCAGCTAGGAATGTGAGGGGTTAGGGTGATGAAGTAGAAGTTTTGAACAAAGGTCGAAGAGAGAAGAAACCTTGATGAAGGGACGAGATTAGCATGATAACCAGACAGTGACTGACTCAGAGTGGTAGTAAGATGGGCATGCTACTCAGGACCAGCTCGACGGTAATACTACTCGAAACTAAGGCTGATATGGCGGTGTTAGGCTAGGTCAACCCTCAATCGAGTGAGAAGAGGAAATAATGAAAAGAATTTACGAGAGGGCGGAGAGATTGGGTCCCTACGTCGCTAAGCGTTAGCAACCACAACCATGGAGAAGCAGTGTCATGGCCCTTGGATGGCACTAGACACTACTGCTCACTGCTAGAGTGGGAACAGGGAACTACAGACGGCACTAGGCATTGCCGCTGACAACACAAGAAGGTAGCGCACCCCTATGCAGGTGGCGATAGCCTCTCATTAAGCTAGCGGTGATGGCCCTATACGAAGCGCGTGGCGATAGCTCTCATGAGGCACATGACGATGGCATGGGATGTGGGAGGAATGGCGATGACCAACGAATGCACAAAGGAGGCTCACGGACGGCATGAGAACCGAGCACGCGAAGGAGGCTCGCGAATGGAGATAGCCACCGTGCATGCAAGGGGAACTCACGAACAACGATAGAACATCGAGCACACAAAGGAAATTCGCAGACAGTGATAGGTATCACGCACACAAAGGAAGCTCACAGATGACGATAGGTAATAAGAACACAACAGGGGAAGACCCTTACGAGCGGCAATGAATTTCGCCATCTCCGCTCTTCACTAAGGCGTCGAGGATACGTCTGCAGACAACGATGTGTAGTGCCATCTGTAGATCTAGCTAGGGAATAGAGATGGACGAACAGAAAGAGAAGGAGGTTCACGCATGGCGCTGCCATCGCCATGCGTGACCTGTGACACCACAGGAGAGGCATGCCCGGCACTGCCACTGTCCTGCATGTCCTCTGAGGGGAGCTCAGGTGGAGAAGAGGAAGGAGAAGAGAAAGAGAGAGAAGAAGAAAGTAAAAAGAAGATTTACCTTGAGCCTAGGGGTACAGATCAAATAGTTTCTCTCTCCTTACTTTCTCTCTCAATAGAAACCAACAATGAGAAGAAAGAGAAACTTATTAAGTAAAAACTCTCTGTTTTGTGAAAAGTTCAAGCCCTTTTGTGTACATTGATGGTACGATATATATAGAATTGTGCCCTTAATATGGGTGGATGATCAAAAGTAACCCTAATAGCTAGAAATTAAGATGAAAATGAATTAAAAGAAATTAGAAAATAGGGTGCAAAATGACAGATTTCCCCTTCCTAACAAGTTGTGAAATTCTAGAACAGTCTTTGTGTTGCCTAGAACGTGCAACATTTTTCGTGGATGATTTGAGGTCGTTTCAATGCCCCAGTTGATGAAGAGATGATTGTTTCCTTGTAGGGCTCGACATGGTGATTGATTTGACACCAATTTTGAGTCATGGATCATGTTTGTAAGGCACGATCATGTGACTTGAAATTTAAATGAATCTTGAAAGTTTGGATCGATTGTGTGCTCGTTCCTTGATGTTTTCCTATGATTTCTTCGCTGGATCACGCTGAGCATGCTGTCCCGATCGGGGTGCAACAAACACAGCTCAATCCAGTGCCCGAACGAAGATTTTGCATGTTTAGAGTTTTGGCCGAAATCCAAAATTTTGATGATGGAATTTACAGTCACTTCTTTGGCTTCGTGTGTGAAATTCGTTCGTTCATCATATGCACGGTTCGGACCAATGACGGCCACGGACCTTACACACGCGATGGAACTGATCTCATGTAGATCGGGCTCGTGAGCGGAGTGATTTTGGCCGCTCGAGTGAGGCATGACGCTGCTGATTTTCCCGCATGTTTTCCACGGATCAACGAATTCTCTCAAGCGTTCACGCTCAAGCATCGTCACGTGGCGTGCCACATATCGAAATGCTCGTCTTGATGAGATGAATATGCTCACAAAGTTTGGGCTTGATCTGACATTGGATGAGTGAGATATGAGCATCAAAAGTAACTAATCGTGATTGTTCCTTTAATGGCGTTGAGTTGTAGGGTGACCGCGCGGGAATAGCATGCATCTCCTTCTGTTTTGCGCTTTCGCCTGTAATGGTTTCCTAGGATGTTCGTTCACGCTGAAAATCGACCCTTGAGTGTTTTTAACCGTTTCTGATTCATTGGCAGTGGTCCCACATCAAATTGAGACACCGAGAATATACCTCTAGCTATAGGGGTCTGTTTCAGGGTGCAAGAGACTAATTATGCTGGAACTGTTTCTCGGTCTACAGTGCCTAAGACATGTCGGAATACGACAAAACTTAGCGGGAGACTTTGGAGAGTCATCATGAAGATCTTGATCAATTTTGGGGCTATTCTGAGACTATCAGAATTTCCACCGTGTGCTAGGCTTTTATTGAACAAGGGCCCCATGATGATGAAAAATATCTTCCAACACTCATGTTTATATTGACAGTCTAAGGTGGGGTTTTCGCCTATCAAACCCCACGCAATGCCAGAATCGAAGGGTACTTCCCCCATCGATTTTCTCGTCAACATGGTGGTTAGGTGCTTTGATCTTACCCTTTAGATCTAGATGATCGGGTTGCACGTGTCTTGGGTTGCGGGGGAACCCGGGACTTTGAGATTGCTCTCTCAAGAACCTCTCTCAGGAGCGAGGGCAGGTATACCAACTAATGAGATAGGAACTTAAGGTGGGTTAGGGACCTACTTGGGCTGGCTCGCGTGGGCGCCCTCTTAGATCACGAAAAAAGCCCCCAGTCGCAGAACTGGTTCGGAATCACCTCCCTTGGCCTTTATTTTCCTGTTTCTGCAATCACACACACATGGCAGTTACAAGGCAAGTGGGTGAAGGGACCTCACCTTGCCTTTAGGTGAATGTAGACAAACGTGCATATTAAAAAAGGAGAAGAGAAGAATGAGAGAATTAAAATTGGGATTAGAAGAATTTGACCAGGTGATGAGACTGCCATAGTGACTAAACTAATAGGTATTGACCTGATGTGGTAGTAAAACAGGCTTGGTAACTCATACTGACGGAACATAATTAGTACTTAACAACAGTACCAATACCGATTAGCTTGACACATTGGCTAGTCAGTAATGACAGTAAAGCGAGCATAACAACTCTGACTGGCACAACGACAACAGGACTGTCATGAAGTGCTAGTCTCAACCCCCTTTTGATCAAATGAAAGAGTAAAATAAAGAAAAGCGAACAAAAAGAGAGATAGAAGAGAAGATGGAGAAGAGAAATAAGAAAGAAAAAGAAAAGGAAAAGCGAGGTGAGAGATAAATAAGTGAAAGAACAAGAAGAGAAGAATAGAAGTAAAGGGAGAGAGAGAGAAGAAGAAGAGCATGAGAGGAGATAATGGGAAAATAAAGAGGAAGAGAAAGGAGAGAGAGAAAAGAAAAGATAAGAAGTAAGAGAGAGAAGGAAGAGGAAGGAAACATATACGGTAATGTGATGTGGGAGAGAAAAACTCAAATGGGGATGAGCTTCCAGCATCGTGGGAGAAAGAATAACAGAGGGAGAACATAGGTTGCGAAAGGTTTTCGTCGATGGTGACAGAAGAAAGAGAAGAGAGAAAGAACACAAGCGACGATAGGCTTCCACCGATTGTGACAAAAGGATAAGAGAGAGAAAGAACAAACGACGATAACCTTCCACTGTCTGTGATAGAAGGAAAAGGAGAGAAAGCACAGACGACGATAGACTTACGTTGTCTGTGGCAGAAGAAAAAGGATAGAGAAAGAACAGAGATGGCGATTGGTTTTCACCATATGGGAAAAACGGAGAGAACATAGGCGGCGATATCCTTCCACTGGTTGTGACAGAAGAGAAGTAAGAGAGAGAAAACATAGGCGATGATATGCTTTCATGGGCTGTGACAGAAGGAAGAGAGAGAGAAAGCACAGGCGACAATAGGTTTACGCTAGCTGTGACAAAAGAGAGGAAAGAGAGAGAACACATGTGACGATATGCTTTCGTTGGTTGTGACAGAAGAGAAACAGGAATTTTGAAAGAGGCTCGGTCTGCCACTCAGGCTATGACATGACTCACAATTCATGTCTCAGAAGCTGGAAGACAACGCACCAGACAATAGGTCTTCCATGCATGAATGGAGAAAAGAGAGAAGTGCAGGGAAAGAGAAAAGTGATAAATTAGAGGATGAAGAGAGAGAGAAATAGAGATGATGGAAGGAGAGGGAGAGGGAGAGGGAGAGAGAGATAAAGAAAGAAGAGAGAGAGATAAAGAAAGAAGAGAGAGAGATAAAGATAGAAACAAAGAAGAAAGATGAGAAAGAAAGAGATAAAAATGTGAGAGAAAAGAGGAGAGAGAAAGAGAGTTAAAAATGTGAGAAAAGAGGAGAGAGAAAGTGAGATAAAGATGAGAGAGAAAAGAGGAGAGAGAAAGTTACCTCATTGAAGGGTATCGACCCTTTTCTTCTCTCTCCTCTCTCTCTCTATCCTTGTTGCACCCATGAACTTAAGCAAGAATTGAAACTTTATTGATCAATCTCAAGAATGAACCAAGGGTCCTTTGACAATTAGGCTTTGCATGTTTATATAGAAATGGGCCCAAACATGGGTGTACACCAAAAAACTACCTCAATTGATGATAATTACAAATTAATTGAGTTAAAATAAATTCTAAAATTGGATGCAAAAAGACTGTTGTACGCCTGCCCAACAATGTGTGAAATTTAAAAACAGTCTCTGTTGCTGCCCTTGAACTTGCATAATCTTCTATGGATGATTCAAGGCTGCTCCGTGGCCCGTTTGACTGAAAAGTGATGGATTTCTTATAGGGATCTGCATGGCAACCGATTTGATACCAACTTCGAACTATGGATCGCTTTTTTAGGTCACGCTCATAAGACTCGAAATTTTGATAAATCTTGAAAATTTTGAATCTATAGTGTGCTTGTTCTTTGATGATTTTATTTGATTTCTTTGTTGAATCACACTAAGCATGCCGTCACGATCGTGTGACAACAAACGCAGCTCGATTCATGTCCGGACGATGATTTTATCATCTTGAACTTTTTAGTCGGAATCTAGAAATCCAACAGCCAGAATTTACGGTCGATTCAAAGCCTTCATGCGTGAAATCCAAATGTTCATCATACATGGGTTTCAGGCCAAAGATAGCCTTGAACCTTACGCACATAATGCAATTAGTATCGTGTCGATCAGATACGTGAACATCGTGATTTGACATCTTAAGACAGGCGTGCTGTTGCTGAATTTTTTGTAACTATCTTCGCGAATCATCAACTTATCTCTAGTTTTTCTCCTTGCTCGGGTATCATCCTGACTCGCACCACATATCAAAACGCTCGTCTTGATGAGACGAACACCCTCACCAAAATTGAGAGCGATCTAACGTAGAATGAGTGAGATACGGGCCTTTGAAGTTGTTTCTCAGGATTGTGGACGTCAACCTCCTTTAATGGAGATTGGTGTAGGGAGGCCGCAAGGGAACAACGTGCTGCCTACCCCCTTTTGGTCTTTTACCCATAACTTTGTTCTAGAGTATCTGATTAAGTCAAAACTTGACCCATAGGAGTTTTCAACTGTGTCGGATCCAATGGCCATGGTCTCATAGCTGTTTGACACACCAAGAATAGAGTTCTAGTTACGGCCTTTTCAGGGTGCTAGAGGCCGATTTTTTTGAAATTATTTCTTTGTCTATACTGCCTTAGGTATGTCGGATTACGATAAAACTGGGAAGGTGGCTTTTTGAAGTGCTTAGAAAGATTTTGACCCATGCTGGCAAAATTCTGAGACTGTTAGGAATTTCATTGTATGTTAAGGCTTTATTGACTGACTTCCTCTATATTTCGTGTCAGAGACCAAGGTCTTGAAAAATGTCTTCAAATAGCTTTGCCCGCCGAATGTTATGGTTCGAGAGAAGCGGGAAGGGAAATATTCTATATTTTCCTTCGCCTTTATTAATTTTTTCTTCTTCGACACAGGATTGCATGAACGTCGAGGAGATTCACGCAACACTGCAACTAGGATGCTCAGACATTGGGATGCAATGTACAAGTCCATTCATGGAGATTTTAGGGGGAGAAGAGCTTTTTTTAGGGATCACGTCGAATTTCTCATCCTCAAGGGACTAATTGTGATTATGATAGCTGAGGATTTTGTACGGACCTCGTTGGTCAAAATCAAACTCATATGGCAGTCAAGGGCCATGTTTTAGGGCACAGTTCCCATTTGGTTTGAGTTTCCTTGTTTTGGATTGATAGCCAAAGAGCCTTTGGTCAGTGTTGTTTACTGGTACACCAGGTTTGCTTTTGTCAAGCATGGTACCTCTATGGTCCCTCTCATGCCGGGTCCAGTTGGGGGCTTTTTGTTGGCCTGTCCCGAAAGTCTGAGCCTGTCGGCTAGGGAGGGATTTTGGAGAGGTGTCACTCTGAAGTCTTTGGCAGGTTTCACCCTAGCTTTGACAGTTTCTTGCCTTCGTGAGCGTCTTTGGTTTGACGGAAGGACTTGCTTTTTTGTTTGTTCTAGATGGTCTGCTGAAGGGCCCATTATCGGCGTTCATTTGCGTTGTGCACCATATATTCCTTGGCAGGCAGGGTACATCAGTTTATCGAGGTGACCATCTTTAGATATAACCCCTATCAACTGTTAGCAATTTCACATAACAGGTCCAATGTCATGGCTGACTTAGCCTTCTTAGGGCGTCTCAGGCATCCTAGAGTGTGTTTACTGGCCTCCTGGGAATGATGCTCTTTTTCATGAGACTTGTCTTGCCTTCTTAGTGAGTCTTCTGTCTTTCGAGTCCTTTTTGGAAATGGACTCAAGCTGTTGAAATCTTTTCCTTGAAGCTCACATTTTTAGATCCTGGTATTGTGGCACCAGGGATTTTTCCTTTGAATGCGGGATGAAGCCTCATGTTGAGGCGAGCATTGTGTCAACCTGTTTATTGATCCAAGCGTCCTTTGCGAATTTTCACTTGAACTTGGGAAGCAGCATGGTAAAGATAGTTTTCACCAACTCCCTTTTATTTGGAGCTCTTTTACCCTTTACCTTTCGGCCATGTCCACCGTTTTTTTCCATTTTCGCTCATGATGCCCTTTTGGGTTTTCACCATGCCCAGGTTTTTAATTTATGGAGCTCTCTTATTCATGGTTTCGTTACCATGCTCATCCATCATTTTTACTCATGGCGTTCGTCGTCCAGGTATACACCATACCCGTTATTATTTTTTTCTTTTTTTGTGAAGGCATGTTTAAGGTCATTCCTTCAGGACCTCTTCGAAGCCTTTTATCGTCATGCTATCAGGACATGTACTCTAGTTTAAGGTGATACAGTTGAACCATTTTGATGATGGATGGCAGTTTTGTGGAGGCCACGGAGGGAGTATGGTGGTTGTTTTAGCTCACTTTTGAGGAGATGGCGTGAAGCTACCTATGAAAAGTGGATAATGTATGAATGGAAGATAGAAAAGTGGTCACCCCCTAACTGATGATGAGTATGGATGGCAGCATGGCTCGTCGTTTCGTGAGCATGGATTAGACTCCCAAGGGGATGATGAAAGTTGATGAAGTTAATGGGCTTACTAGGGAGGTAACAAAGGTGGTGCGAGCACACGAACACGTCGATTAGAGAAGACGTGCGTGAAGATGTATGTAAAGGGTAGTGTGCGCTTGTGTGAAAGAGTGTTTAAGGTCATGCCTCTAGGACTTTTGCAAAGCGATTTTATCATCATGCGGCCAGGACATACACAATGGTTTAAGGTTGTATAGCTTGGACTGGGGATGTGTAGTTTAAAGTCATGCAACTAGGACCATGCAATTTAAGGTCGTGCAACTAGAACTCCGGTACAATTTAAGGTCATATAGTTCAGACCTTGGTGTTGAACCTTTTAACGTCATGCGGCTAGGACGTGTATTATGGTTTAAGGTCATATAGTTTGGACTGCGCAGTTTAATATCGTGCAGCTAGACCTCCGCTTCAGCTTATGGTCGTATAGTTTGGACCATGCAGTTTAGAGTCATGCACCTAGACCAAGGCTGTGTAGTTTAAGGTCTTGCAGTGCAGAGCATGACTGTGGGTCACCATGTAAGTGAAGCTGCATCGGAATAGGTCTTATAGACTGCAATCTAACTTCCTGGGGATGAAATGGTCAAGACCGGCAAGGGGTTCAGATGGGAAGGCTGACTTCATTAGGGATTAGGGGACGAGTGTGTTTCCCGTAGAGGTGAAAAATAGTACTCAATAGAGAACACATTCATTAAAAATGACCCAACTTCTAGAGGATAGCATAGCTAGGTGTGAAGCAGACCCATTGGGGGTTGCAGTGATAAGAATGACCCTGACACCATTAGGGACAAGGGACCACAACAAGAGTATGACTCCTACTAGGGATGAGAAGTCATGGTCTAGGTGAAATGGCCTAGGTTCCACTCCAATGGGGATAATAGGTCACACTAGGGCGCAACGCCAATGGGATAATAGTAGTAGGACACGTACGACTTTAGCATGGAGCGTGTGGCAATGAACATGCATGAAAGTGAACCCTTAAGAACATAGCCGGTACTTGGTACTGGCAACAGTTTTTCTTGAATAGTCAGCCGACGCTGAGTCTTTGAAACATAGCAGGTGCTGACGTTAGCCAACGGTACTTCTCGGACACTCAGTCGGCACTGAGCCTTTGAAAACGTAGCCAATGTTGAGGTCGGCCAATGTTACTTCTTGACTACTTAGCCAGCGTTGGGTAGTTACGAACGCAGCTGGCGCTGAAGACGGCCATCATTACTTCTTGAACACTCAACTGGCACTGGGTAGTTGAAAACATAGCCGGCATTGGGTAGTTGAAAATAAAGTCGGCATTGGGTCGAGAACGCAACTAGCATTCGGTCAAGAACGCAACGGCCATTGGGTCGAGAATGCAACTGGCGCTAAGTCAAGGACACAATTGGTGCTAGGGTTTAGAGGGTTCTAAAGAAGGAAAGAAGGTGCAGCAGAGGGCTGCTTATGGTCTTACGCTGGTTTTCTACAATTTTCTAGCAGGTGCGCAGAATAGGTGAAGGTTTCCTAGTGTGTTGGAGAAAGGTTGCGAGGGTTTCTTCAGTGGAAGGGAGTTTTCGGCGAGGACCCGAAGGGTCGGGAGGAGATGGACCGTCGCTACTGATGATGGTTACGGGGAAGATCAACGGATGTCACTAGAAAGGTGAACGGCCTTGAATCCACATGTGTGAGGATGTGTGTCAGGTCGTGGCGGCAGTTGTTAAGCAGCGTAACACGGCTAGAGGTGACACGTGCATAATCTATAGCACGTGTGGGAGATTTGAACCCCAGCAGCAATTGTCCTTTGAAAACACAGTCGGTGCTAAGCATTGAGTGCACAACCAGTGCTGAACCTCTTGAAGGTAGACCCGATGTTGAGCCTTTGGAGATACTGTCAATGCTAGGCTATTGGAAACACTGTTGGAAGACATTTTTCATCATCCTGGGTCCCCGATCAATAAAGCCTAACAAACAGTGGAAATTTTGAAAGTCTCAGAATAGCCCCAAAACTGGCCAAGATCTTCATAAGGACTCTCAAAAGTTTCCTGTCAAGTTTTGTCGCATTTCGACATGTCTAAGTCAGCGCAGACTGAGAGACAATTTTGATAGAATCAGCCTCTAGCACCCCGTAACGGACCCTATAACTAGAGCTATATTTTTAGTGTCTCAATTTTCTGTGATACCCCCAGGGGTCAATTTCAGCTTTAACAGACATCCCAGGAAGACGTTATAAGTGAAAGAGCGAAAGAAGAAGAACCACATGCCATTCCTGTGCGGCCACCCTGCAACTCAACTCCATTAAAGGGACCGTCACGACTAGTAAATTTCAACACTTATATCTCCCAATTCTGAGATTGGATTGTGCTCAAACTTGATGGAACGTGTTAGTCTCGTCGAGGCGATCGTTTCGATATGTGGCATGCCTCGTGACGATGCTCAAGTATGAAGAAAAGCTAGAGAGAAGTTGCTGATCCGGGAAGAAAGTGAGGGAAAATCTACAGCATCGTGCCTCGCTCAAGCAGCCAAATAACGTCACTCGCAAAACCGAACGATGCGAAACAAGTTCCATTGCGTACATAAGGTCTAGAGCTATCTCTAGTCCAAACCCCGTACATGATGAATGGTCGGATGCCTTACATGAAGCTGACAAAGTGATTGTAAATTCTGTTGTCGAAATTCTAGATTCCAGCCAAGACTCCAAAGTTGCAAAATCTTCGTTCAGGCACTGAATCCAACTGCGTTTGTAGCCTCGTGATCGTGACAACATGTGCAGGGTGTTCCAATGAAGAAATCACATAAAAACATCAAGGAATGAGCATTCAATCGATCCAAAGTTTCAAGATTCATTCAAATTTCAAATCACATGATTGTACCCTAAAAACTTGATCCATGGCTCTAAGTTGGTATCAAATCGATCGTCATGCCGAGCCGTACGAGTAAACAACCATTTTTCGATCAAACAGGCATCAAAACGACCCCGGATCATCGAAGAAATATCATGCAGGTTCTTGGGCAACAAGGGACTGTCTTGGAATTCTACAACTTGTTAGAAAGGGGCAAATCTGTCATTTTACACCCTATTTTCTTATTTCTTTTAATAAGCTAAATCTTAATTTTTAGAAATTAAGTTAAATTTTGATGAATCCACCCATGTTTTGGTACAATTCTATATATACCACATACTATCTTTGTACGCAAAGAGGTAAATTTTTTGACCAGTAGCCCTAGGCTCAAGGTAAATTTTCTCTCTATATTTTCTTTCTTCTTCTTCTTTTTCGTCAGAGCCTCCCTCAGAGGCCATGCACGGTAGTGGCAGTGTCCTGCATGCCTCTCTTGTTTCTTCTTTCTCCTTCATGTGGTCACACAGGTCGCACATGGCTATGGCAGTGCCAAGCGCGAGCCCCTTCCTCCTTCTGTTTGTTCATCGCTATCTCTTAGTGAGGCTCACAGACAACGCCGCTCATCACCGTCCACATAGGTTTCCTTGACGTCTCAGTGAAGAACACAAACGACGAAACTTATTGCTGCCCGCAGGTGTCTTTCCCCCGTTGTGCGTCTATCATTGATGGCGACGCCTATAGTCGCTTGTAAGAGCTCGTGGCAACACTTATCACCGTCAGCGAGATCCCTTCGTGTGTACGGTGCCTACTACCGTCTGCGAGCTCCCTTCATGCATTCGGTGCCTATCGCCATCTGCAAGCTTCCTTCAGGTGTTCGGTGCATATCGCCGTCCGCGAGCTTCCTTTGTGCGTCCGGTGTCTATCACGGCTTGCGAGTCTCCTTCGTGCGTTCGGCAATCATCACCATTTCCCATGTCTACCAACGTGTGCCTTGTAAAGAACTACCATCGTGTGCTTCACAATTGACTATCACTGCGCTCTTCACAAGAGGCTGTCGCCGCCACCGCAGAGGTCGCTGCCTTCTCATGTTGCCAACGACGATGCTCAACGCCATCCATAGTTCACCGCTCACCCTCTAGCCATGATCAGTGGTGCCTAGCGCCATCTAAGGGCCGCGACACAACTACTACACGGTTGTGGGTGGCAATGCCTGACACCATCGGGACTCCATCTCCTTGTCGTCTCGAGCCTTCTCCTCATTCCTTTCTCCTCTCCTTCAAACCCTCTTCTCTTCATCATCCTAATTTTTCACATTCTTAACCGCATGAATTTGCATTGCTGTAAGACAAGTGTAGGTCCTTCGGTCACTTGTCTGGAAAATTAACCATAATAGTGTTGTGTAGAAAACAAGGTGATCGCAAGTCAAGGGAGGCGATTTCGAACTAACTAAAGAAGATGGGGGGACTTTCTTCATGATCTAAGAGGGTGTCTGCGCGAGCTAGCTCGAGTAAGTCTCAAACCCACCTTAAATTCATCTCTCATCAATTAGTATACCTGCCCTTACTCTTGAGCAAAGTTCCTGAGAGAGCAATCTCAAGTCCCGGGTTAATTAGAAACCCGAGATACGTGCCGCCAAATCATCTAGATCTTGAGGGTGTGACTGAGGCACCTAACTAGATTGGCGACTCGACTAGGGACTTATTACCCTTTGTCGGTTCGCTCTTGTTTGATCAGTATCATCTTTTACTTTCCATACTACTTTTTATGGCACCTGGGTTATTCAACCCGTTCATTCGGGTCGAGGACTTTCTTATCCCTGCACTTGTGTCTAGCCCAGGGAAGCAAACTGCTCAAGCTTCCTTCCCTATACTCCTTCTGAGTCGAGACTCACAGACCAGCTCCCAGGTCCTTTATTGGGTTGGAGCCAGAAGGGACTTAAAGGTCCCTGTTTCCCTGCTTCCTTGCCCCTGTGGACCCTCCACCAAGGCCTCTTACATTGGTAGAACATCTGCTACGGCACACAGCACGCACTCTACTACTGGAAAGTCCCTTGCTAGTCATATTGTTGAGGTATGCCTGAAGGCTGCCCTTCCCACTCTTGCAAAAGGCAATCAAGTTGCCATCTCTTTTGAGGGTCGTCGTAAGGCTACCCCTCGAACTCCATCACTACCCCGAACCTCTACACCTGGAGGCTCGATACACGGAGGCAGAAATCCTAGGGTCTCCATCCCATGCACACACCTTAAAAATCGTGGTCCAACCACTCTAGCCACACCCTGGGGTAACTTTCATGCTGCTTCGAACTCGTGTTCAAGGCTAGGCCGTCTCAGGCAAAACCTTGTGCGCGCCATACGTCCCATTGCTCGGGGCAACGCCAATTCTACTCCAACTTGAGCACATAAGGGTTGACCACTCTGTCCTCTCTCTCAGCACACACAGCTTCACTCGGTGAGAGATAGGTTACTACCCGATCCCTCACAGACACATGCTCATGGATCTCGACCTCTTATGGTCGAACCAGTTGTTTAAACCCTGGCTGACCCGACGGCCAGGACGAAGGAGCCAGACTCAGGCGGAGTCATGAATCAGCTCCTTCTTGTGTCACTCTTCTCTCACCAGGCAAGCACTTCGAGACCTGGTACTCAAAGGTCTTCCTTAAGGGTAACATCTTGAGGCTACCTCAGGTCAGCCGTGCGCCTGGGCATCACAAAGGAATTCGGGGCAACGGCTTGATGTAAGACAAGAGCCTCCAGCCTCTAAGGCAACCCAGATTGCCCTTAGTCCTTGGATCTCATTCTTTGCTTCAGCTAATAAATACGGCCCTTCCTTGCTCAAAAAACATGGGGCAGTCCAAGCCTCAAGCTCGGTTTTGGAGTGGGGTCCATAGCCGCCTCAAGATCAAGCAGAAGAAAGGTCTGCGGATTCTGACCAAAGAAGCCCCGAAGTAAGTTGAGGTTACCACCTTTTGTGATCTCTTGCCTAGTAAACCCTCCTTCCCTCTGTAGATCCTAGAGCCTGAACAAGTCCAAGAGTATTGATCGGTGATCGCTGCCCAGACGCCATGGTCCCAAGACCGTCGAGTATCGGTCCTCACAAGGTCAGCGTACAAGGCTCGAGTCCAGTCGGGACATGTTGAGTCCCTGCAAACTGACTTGCCACACACGACTCGCCAACCATGGCCATCCATCACTCCACCTGGCTCTAACCTTCCAAAAGAAATGGTCAGTGTCGTGGTGATTAAGGAGCCAGACGACTTCGAAGAAGAGCGGATGAACAGGTTCGAGGTAGTGATGCAGTCCATCCTTGAAAAGATGGAATACCTGTAAGCCTCCAGGACCCCTTCTTCTCACCATGAGACCGATTCTCCATCTGACGAAGACACAATTCCAAGGCAAACTCCTCCACAGGTCCCCCAAGACAGCTCTCCTTCTCGTGGGGTTTCTCAAACCAACATAGATTCCATGGTGGCCCATAGTCTCAAGAACAAGGTCTCGGGCATGTAAGAGGCAACGCTCTACCAGAAGTTGTACCCCACGTACATCGACTAAGTGTCATTTCCCTTAGACTACTAAAAGGCAAAGCTCCCCTTGTTCAATGGTACTATGTCCCCGCACCAGCATATTACTCACTTCCAGGTGGCTTGTCGAGAGATAGAAATTGACCGGCAACTCCTCCTCTGTCAGTTCATCGAGACCCTCGAATGGCCAGCCTTCCAGTGGTATGCTCGACTGCCTCTAAACTCGGTGCACACCTAGCAAGAAATGAAGCAGTTCTTTTATCAATGCTTCTACGAAGTCCAAAAGAACATGGAAACCATCAAGCTCCTCACTCTAACTCAAGACCCTGGTGAGCCAGTTGACAAGTTCATTGTTCGATGGAGAGAGCTGGCAACCTTTCATGCCACTCTCATGACTGAGAAAGAAGCTGTTCAGACCTACATACAAAAACTTCCCAAGATCGCCCTGCATGTCGAGGCTTCCAATCCACCCTCCATGTCAGAACTCATCTCTAAAGTAGTTTGTATTGAGAGTTTCTTCAAACATCATGGCGGATCTCGTCAGCAACCCTCTGCCTAGAACTCTCACTCCAACAAACGGGGCAACCAAAAGAAAGCAGTGGTCAGTGCGTCCATCACCGTGATTGACACTAACAAAGCTTCCCCTGAAACCCTAGACCTCTCCAAGGCACAAACGTCTCAGGCTGGGGGCAAGCAGCAGTCCTACAATAAGGTTCCGCGCCCTAAAAACATAAAGCAAAGTGACTTCTGGAGCTAGCACCAGAACAAGGTGTATCCCTTTGAGAAAGAGTGGACTCCTACACTGCTTCGACTACTACTGGAGTAAAACACGATCCACTTGCTCGAGATCAACACTCCAGAACAAGCTGGACAAGAGACACACGAGGCGTACTATGCTTATCACAGGAAAGTAGGCCACCCCACTCAGTACTGCTATAAGCTTCATGAAATTATCGAAGCCCTTATTAAAAAGGTTCAGATAAAGCTCGAAGAGTTACAGAAAGCATTCGGGGCAACTGAGGCTTCTCATAGAGTGACAATCCAAGAAGATGAGGGGGCACCCGGTCTCCTCCGTGCACTATTTGCCATAATGCTCGAAGAGGGACACATCACGCTAAAGCTGACAAGGCAGCCAAAGTTCCGGCCTCCAAGAACTGAGAACCTCTAGTGCTCGTATCACCTGATACGAGGCCATGACATGAGCGAATGCACTAGATTCCACGAACTCTTGGCAAAAACGATGCAACAACGCCAAGAAGCTCTTGGTAACCTTGAAGGACACCGTCAAGTCCCTCTTCCACTAGTGCAAGAAGAACTCCCGATGCAAGCCTTGGAAGGCATTGAGCTAGATCCTCAATAGGCCCTCTTCGAGTCGATGCTTCAATAGGGTCTGATCACTCCCAAGCCCGTTATGCAGCCTAAACGCCTCTCCCAGGGTACGGAAAACCTCTGGTGCTCATATCACCAAATATGGGGCCACGAGTTGAAAGAATCTGCTGGGTTCAAAGCTATGATCACTTAGAAGGTGCAGGAAGGCCACATAATTTGTACCGTTCTCCCAGAGCACTTACAAGCTGTCACTCCCATCCAAGAGGAAATCCCACTACAGGTCCCTTGTGAGCATACACCGGACCCTTCAAAGCCCTCGACTTCTCAGCCTTGGGAAGTCTACCATGGGAGAAGTAGGCTCAAATCCATGAAGCGCAAGGCAGTCCACCAAGCCAGAGCTACTCATCAGTGCAACAAGGCAGACCAAACCCCTCTTCAGGGATCCAAAAGGATACGGGCATCTAGGTCCCCTCGCCGAAGGAACCGTCTCCCTCAGACACCAGTTGAGGAAGAGTTTCTCATGCCCCTTTCTCCATTGCCAACCTTATAGGACTTCATCCCAGGCACAACTCACCTTATCCTGTCATCCGATCAGATGGACGTCCTTGAGTCATCAATATCTCGGGAGTCGTCCAATATGGGTGACGACGCTAAAAGCACTCCACAACGGTCAAAGCTAGGGCAAGACCTAAAATACCCCTGCACATGTCCAATTCCAACAATGACTCAAAAAGCTGCCTGAGACATTCCAACTACTCTTCTACTCCCTCCTCTTTTATTTCTTCCATAGTTGTAGCTCGACAGTGCCCACACTTCGATAGTCTAAACAGAGAGCTCAGAGGTTCCATCCTCAACAGGTTGAAGTGGAAGCGCTTAAGAGAGATGTTGACCCAGGCGACTGGATTCTTAACAGTCAACAACACCCTATCAACCCAAGCCAAGACCAAGCCATCTTCAGGCTCCTATTCCCATGAGTCCAGTCACATGATTCAAGTTCATGAAGCATCACCAAGTTTGGGGCAAGTACCCAGTGACCCCAGTCACAAAGTCATGGACTCCCCTTTCGAAGTCTACCGTTTCAATTCTTGGTCCGGCCAGGACTAGAAATCGTCTCTCTCATTGGGCCCCACCTAAAAGTAGAAATGTCAAGATCGTGTGTCTCTGCACTCGAGGTTGATGAGTCGCATCCTGAATCCCCAAATGAAGAGTTGCAAGAGGCTTTTGAAGAGTGGGAAGAACGTGGTCAAGCCACAACTAACAAGCTTGAAGAGATAGACTTAGGGGGTGAAGTCGACCTAAGGTCAACTTTCATCTCGGCAAAAATGTACTCAAAAGAGAAAGAAATTTATATCGCCCTCCTCTCAACAAATCGAGACATATTTGTCTGGCATTATCATGAGATGCCTGGTCTAGACCCTCAAGTCATTATACATCAGGGGCTAACCGAATATGAGAGGGTCAAGCTCCGTTATCCATAGTTGGATGCCCTTGATGAAAAAAGATTAGACACCCAGCAAAACCTCTAGCTCAATCAAGGGAGAATGAAGAAAGCCTTTGACAAATCTGTCAAGGTTTGCTCATTCGCCCATGGAGATCTAGTCTTAGCAGTCAAGAGACCAATTGTCATGCATGAGGGCCACAAAGGAACTAAGTGAGAAGGTCCATTCTTAATCAAGAAGGTCACACCAAACGAGGCATGTATACTGGCATACTCGGATGGAGGAGACGAAATGCCCCCTATCAATGGGCGATACTTAAAGAAGTATTATCCCTGATATATCCCTAAAATGTGGTGCATGCAGTAAAAAGAAAAAAATGGAAAAGAAGAACATTAAGCTTCCTCAAAAGAAGTTCATTTCTTTCATTGCATTAGAAAAGGTTACAAGCTACAATCAAAAGCTGATTATTAGGGAGGTTACAAAGCTCTTACATCTGAGGATAAGAGGATGGTTACAGGCCAAAAAGAAATGCCCTCATCATGAAGAATAAGCAAAACCACTTCGAAGTCAGCTTCAATTATCTGTCGAGAGTTCTCGAACAGGATGGTTACAGGCCAAAAGAAGAAGCCAACCATATCTGAGTCAGCTTCAATCCATCTGACATACAAAGCAGACTTCTTTGGCAAGGAGCAAACCCATGATGGATTCCCTTCCTCTAAAAAAACACGGACTTCACTGTTCTGATGGAGGACTTGGCTCTCAACAGACCACAGTGACCGGGCCATCTCATTTTCAATCACTCTTAGCCCCCACAAGGCATCGCTGTCCATGGTCATTGCCGCGCACAACTTAATGGCACGTGTGATCATCGTCACATGTAACTTAACGGCGCAGGTGACCATTACCATGCAAACTTCAACACCACGTGCTACCATCATCACAGAAAGGCCAACACCGCGCGAGACCATTGTTGCGAGTGGCATGCTCCCCAGTGTGGCTATCACTGTGCGTGGCTTAAAGATGCACGAAGGAAGCACTGCATGCGACTTAATGTCGCACATGCCCTCGCAGTGCCTTGGTTTCCACTATTTCCAATTCCCGAGAGGCATTAACTCCCACACCTCTTCTATTTCCCTGACTTTTACGGCCCTGCAACCCTCGAGTTCTCACCGGCCTTTCCCCTCTTCACTGAAAATTCCTTTCGTCAATCGGGAATTCTCATCTGGCTCTGTTCTTCCCCTTTTTAACAGCCGTGACTATCGAAAAACCATCGGAATCCCCAAAAAGCTTCCATGTGGCCCAGAATATTTCCCCTCTCCCTGTTTTCAGACTTCAGTAGTTTACCACAAACTCACCAGAATTCTATTGAGTTTTCGGTGAGCTCATTGCTGCTCCCTCTTCTTCTCGTCTGATGGCCAGAAGACTATCAGACTCCTCTGACTTCTCTGCAACCTCCCTTCAACCTTGGGACTATAAGAAGAGCACGACAACTCCAGTTATACACCACTGCAACTCCTGCAGCTGCACTGGAAAGGCCGCGATGAGCCCCTGAGAAGCCCCTCTTCCCTTCTCAAGAGAGCCTTGGTACCCTCCAAAAACACTCGCGAGCACGTTCCAAAGGCCCACAACTTACTCAAGCTCGTGAAGGTCTGTCTGCTGTAAATTTTGGTCTGGAAGTTCTAGCTGGGAAACTCTTGAAAGAATCTCTCTCTCTCTCTCTTTAAAAATTCTCTTCAGCTGTTTTACCCCTGGGTAAAATAGTAAAATGAGGTTTTTCCCTCTTTTATACTCAGCTGTGCCACGAAATGCCCCTCAAAAATTCGAAATGACGCTCCAATCCCCAACTTTTGTGGGCAATAAGATCAAGCTGGAGTGAGTCAAGCCCGAGACCCGAAGGGGTTATCACCATGAGCTTCACCCAAAGGCTATCGCCACACGCCTTCACTAGAGGCTATCGCCGTACACTGCGTAGGATGCTATTGCCACACACCTTCGTCAAGGGCCATCATTGCGCACCTTCATCAAAGGCCATCATCGCACACCTTCATCTAGGGCTATCGCCACGCGCCCGTCGGGAGTTAATGCCACGCACCTCACCAAGTGGCTAACATCATGCGCCATTCATCAAGATCCTAACACCGTGAGCGGCATCCAAAACTTAGCACCGTTCGCATGTTTCGGCATTCCCATCTTGACTAGACCTCCATCCTTCCTCCCCAGGAAGTTCATTCCCTGCACCCCAACCTCATTCCTCTGGGAGTCGAGTCCATAATCACGACTCTATTCCCCCTGGATTCACATTCTCCGCACACATGGGTCTGTGCTTCCTAAACTGCACAACCTTGGTCCTTGCCGCATGACCCTAAACTGCACCGCCATGGTCTAGTTGCACGATCTTAAACTGCATGGTCCAAACTATATGACCCTAAAATGTAATGAAGGTCTAGTTGTACAACCTTAAACTGCATGGTCCTAGCCGCATGACTTTAAACTGTATAGCCATGGTCCAACTACAAGTCCTTAAAACAGCAACTCACGTCCCTGTAGTAAAACGATAAACATCATGACAAATAGTCCACATGCATGACCTAAAACTGTGAAATGGACGCACCCATTCGTCAGGTGTATTCCATCAGCATCCCAAGTGGAGTTAGGCATATGCAAAAGAAAAAGGGAGTCATGCTTACCCCTTCAATCCCTAGTGGGTCTGTTTCACACCAACACCCCAGTAGGAGTCACACCGTACTGTGACCCACTACCCCCAGTTGCGTCGTATCTGTACTCTGGCTTGTCATTCTCAGCAGAGTTACATGCACACCATTACTCTTCCACCCCAGGGAGTCACACTTACCCTTTTAATCCCTCATGAAGTCTGCTTCTGCTCGATCCTCCTTGTAGGGCCACCATCTTCATCTAAATCTCTCTGCTTGTGTATAGCTTCAACTATCTTTTTCCCCAGAGAGTCAGATTTCTATCCACAGACCTATTCCCCATGCAGCTTCACCTATATGGTGACATGCACAATGGTCCATGCTACATGACCTTAAACTGCACAGCCGTGGTCCATGCCACATGACTTTAAATTACATAGCCGTGGTCCATTCTGTAGGACCTTAAACTGCACAGCCGTGGTCCATGCTGCATGACCTTAAATTGCACAGCCATGGTCCATGCCACATGACCTTACACTGCACAGTCGTGGTCCATGCTGCATGACCTTAAACTGCACAACCACGATCCATGTCGCATGATCTTAAATTGCACAACCGTGGTCCATGCCACATGACCTTAAACTGCACAACCGTGGTCCATGCCGAATGACCTTAAACTGCACAGCCGTGCTCCATGCCGCATGACCTTAAATTGCACAGTCGTGGGTCATGTCGCATGACCTTAAGCTTCACAGCCATGGTCCATGCTACATGACCTTAAACTGCACAGTCGTGTTCTGCGCTGCATGACTTTTAACTGCATAGCCATGGTCAAAACTATATGACCTTAAACTGTAGTGGCGGTCTAGTTGCACGACCTGAAATTGCCTAGTTCTAACCGTATGACTTTAAACTGCATAGCCATGGTCTGAACTATATGACCATAAACCATACTCTACATCCTAGCTGCTTGACATTAAAAGGCTCAGCATCATGGTCCAAACTATATAACCTTAAACTATAGCGAAGGTCTAGTTGCACGACCTTAAATTGCATGGTCTTAGTTGCATGACTTTAAACTGCATAACCACGGTCCGAGTTCTATGACCTTAAACCATAGTGCACGTCCTGGCCGCATGACGTTAAACTTCTTTGTCAAGGTCCAAGAGGCATGAGCTTAAAGAAATGCTCACACATACGTGCACACCCCCCTTACATGTATTTTCATGCATGCTTTGCCTAATCGACGCATTCGTGTGCACGCACACCTTCATTGCTTCCCTAGTGAACACATTCACTTGACTACCACTATTCATCATTCCCTAGTGAGTCTCACCTTTGCTCACAAAATGGTGAACCAGCTCGCCATCCATACTCGTCATCTGCTAGTGGGCCACCATTTTTCACCCACAATTCATACAACTTCAATCTTTCATAGGTGGCCTCATGTCATCTTCTAAAAGTGAGTTAAGACCATCACCATACTCACTCTATGGCCTCCACAAACTACCATTCTTCACCACTATGGTCCAGCTATATGACCCTAAACTATAGTGTGCATCTTGGCAGCATGACGTTAAAAGGCTATGCACATGTCTCAAAGGCATGACCCTAAACACGCATTCACAACAAAAAAAAGGGCATGGTGTACACAAAAACAAGGGAACACCATGACTAAAAATGACGGGCGAGCAAGGTCACGAAACCATGAGTGAAAGAGTTTCGTGAAAACAAAAACCTAGGCATGGTGAAAACCCCAAGGGGCACCTGTTGGAAGATATTTTTCATCATCATGGGTAGCAAACAGTGGAAATTTTGATCTTCTCAGAATAACCCCAGAATAGGCCAAGATTTTCATGAGGTCTCACAAAAATATCCTGCCATGTTTTGTCACATTCCAACATGTCTAAGCCAGTGCAAACTAAGAAACATTTCTGGCAACATTTGCCTCCAGCACCCTGAAACAGATCTTATAAATAAAGCTACATTTTTGGTGTATCAATTTGCTATGGGACAACCACTATTTGATCCAAAATAGTTGAAAACCCTCAAGGGTCAAATTTTAGCTTGAACAGACACTCCAGGAAGAAGTTATAAGCAAAAGAGTGAAACAGGAGGAGCCACATGTTATTCCCATGCGGCCACCCTGCAACTCTATAACATTGAAGGGAAAGTCACGATTAGTGACTTTCTATGCTCATATCTCACTCATCTCAAGTCGGATGGTGCTCAAATTTGGTGAGCATGTTCGTCGCATAAAGACGAGCGATTCGATATGTGGCCTGCCCCATGACGATACCCAAGCACAAAGAAAATCTAGAGAGAATTTACTGATCAGTGAAGAAAGTACAAGAAATTTAGTAGCATTGTGCCTCGCTCGAGTGGTCAAATCACACCGCTCTCAAACCCGGTCGACGTGAGACCAATTTCATCGCATGCGTAAGGTCTAGAGCCATCTCTGAACTGAACCTCGTATGTGATGAACGGTTGGAAGCCTTACATGAAGCCGATGAAGCCACTGTAAATTCCATAGCCAAATTTTGGTCAAAATTCCAAGGTTATAAAATCTTCATCCGGACTCGGAATCATTTTTTGTCCCGCGATTGTGACAGCATGCTCTGTGTACTCCAATAAAGAACTCATATGAACGAGCAAACAATCGATCCGAAGTTTCAAGATTCATTCAAATTTCAAGTCACATGATCGAGCAATAAAAACTTGATCCATGGCTTGAAGTTGGTATCAAATCGATCGACATGTCGATCCCAATAAGAAAACAATCATCTTTCGATCAACCGTACATCAGAACAACCCCGGATCATCATGCAAGATTACGCAACTTCTAGTGCAACATACGGAGCATTCTGAAATTCCACAAATTGTTAGGAAGGGGCAAATCTATCATTTTGCGCCCTATTTTCTAATTTCTTGTAATTCAATTTAATCTTAATTTTTAGTAATTAGGATTAATTTTGATCATCTACCCATGTTTGGGGAAAATTCTATATATATGTGCCATCATTATACGCACAAAAGGACTCAATCCCTCATAAAATGGAGAGTTTTTGCTCAATACAGTTTCTCTTTCTTACTATTGTTGGGTCATGTTTGGAGAGAGAGAGCAAGGTGAGAGAAACTTTTGATCGGTACCCTAGACCTGAGGTAGATCTTCTCTCTCTTCCTGTGCTTTTCTTCTCTTTCTTCTTCTTCTTCTTTCTCTTCCTCTCTTTCTTTTTCCTCTTCTCCATCTAAGTTCCTGGTGAACGCCATATGCGGCAGTGGCAGTGTCGTGCATGCCCCTCCCGTGGTCTCACATGTCACGCATGGTGATGGCAGTGCCGCGCGTGAGTCTTCTTCCCCTTATGTTCATTTGTCTCTCTTTTCTAGTGAGGCCTGCAAATGGCACTGCTCATTGTCGTCTACAGATGTAGCTTTAACGTCTCAGTGAAGAGCCCAGGCGGTGAAACTTGTTGTCGCCTGCAGGGATCTTCCCCTGTTGTGTGCCTATCGTAGATGGCGATACCTATAGTCACCCGTTCGAGGCCTCGGCAACACCTATCACCGTACGTGAGCCTCCTTCGTAGACTCGGTGCCCAGCACTGTCCATGAGCTTCCTCCGCACGTTCGGTGCTCATCGCCATCTCCCCTGCATCCCACACCTGTCACTGTGCACCTCATGAGAACTACAGTCGCGCACTTCACAAATGACTATCGCCACGAACTCCATGAGAGGCTATCGCAGCCTGCGCAGGAGCACGTTACTTTCTTATGTTACCAATGGTGATGTCTAGCAGCGTCAGTAGTCTTTTACCCATCCTCTAGCCGCGAGAAGTAGTGTCTAGCACCGATTCAGTGCCGTGACACTGCTACTCCACGGTCATGGGTGGCAACACCTAATGCCGTCGGGACCCTATCCCCTCTGTCATCTCACTCTCTTCCTTTTCGCTCTCTTTCCATCTCCTCATTCTTTTCTCCCCTTAGTCGATTAAGGGTAGACTTAGCCTAGCGCCACCATATCGGTCTCGGTTTAATGTAGTATTAACGCCGTGCTAGTCTTGAGCTTGAGAACCATGCCCGTCTTGGTACCACTCCGAGTTGGTAGCTTTCCGACAGTCATGCTAGACTCGCCCCTTTTGTCAAATTTTCTTCTCCTTTCTCTATTTATTGGAATCCTTCCATTTCATCACTCCCTCATATGAGCATGCGATGTCCTAAGACAACAGTGGGTCTTTTTGACCCACTTGTCTTGCTAATTAACCATAGAAGTGTTGAGCAGAAAACAAGAGGATTACAGTTAAGGGAGGTGATTCTGAACCAGCTAAAGCAACTGGTGGGCTTTCTTCGTGATCTAAGAGGGTGCCCATGCGAGACAGCCCGAGTAAGTCTCGAACACACCTTAAATTCCTCTCTCATCAGTTGGTATACATTTCCTTACTCCTGAGCAAGGTTGTGAGAGAGCGATCTCAAATCCTAGGTTCGCTAAAAACCCAAGATATGAGTCGGCAGATCATCTAGATCTGGAAGGCTAGATCGAGGTACCTAACCAACTGGATACTCTACTGGGGACTTTTCTCAACCTGTTCATCTAAGTCGAGGACTTGCTTATCCCCGCACTCGTGACTGTCCCAGGGAAGTGAACTGCTCAACCTTCCTTCACTACTCTCCTTTTGAGACAGGACTCACAGTCCGACTTACAGGTTCTTGCTTGGGATAGCTCGAGAGGGGACTTAAAAGCCCTTGACTCCTCTCTTCCTTTACCTGGTGGACCCTCCACTAAGGCCCCTTGCATTGGTGTCACGTCTGTAATCGCACACAACATGAACCCTGCTACTAACAAGTTTCTTGCTTGTCATATTGCTGGGGCACGCCGGAAGGCTACCCTAACCTCTTTCGCGAGAGGATAACAAGTTGTCATCGCTCATGTGGTTCACCGCAAGGCAACCCCCTATACTCTTTGACTTTTTCGAACCTCTAGACTTAGAGGCTCGGCACACCAAGGCGGAGACCCTGTAGTGTCCACCTCTTGCACACACCCAAGAGCTCGTGGTCCATCCACTCGAGCCACACCTCTGGGCAACCCCCATGTTGCCTTGAGCTCGCATCAAGGGCTAGGCCTTCTTCGGTCGAACTCTTCGTGCGTCATGCACTCGCTTTCCACAGCTTGGGGCAGCGCTATCTCTATGCCACCTCGAGCACAAGAGGGTCGACCGCTTCGTCCTCCCTCCCATCACACACGTCCCCACTCTGTGAGAGATGAGCTTTCGCCTCGTCCCTCATAAACACAAGCTTGTGGCTCTTGAACGCCAAGGTCAAACCAATTGATCGAGCCCGGGTTGACCCCAAGTCACCCGGACGGCTAACCCTAAAGGTACAAACGCACCGCTTTTGTAGGTCCTCCGTGATCCTGACTCAGACAAAGTCATGAACCAAGTACTTCCTATGTCGCTCGCTTGACACCAGCCAAGCACCTCAAGCCCTGATACTCAAAGGTCTTACCTAAGAGTATCATCTTGAGCTAACCTCAAGTCAGCAATGCACATGGGCCCCACAAAGGAACTCGGGGCAGCGGCCTGATGTTAGATAGAGGACTCCAGCCTCCAAGGAAAAAACCCAGGCTACCTTCTGTCCTTGGACCCCACTCCTTGCTCCAACTCATTGGATCAACCCTTACATGTTCAAAGAAGGAGGGATAGTCCGGGACTTTGGCTCAGTTCTACAATAAGGTTCACAACCATTGCAGGGTTAGATGAAGAAAGGTCTTCAGATTTTGACCTAAGGAGCCTCCAAGGTAGTCGAGGTCACCGCCCTTGATGATCTCCTGCCTCATAACCCCTTTTTCCCTCTCCAAACTCTAGAACCTGAGCTAGTCCAAGAGTATTGATGGGTCGTCAGTACCCAAAAGCACGGTTCCAAGCGCATCAAGAATTGGTCCTCATAAGATCAGCATACAAGGCTCGAATCCAGTCGGGGAAAGCTGAGCCCCTGCAGACTGACTTGCCACCCATGACTCGCCGACGGCAGTTTGCTTCTCCTCCTGGCTTTGACCTTCCAGAAGAGACAGTTAGTGCCATGGTGATCAATGACCTAGACGAAGACCAGGAAGACAGAATGACCAGGTTCGAGGTAATGATGCAATCCATCCTTGAAAAGATGGACCACCTAGAAGCCTTCAGGCCCACTTCCTCTCACCTTGAGAGTGATTCCCCTATCGGTGAGGACACAGTTCATAGGTAAACTCCCCCATCGGAATCCCAAGATAGTTCTCCTTCCCGTGGGGTCTTTCAAACCAACATAGATGCCATGGTGGTCCATAGCGTCAAGAAGAAGGTCATAGGCATGAAACAGACACCGCTCTACCAGAAGCCATAGCCTTCGTACATTGACCAAATACCCTTCCCACTAAACTATCAAAAGGGGAAAATCCCCCTGTTCAATGGTACTACGTGTCCGTACCAGCATACTGGTCACTCTCAGATGGCCTATCGAGAGACGGCAACTGACGGACAAGTCCTCCACCGCCAATTAGTCGAGACTATTGAAGGGCTAGCCTTCCAGTGGTATGCTTGACTGCGTCCCAACTCGAAACACACATGGCAAGAGATGGAGCAATTGTCTTACCAATGCTTGTACGAAGTCCAGAGGAACCTGGAGACCATCGAACTCCTCACCCTGATGCAAGACCCTGGTGAGACGGTTGACAAGTTCATCACCTGATGGAGAGAGTTGGAAACCTTCCACGCCACTCCCATTACTGAGAAGGAAGCGATCAAGACATGCATACATAACATGCTTCCGGAGATCCCCTACAGGTCGAGGCCTTCAATCCACCCTCCATGTCAGAGCTCATCTTTAAGGCAGTTCATATTAAGGGGTTGTTCAAGGACGCTGGTAGCCCTCATCAGCAACCCTCCAGTTTGAACCCTCTCTCCAACAATCGAGGCAACAAAAACGGAGTGATCAGTGTGGCTGTCACTGTGACCGGCACTAAGAGTGTGGCTCCTCAAACTCTGGACCTTTCTAAGGCGTGGACATCTACGACTAGCGGCACGTAGCAGTCCTACAATCAGGTCCTGCCTCTTAAAAATTCTAAACAAAATGACTTCTAGATCCAACAGAAGAACAAAGTTTACCCCTTTGACAAGGAGTGGACACCTGCACTGCTTCGACTGCTGTTAGAACAAAACATGATCCAACTAACGGAGGCCAATACTTAAGAGTTGGCTGGGCAGGAGAAAAATGAGAAGTATTGTGCCTACCACAGGAGAGTAAGCCACCCTACTCATGACTACTATAAACTCAACGATCGAAGCCTTTAACAACAAGGGTCAGATAGAGCTCGAAGAGTTGAAGAAATCGTTCGTGGCAACTGAGGCTTCTCACATAATCACGATCCAAGCGGGTGATGTGACACCTACTATTCTTTGTGCATTTTTCTCCATAATGCTCGAAGAAGGACTCATCACTCCCAAGCTGACAAGGCAGTCGACGCTTCTGCCTAATACAAGAACCTCTGATCCACATATCACCAGATACGAGGTCATGACATCAACGAGTGCACCGGCCTCCATAAGCTTCTAGCAGAGAAGATGCAGCCATGTCAGGAGGTTCAAGGCAACCCAGGAGACTCAAGTCCCTCTTTCGCCAGTGTAAGAAGACCTCTCGGCACCAGCCCAGGGAAACGCGGGACTAGACCCTCGGTAGTCCCTCTTCGAGGCGATGCTCTAACAGGGCCTCCTCACTCTCAAGCCCGTCAAGCAGCCTAAGCAGCACGCCCAGGGCACGGATCACCTCTGGTGCCCTTATCACCAAGTATGGGGTCCCGAGCTAAATGAGTGCTCGTGATTCGAAGCTATAGTCGTGGAGAAACTCCAGCAAGGCCACATCATATGTGCTGTTCTCCCAAAACACTTTAAAGCTGTCACTCCCGTTCGAGAGGAGGCCACTGGTTGGGTGCCTCGATCTCACCCTTCGGATCTTGATGATCGGGCGGCACGCGTCTCAAGGTTTGGGGGAGACCGGGAACATTTGAGATCGCTCTCTAGGGAACCTCATTTGAAAACAAGGGCAGGTATTACCAATCGATGAGAGAGGAATTTAAGGTGGGTTTGGAACTTACTAGGGTTGGCTTGTGTGGGTGCCCTCTTAGATCACGAAGAAAGCCCCCAATAATAAAACTGGTTCGGAATCGCATCCCTTGGCTTGTATTCTCCAATTTTTGCAATCACACACATATGGCAAATATTATAAGGCAGGTGGATCAATAGACCTCACCTTGCCTTTTTAGTGAACGTACACAAGTAAGCACATTCAAAAGAAGAAGAGAAAAATGGGAGAAGAATGATGGGGGAAGAGAATAATTTGATCAGACAGGCTCAACAGGATTACTACTAAAAGCCAATACCAATACTGACTAGCTAAACACGATGGTTAGTCTGTCATGGCAATAAAGCGGGCACAATAATTTTAACTCAACGACATTATGGCTAGACGACAGGACTACCATGATAGGTTATTCGCAACCCCTCTTTAATCAATTGAAAGAATAACAGAAATAACAGATATCATAAAGAAAAAGACATGGGAAGAGTAAGATAAGAGAAGAAGAAAAAAGAAAGAAGAAGTGAGAAGAGAAAGAAAGAAAAAGAAGAATTTGAGGGAAGAGAGAAAAACACAGGCGGTGGTAAGCGTCGTTGACTGTATTAGGCAAAGACGAGGAAGAGGACATAGTTGGCACTGAGCTTCACCGGTCGGGTTAGATAAAGAAGAGAGAGGTAACACAGTCAGTGCTGAGCGTTTTCAACTGTGTTAGACAAAGAAGAGAGAAGATGTAGTCGGCGCTCTGCTTCACCGACTGTGTTAGACGAAGAAGAGAGAGATAAATATGAGAAGAAGAGAGAGAAAGAGAGATAGGAATGAGAGGAAGAGCGAGAAAGAGAGATAGAGATGATAAGATAAGAGAGAGAAAGAGAGATAGGGATGATAAGAAGAGAGAGAAAGAGAGATAGAGATGAGATGAGAAGAGAGAGAAAGAGAGATAGGGATGAGAAGAAGAGAGAAAGAGAGATAGAGATGAGAAGAGAAGAGAAAGAAAGAGAGATAGAGATGAGAAGAAGAGAGAGAAGGAGATGATTAAAGAGAAAAAAAGGAGAGGAGAGAAAGAGGGGAGGAGAGAGAAAGGGGGAGGAGATAGAAAGAGGAAAGGAGAGAGAAAAGGAGGAGAGAAGGAGAATGGAGAGAGAAAGCTACCTTATCGAAGGGTATCAACCCTTTTCTTATCTCTCCTCTCTAACTCTCCAAGAACCCACGAGTTCAAGAGGACATTGAAATTTTATTGATCGTTGTGTGAATTGAACCGAGGGTCCTTTACAATTTGGCTTTGCATGATTATATAAAATTGGGCTAAAACATGAGTCTACACCCAAAAAATACCTAGAATTGAAGATAATTACAATTTAGTTAAACTAAAAGAAATTCTAAAAGACATTATGGCTAGACGACAGGACTACCATGATAGACTATTCGCAACCCCTCTTTAATCAATTGAAAGAATAACAGAAATAACAGATATCATAAAGAAAAAAACATAGGCAGAGTAAGATAAGAGAAGAAGAGAAAAGAAAGGAGTGAGAAGAGAAAGAAAGAAAAAGAAGAATTTGAGGGAAGAGAGAAAAACACAGGCGGTGGTAAGCGTCGTTGACTGCATTAGGCAAAGACGAGGAAGAGAACATAGTTGGCACTGAGCTTCACCGGTTGGGTTAGATAAAGAAGAGAGAGGTAACACAGTCAGTGCTGAGCGTTTTCAATTGTGTTAGACAGAGAAGAGAGAAGATGTAGTCGGTGCTCTACTTCACCAACTGTGTTAGACGAAGAAGAGAGAGATAAATATGAGAAGAAGAGAGAGAAAGAGAGATAGGGATGAGAGGAAGAGTGAGAAAGAGAGATAGAGATGATAAGATAAGAGAGAGAAAGAGAGATAGGGATGATAAGAAGAGAGAGAAAGAGAGATAGAGATGAGATGAGAAGAGAGAGAAAGAGAGATAGGAATGAGAAGAAGAGAGAAAGAGAGATCGAGATGAGAAGAGAAGAGAAAGAAAGAGAGATAGAGATGAGAAGAAGAGAGAGAAGGAGATGATTAGAGAGGAAAAAAGGAGAGGAGAGAAAGAGGGGAGGAGAGAGAAAGGGGGAGGAGAGAGAGAGGAAAGGAGAGAGAAAAGGAAGAGAGAAGGAGAATGGAGAGAGAAAGTTACCTTATCGAAGGGTATCAACCCTTTTCTTATCTCTCCTCTCTATCTCTCCAAGAACCCACGGGTTCAAGAGGACATTGAAATTTTATTGATCGTTGTGTGAATTGAACCGAGGGTCCTTTACAATTTGGCTTTGCATGATTACATAAAATTGGGCTAAAACATGGGTCTACGCCCAAAAACTACCTAGAATTGAAGATAATTACAATTTAGTTAAACTAAAAGAAATTCTAAAAATGGGTGTAAAAGGATTGTTTTGCCTCTTCGCGAGAACTTGTGTGATCTTCCCTGACTAATTTGGGGTTGTTATGATGCCTATTTGATTCAAAGATGATTATTTTCTTGTGGGGCTCGACATGGCGGTCGATTTGATACCAACTTCAAGCTATGAATCATGTTTTTAAGCTATGATCATAAAACATGAATTTGTTTGAATTTTAAAAACTTTGGATCGATTGTATGTTCGTCCCTTGATGTTTCTTAGTTATTTCTTTACTGAATCACACTGAGCATGCAATCATGATTATGTTGCAACAAACATAGCTCGATTTCATGTCCGGATGAAGATGTGGTTGTCTTGAGTTTTTGGTCGCATTCTTGAAATTCGATCACCAGAATTTCCAGCAACTTTGACGCCTCTGTGTAAGAAATCCAACCGTTCATCATACGCAAGGTTCAAACTAAAGAGGGCTATGAACCTTATGCACATAATTTAATTAGTTCGTGCTGATCGGGTATGCGAGCTTCGTGATTTGGCCGTTAGAGTGGGGTATGCTACTGTTGAATTTTCTGTAACTTTCTTCAAGTATCAACAACTTATATCTAGTTTCTCTCCTTGCTCGGGCATCGTCACGGGGTGTACCACATATCGAATCGCTTGTCTTGACGAGAAGAACACGCTCACTAAATTTGAGTGCGATTTAACTTGGAACATGTGAGATATTGGCCTCAAAAGTCATTGCTCGTGACTATGAAAGAAACCACCTTCAATCGTGTTTTGGTGCAGGGTGGCCACACGGGAATAGTGTGTGGCTTACCCCTTTTCGGTATTTTACCCATAACTTTACCATGGAATGCCCAATTAAGCCAAAAATTGATCCATAAGGATTTTCAACCATGCCAGATTCAATGGCGGTGATCCCACAACTTTTTGTTGTATGAAAAGTATAGTTCTAGTTACATCATTTCTGGGTGCTAGAGGCTGATTTTTCTGAAGTTGTTTCGTTATATTCAATGCCTTAGACATGTCTGATCGCGATGAAACTTTGCAGGTGGCCTTTTAGAGTGATGATGAAGTTCTTGACCAATTTTGGGGCAATTATGAGCCTGTCAAAACTTCCACTTAGTTTGTATGCTTTATTGGCCTGCTTCCTTCATTATTCCCCATCAAGGACCAAGGTGCTGAAAAATGCATTCAAACAGCTTGCACCGTCGAATGTTGCCCTTCGAAAGAAGAGATAAGGACAACACTGCTTCTTAACCAGTCAATCGGCACTGAATTGTTAATAACACAGCTGGTGTTGAGGATGGCCTGTGCTATTGCTTGAACACAATTGGCACTGAGTTGCTAGACACCTAGCATGCGTTATGCTTTCGCTTGAACACAGCCGACACTGAGTTCCCAGCACACAACAGGCGTTGTTATTGGTGTAACGTAGCCGGCACTAGGTAAGTTCAACTGCATAGTCGGCACTGGATATGGATCAATATTTGAGCCACGACCCCAAGCCGACCTGGTCCAGCCAGCTTGTTGGAATTTTACAGGTAGCATTGAGATTTGTCTCGGGCCTTAGGTCAAAATCCGACCTAACCAATCGTGGTTTGGATTTCGGGGACCCAGTTTGTGAGGAGCGTTTGAGGGTAGTGTTGGCTATATAAGGGGGTAAAACCTCATTTTCCTTCACTTTTTCACCGAAGGTAAAAGACTTAAAAGTTTTCACGGTGAGCTGACAGTGCCTGGTAGAAGGTCCGACAAGCAGTGGGATTTTGACAAGGGTTCAAGTTTCATGCAGGAGATCAAGTGTTCCATAAAGCCAAGGAGAAGTTTTTATAAGAGGACTCCGACCATGGTCTTTGAGGGTAGAAGAGGAGGGAAGTGCAACAGTGGGCATTTCTGTAAGTTTTAGGAAGGCTTTCAGTGGATTTAAGTGAGTGTTACCAACGAATTGGATGCATTGCAGAGGTTTTCCCGACATTGTTTTGGGTGATTTTCTGGCCAAGGCCCAGGTAGGGAAAGTCTCACAATGGGTTTCCAACCGTGTAGGAGAAGTTCCGGTAAAAAACTGAAGGGTCAGGGAATGAACGGTCACAGGCGGTGGACTGTCGCAGGGGTTTTTCGTCAGCAGAAAAGGATTTCTGATGGGAGACTGAAAAGTCAGAGGACGACGAACGGTTACAGGAGGTAAAAACTTAGGCCCCAAAAAAGAGGAATCTAGGGAAGCAAATATTCGCGACACGTTCGACGCTAACAGAAGTGTAGCCGGCGTTGGGGCAACCAGCACTGATGGTTTGCAGATCCTCATGAAAGGCAATCGACGTTAGGAGTTCACGTGGTGTTAGCCTTTGGAAGACACAACCGTCGTTGAGTTCTGACGGTGCTCATCAGCAATGTGGCCTATCATGATGCGGAGAGTAATGTTCGCATGTGGCAGTAAGTCACGTGAGGGATTTGTGATGTTCGGCAATGCGTTATGCACGACAATGTTCATGGGCTGGCAAAAAGTGGTGAATGATGATAAGGCTTGGTTTGTGGTACCTGTTGGAAACCAAATCCTCTAGCACAACAGTGAGGTCAATGTTGTTCTGTGGAATGGCATCCACTGTGAATAGGGTATGCCTGCTATCATAGGAACGTTCCTTGCCAGGTCTAGCCCACTTTGTATGTTTGATACACACGTCGAATGAATCTTACATTGTATGTTTGCTTCATAGGTCGGGTGAGATATCTAACTTGTATGTTTGATATACACATCGGATGGACTGAAGCTAACTTCTTGGCATGGCCTCGCTTCGTCTTCTATCCTGTAACCATCCTCTTACTTGTCAGATGAATTGAAGCTAACTCTCCAAGTGGTTTCGCTTCCTCTTCATGAGGACGACTTTTCTTTGGTGGGTTTGCTTCTTCTTTATGAGGGGCACAATTCTTTCAGCCCATAACCATCCTCTTATCCTCAGATTTAAGAATGAAACTACAGATTTTGGTCTGTAACTGTCCTCTTATCCTCAAATGCAAAAGACTTGTTACCTCCCTAATAATGGGCTTCTTTAGCTTATAACTCGTAACTTGTTTTTACTGCAATAAAAAGAGTTAGAATTTGTTTGGACTATCTTGCTTATCTTCACGTCGAGTCTCTCTTTCTTGAATATGCATTATGGGTAAAACGTCTTTAATTATCGTCCATTGATAGGGGGCACTGCTTCCCCTCCTTCAGGATGTGCCTGTGGAGGCTCTGTTTGGCGAGACCTTTTTTACTATAAAGGGACCTTCCCACTTAGGCTCAAACTTCCCTTTACGTCGGCCATGCATAACAATATACCTCTTAACTGCTAAGACTAGATCACCACGGGTGAATGAGAGGATCTTGACAGACTTGTCAAAAGCCCTCTTCATTCTCCCTTGGTTGAGTTCAAGGTTCTGTTGAGCCTTCAGCCTCTTTCCATTGAGTGCATCCAATTCTTGTTACTGGACCTTGACTCTCTCATCTTCGGTTATTACTTGGTGAACAGTCACTCGCAGTGAAGTAATTTGTATTTCGAGAGGTAAACCTGCTTCACCCCCATAGATCCGAGAATAAGGAGTGGAATCAATAGCATTTCATGTAGTAGTAATATAAGCCCATAGGGCTTCGTGAAGCTTCTCATGCCAGTTCTTCCTTGTTTTTTATACTGACTTTTTTAAGACATTGTACAGAGTCTTATTGAAAGCCTCAGTGAATCCATTTGCCCGAGGGTGGTACATAGTCGAGTGCCTCCATAAGAAACCGAACTTAACTAAGCGATCGATGTGATGACTCCTAAATTGAGGACCGTTCCCAGATATAATTTGGTAGGGCACTCCGAAGCGATATATGAAATGATATCAAACAAAGTAGGCCACCGTTGTCCCATGAACCTGCTTAAGGGGGATGGCTACAATCCACTTAGAGAAATAATCTGTTGCAGCTAGGGTAAAAACATGGCCCATTGCGGAAGGAGGGTCAATAGTCCCTACGATGTTCCTACCCCATTGTGAGAAGGGCCATGATGCAATCGTAGGATGTAAGGGCTTTGTAGGTTGGTGAACCAGGCTAGAGTGTATTTGGCGTACTTGGCACTTTTTAGCGTAGCTTAAGGAATTAGTGATCAGGGAAGGCCAATAGTATCCCAACTTGCGCATTGGTTCCGAGAGCTTAGGACCGGACTAGTGTAGCCCACAAATACTTGAATGGACTTCTTCTAACAACTTATTTACTTCTTGGATATTGCTGCATCTAAGAAGAATATCGTCAAATGATCGTTTGAAAAGAGCATCTCCTTTAAGGAAGGTATACATGGTGGACATTCGACGTATGTTGTTGCGTTCGACGTGATCTTTTGGGATCCCGCTATATTTTTGGAAAATGGTGATGGCTCTCTCCAATCTTCTACCTGCTCAATTTCTATGCATATTGGGTCAAAGAATTCTAGTTCTTGATTTCGACCCTTAGCTCCTTGACTCTATGTTATTCCTTGTTCAGTATTGATTGCTTCTTTGGCTGATAGAAGTGCTCCAAATGGACAAGGAGGGCACTTGGGGAAGACATTTCTATCGTCACCCACATCGACCTCGGTTCATAGTTCGTTGTGTCTCCATTCTGCCACCCAAACAAGCATGAGTCCTGATGAGGACAACTGAATTGTAGCATCGAGTTTTGCAAGTGAATCAGCCTGTGAGTTTAGCCTCCTAGGGTTGTGACTCAAAGATACGTCCTCAAACTGGGCCATAAACGATTTTGCAGTATCGTGATAAGGCTTGAGAATGTCTTTTCTCACATTATAGATCCCTTCAAGCAATGGGATAACCAACTCAGAGTGGTCATATATCTTGAGCTCCTCCAAGTCAAGGTCGAAGGCTATCCCCAGTTCGATTATAAGGGCCTAATATTCTGGCTCATTATGAGAATCGACTTGAGTGAGAGAGAAAGAAAGTAGCAATATTCCTCCTCTTGGAGTTAGGAATACTACTCTGGTGCCTCCTCGATCTGATCGGAATGCTCTGTCAAAGTACATTTCCCACACATGAACAAGGTCAGTACATAATACTTCTTCATTAGGGAGGTCGCTTGATAGAGGAGACTCTGCAGGTATGGGGTGGGCTGCGAGAAAGTCAGCCAAGTCCTGGCCCTTGATGGCCGTCTGTGGGACATACGTGATGTAGAACTCCTTCAGGAATAATGCCCACTTAGCAAGGCGTCCCTACAAGCATGGGCGTGTCATGAGAAACTTTATAGGATCAGCTTTCAATATAAGTTTAAATTCATGACCAAGCAAGTAATGGCAGAGTTTTTGTACTGCGAAGATTAAGGCCAAGCACGTCTTCTCAATAGGGGGACAATTCTTCTAGGCCCCTTGCGTCCTGTAGCTGAGGTAATATAATGCAGTCTCCTTTCCCTCTTCATTGTTTTCTGCCAATAATGCTCTGAGTGACTCGTCCAAAGAAGTCATGTATAGAATGAGGGGTTTTCCCAATATTGGTGTAGAGAGCACTGGAGGGTTGAGTAAATAATGCTTGATGTCGTCAAGGGCTGCCTGACATGCTTCATCCTAGATGAATAGGGTATCTTTTTTTAGCAGGAGTGTAAAGGGTTTACAACAACCTAAGAGGTTCTAGATGAACCTGTGAATGTATGCCACTTGCCCTTGGAGGGAGCACAATTCACAAAGTGTAGTCGGTGACGGCATTTCTTGGATTGCGTTGATCTTAACTGGCTCAACTTCAAGCCCTCGATGTCTGATGATGAACCCCAATAATTTTCTAGAGCGCATGCCAAAAGTGCATTTTAGCGGGTTCTTTTTAAGTTGATGAAGACACAAACACTTAAATACCTTTTCAAGGTCTCTCAAGTGAGCATCCTTCTCTTCGGATTTTACCACCAAGTCATCTACATAACACTCCACCTCTTTGTGCATCATGTCTTTGAAAATGGTCGTCATTACTCTCTTGTAAGTGGTGTCAGCATTCTTTAATCCAAAAGGCATCATATACCGTATCCCTAATATAGATATAGAGAGGGGAGCCGGACCGCAGTGGAGTGGATGTTCCGTAGGTGTAAATGACAACTTTTTCAGTTGTAGCGAAAACAGTGCAGAGCAAGCCTACACTGACCTATTAAGATATAAGTCTTCATCTTTGGGCGCCATCTTTATCTGATTATACCCGGAGTATCCGTTCATGAAGGAAAAGATTTGACAGTGAGCTGTAGAGTCGATGAGCACCTCTGTGAATGGCAACGGGAAGTCATCCTTGGGACAGGTGGTATTCAAATCGTGAAAGCCAATACACACCTTGAATTGACCATTCTTCTTCTTGACCGGAACGACATTTGCTAGCCATTTCGGGTACTTGACTACATGAATGAAACTTGCTTGTCTGAGTTTGGTTATCCCGGAGTCTATCGGCATTTCAAGGTCAGGCCTGAACCTTCTTGATTTTTGTTGGACATGTTTGATAGCTGGATCAATGCCGAGATGGTGAACAACGAATTGAGGGTCTAATCCAGGCATCTCATGGTAATGCCAAGCAAAGATGTCCCTGTTTGTTCTTAAGAAGGTAGTGAAATCCTCTTTCACTTCTAGAGACATATTCGTTGAAATGAAAGTGGGTCTGGGATCCTCTTTGTCTCCGAGATTTATTTCTTCGAGTTCGTCAGCTGTGGCCTAACCACCTTCTTCCCATTCTTCTAGGGCTTCTTGCAACTCTTCCTCGTTGTTCTCAGAGGCCTTTTCACCAACTTCATGCGAACAGACCCATGACCCTGACATCTCTGCCTCCAATAGGGCTCCAGGGTTGGTCATGATTCTAGGATTTTTCTAGAAATTAGTGACAGAAAGGTCAACTACAAATGTTGAAAACACATAAGTTTGGAGAAGCTTGTCTAGGCAGTTAGGAGGAAATTGAGGTTGAGTGATGGTGATGCGAAGAGTGTCTTCGTAACGAATCACACAGTATTTGTATGGATGCCTGAAGTGTTTTGCTCTGATCCAGCTAATCCTTCACAGACTTGTTAATATGGTAAGCTTCCTGAGAATAAAAGCTTCGCTCTTTTGATTCTCTCAGTCTTTGCTCGAAGTCAGGCTCAGGGGGACCACTGGGGTTTTTTTGGCTTTTACGTCTAGTGCGTCTTTGAAGAAGGTGGCTCTGCCTTGGCTTTAGCTGCAAGGGCATCAGCAACTGTTAAGAATATTGCTGCCTTTGCCAGGGTCTGTTTCCATCATTTATGCTGCGTCCTACTTATATTGATTCCTTCAAATTCTCGGTTGATATCCGCGAAGTCCGGGCATATCAAGGTTGCACCTGTAGGCGACGTAGAAGAGGGAGAATGAGAAGCAGGAGAAGAAGAAGGAGAAGGGTTAGAAGGTGGGGGACTTTTAATGTCGTTCCCCTCATCATGCCGATCTGGGCAGCTTTTTATGTCAGGTCTTTCCCTTGCTTAGACCGTTAGGTAGTGCTTTTAGCATCGTCACCCTCATTGTACGTGTGCTGAATGGAAGATGGCATGGGAACATTTTCTTGATAGGATGAAGAAGGAAGAAGGATCATTCCAGGGATGAAGTCCAGTAAAGTTGGCAGTGGAGGAATGGGCCTAAGAAATTCCTGCTCGACTGTGGGTTGAGCGGTCTTCTTTCTTCGGCAAGTAGCCCTTGGTGCCCGTCTCTTTGTGGTTTTTCGAGGTGATGTTTGATTCGTCTTGCTGGGCTTGCGAACAGATCTATCTTGGTGAAATGCTTCTCACCTTAAGGACTTGAGTCTGCTTTGGCCATGTTAGACTATCCATGGCTGGGAAGTCGAGGATTAAATAGAATCTGAGTCATTGATATGAAGGTTCTGCTTTATGAGATCTTCTCGCCCTGATAGAGGAATGACTTGGGGATCACTTACAGGGAGACTGTAAAACTTCTGACACTCCCACATTTTCTTTGCGAATATATCAAGGAAACTTGGGCAGTCTGATAATAATGGCCTCTTATCTGATGGTACGGGCACCAACGATCTTTAGTCCCCTTAACAAGGCGACGAGGTTGCATTTCCTGCTTCAGTGTGATTAAGCCTTCCTGAAGCATTTTAATGAAGAAGGCGTAAAGGATACCAGGCATTTCGTCTTCCTCTTGTATGGCAACAACATGGGAGGCCTCGGGTGCCCCAAAGGCCTTCTTTAAGTCTTCAAGCTTAATTCTTTTGAATCAGGGCCTCGATAACATCCTTCAGTGTGTAGCAATCATCTATAGGATGATTGCTTCTCAAATGTTATGCTCAATAATACGCCAAAGTGTCAAGGCCAAGTTGCTCGAGGAACTTGGCTTTTGGATGCTGGATCATATTTTTTTCCAATAATAATTGGAACAGTGCAGGGACCCATTCCTTCTCGAAAGGATAGACCTTATTCCTATGCCTGGTGAAAAAATCACCCCAATCAAGGTTGGCTGGTGGGGGTGCCCGATTGTACGACTGTTGTTGCTTGTGAACCTGAGGTGTTACGTTTGTCTTGCTAACCCCTTTAGAGAGGTCCAACGTTTGGGAGGGAGCATTCTTTGAATCAGTGACCATGATGGTTGCACTGATTACCCCTTTTTGTTGGCTTCCCCGTGTGTTATTCAGAGAGTTACCATTGCCTCGGTTGTTTGCTGAGCTCGTAGCCACCATGGTGGCATGATAAACTTTCTATGCGAACTGATTTAGAGATCAACACTAACATGGAGGTCGGATTAGAGGCTTTGACATGTAGAGCAATCTCGGGTCGCATGTTCTGCATGCAAGTTTGGACTGCTTCCTTCTCAAGCATAGGATTAGGAGGCCGGAAACTAAATTTCTCCATCTTGATAGGAACTGATCCACGGACTTATCGAGGTCTTGAGTCAGGGTGAGAGGTTCGATGGTTGGAACCTATCTCTTGACCTGATAGAAGCGTTGATAGAAAATTTTCTCCATCTCCTCCCATGTATGCACTAAGTTTGAAGGAAGTCGGGCATACCATTGAAATGCTGGTCCATCGAGTGTCTCAACGAACTGTAGGAGACAAAGTCTCCCGTCAGCCACTATTTTTTGACATGCTGCCTAGAAGTGGGCAATATGCTGGTTTGGGGACGTGGTTCTGTTGAATAAAGGAAACTTCCCTTTCTTATAATCTGATGGAAATGGGACCTGATCAATATACAAGTGGTATGACTTTTGATAGGGCATCACACCCTGTATCCCCAAGATTTTTCTGTTCTTTAGGCTACGAGTGACCATAGCATCAATGTCTGTCTTAGAGACGAGATGATGTGCAGAATTATCCTGTGAGGAGAAGGAGGGGGCTGCTATGAAGGTGCGCCATCAGAGTGATGGGAATTGACCTCATGGTTAGTCGACTGGCGTACAACATCGATACGATCTATCTTTTCCATCAGCGCGTGCACCATATCCTTAAAATTTTTCATGCGCTCTTCCTGCGCATCATCGGGCTCTCTTACAACCATTATGTTGACTGTTTCTCTATGGAGGTCAATGTTAGTAGCAACTAAGGGCTTACAAACTTGACAGGTCATATGTCGTGGGTCAGTCAATAGGGGGGCAGCATGCCCTGACTAAACTCCACTCTTGTATGCTGATCGCATTTGGACTGGTTCTCGACGATCTTGGGACCGTGGTTGCTGAGTGGCTAGGTCTTCTTGTACGACAGTAACCACAGCAAGGGCTCATGGAGCACTTCTTTAGGCTTCATCGTCTGAAGGGGGTAGAAGGGATTCAAGTGAAGAGGGTCGTTAGAATTGGTTGTTTTGACTGCCTTGATCACCTCCCTAGTCAAAATTTGTAGACCTTTATCGCATTTTGCCTTGAAGTTTTGATGGGCCTCACGCCAAGACTTCAATCTAGGTCACGGTTGGTCAGCTCTTCTTGCATAGGAGAGAGTTGTCTTCATCAAGTTCGGCAATGGATGAGGGCCAAGTACTGGAGTCTTCTTAGGCCGGGGAGGATGAAAGACTCAATCTTCCATCAGGTCGATGCCCTGAGCTCTCTTATGAGCTCCAGAGACATGACTAAAGTGACGGGGTTGATTCAGGATGGTACTCTTGGGGAAAACCTTCGAGTGCCAAGGCTGAAGGTGCTTGCTTGATGAAGGAGGAGTGGGCCAAAGAAGGATTGAGTCATGAGAAGGATCGAGTCAAGGGCAAGCAGACATCGGTGATGGCGACACGTGTGCATCCCTTGAAGAAGGATTATGGGAGACTTGGGAGTCAGCCCGGGCTCATGCTAGTGATGTGGCCTTAGGAGGCCGAGAACTACGCGCAGGTGTCTGTAAGAAAACAGGTGTAGGCCTGCCCCTTACAGGGTGCGCTCGTGTTGGCTGAATAAGAAGATAAGGAGGTCATCTCCTTTGTACTCGGGTTGGCATAATGACAGCAGTGTCCCGAGCAGTTAGATGCATGTGATCATCATGTGTCAGACCTGACCTTAGTAGGTCTGATCCTGGATGCTTCCTCGCTGTAGCACAAGGGTTGACCCAAAATGTGGCATGAGTGGGTGACCCACAAGCCTTGTGATGTATGTGAGGGGTGGAGACCGTGGGGTTTCCTCTTCGATGTGTTGAGCCTCTAGCAATTGAGACCAATGGTGCAAAAATCTAGGGGGTAGAAAGCCACAGAAGTAATGACAACTTGTTTGCCTTTTGCAGAAAGGGATTGGGCAACCTTTCGACGTACCTTAAGAGCACGACCGGTAAAGGATCTGTGTGGGGCAACAATAGTGCTACCGATGCAGGGCACCTTGGTGGAGTTTCCACCAGAAAGAGGAGATGGGGAGTGAGAGACCTTTAAGTCTCGACTCACACCAGTCTAGGTTAAGACCTGAGAGCTAGACAAGGGTCTCAAGAAGATGGTTGGGAACGAAGTCGAAGCAACTTGTTCCTTAGGGACACTCACGAATGAGGGGATAAGAAAATCTCTGATCCGAATAAATGCGTTACAGAACACTCAGGCCATAAATAAAATGTAAAAAGATAATGAAAGCAGACAATAAAAGAAGAAACAAGCCAAACAAGAATGATCTGACTAAGGGGTAGTAAGTCCTCAATGGAGTCGCCAAGCTGGTTAGGTGCCTCAATCTTGCCCTCCGAATCCTTTGAGGATCTGGTAGCATAGGTCTTGGGTTTCGAGGGTAGGCCAGGGATATTTTTGAGATCGCTCCCTCGAGAACCTAGTTGAAGAACGGGGTAGGTGTTACCAATCGGTGAGAGAGGAATTTAAGGTAGGTTCAGGACTTACTTGAGCTGGCTCACGTGGATGCCCTCGTAAATCATAAAGAAAGCCCCCCAGTAATAAAACTGGTTCAGAATCGCCTCCCTTGCCTTGTATTTTTTTGTTTTCTGTAATCACACACATATGGCAATTATTATAAGGCAGGTGGGTCAATAGACCCTTTGGTGAACGTACACAAGCATGTGCATTCAAAAGAAAAAGAGAAGAATGAGAGAAGAAAGATGGGGGAGAGAAGAATTTAACTAGGTGGGGAGATCAACACAGTGACTAAGCTGATGAGTAATTAGCCTGACGTGGTAGTAAAACGGGCTCGATAACTTAGACCGGCTCAATAAGATTACTATTAGACGTCAATACCAATACTGACTAGCTAGACACGATAGTTATTGTGTTGTAGCAATAAAGCTGGCACAGTAATGATGACACAACGACATTATGACTAGACGACAAGAATACCATGATAAGCTAATCTAAACTCCTCTTTAATCAAACGAAAGAATAATAGATATCATAAAGGAAAAAACATAAGAAGAGTATGATAAGAGAAGAATAGAAAAGAAAGAAGGAGTGGGAAGAGAAAGAAAGAAAAAGAAGAATATGAGGGAAGAGGGAAAAAAATAGGCGTCGTTGACTCTATTAGGTAAAGAAGAGGAGGAGGACTCAGTCGACGCTAAGCGTCGTTGACTGGGTTAGACAAAGAAGAGAGAGGTAACACAGTCGGTGTTGAGCATTACCAACTGTGCCAGACAGAGAAGAGAGAGAAGATGATGTTGACGCTAGGCTTCACTAACTGTGTTAGATCGAGAAGAGAGAGATGCAATCGACACTAGGCTTCGTCAATTGTGTTAGATAAGCAGAGAGAGAAGATGCAATCGACGCTAGGCTTTACCGATTATGTTAGATAAAGAGCAGAAACAGAGAAGATGCAGTCGACATTAGGCTTCGCCGACTCTGTTAGACGAGAAGAGAGAGAGGATGCAGTCGGTGCTAAGCATCATCGTTTGTGTTAGACGAGAAGAGAGGGAAGATACAGCCGGCGCTATGCTTCACTGATTGTGTTAGACTGAGTGCAAAAAAAGAGATGGAGATGAGAAGAAGAGAGAGAAATATAAAGATGAGAAGAAGAGATAGAAAGAGAAATAGGGATGAGAAGAAGAGATAGAAAGAGAAATAGGGATGAGAAGAAGCGAGAGAAATATAAATATGAGAAGAAGAGATAGAAAGAGAGATAGGGATGAGAAGAAGAGAGAGAAAGAGAGATAAGGATGAGAAGGAGAGAGAAAGAGAGATAGAGAAGAGAAGAGAAGAGAAGAGAGAGAAAGAGAGATAAGGATGAGAAGAAGAGAGAGAAAGATAGGTAGAGATGAGAAGAGAAGAGAGAGAAAGAGAGATAGGGATGAGAAGAAGAGAGAGAGATATAGATATGAGAAGAGAAGAGAGAGAAAGAGAGATAAGGATGAGAAGAAGATAGAGAAGGAGAGGAGGAGAGAGAAGGAAAGAGGAGGAGAGAGAAGGATGGGAGGAGAGAGAAAGACTAGGAGAGAGAAAGAGGGGAGAAGAGAGAAAAGGGGAGGAGAGAGAAAGAGGGGAGGAGAGAGAAAGTGCCACAACCCCAACCCCGATCACCTTAGCCAACGCTGCGACGGGCAAGCGAGCGCAGGTTCGTGAACCAATGTAATGTTTGTTATTTAGGCAGGAGTTGACACAACGCCTTTATACTCAGAAATCGAGCAAACCATAGGAAAGAACTAAAAGAATAACTCAACAAGTAGATGAACATAGGAAATTTCATTCACCAAAAATCCATAATATAAAAATCTTCCAAAATATCACATTCAGTTTGGGGAATCTAGGCCTAATATTACACATATCCACCAAGAACAAAACAAAACCAGAGGTAAATAGCCCAGACATAGACAAGGTCTAAGCACCTTCTTCAAGAACACTAGCTTTGTCTTTCAGCTGCCAAACATGAACTTTCAGCCCTGTACTTGTCACTATCAATCTATAAGGAGAGGAGAAATATTGAGATGAGCTATACTGCCCAGTAAGCTGGTCTAGTGTTATGCATCTGTGGTGGTTCTATCCATATGTAACAACAGTACAACTTATCAATATAAAGTCAGAATTTAGCGTAAATGCATATCAAGTCAAGACAGTGAATACGAACATTTCATTTAAATCATAAACCAATACTATCAAAGCCTTCAATTTGTGAAATCATAAATCATTCCATCAATATAATGCTAAACGCACGTTCTAAAAAAATTCAATATTACCCACGTGCTCCCTAAATCACCTACTCTCATAGTAGAGGCCCTATCAATCAGGCTAAGCCAATCCCAGTGTTAAAGGCCTCTACCATCACACAGGAGGGACGGTATCCACTTCGTAATACCCTCAACACACTCACATAGTCTCCAGCGCGCATTGGGGTTTCGATCGACCCTTACCTTGCAAGGCATCAATCACATATCATTTCATAAATCAAGGGTGTGTCCCTTTATCCTCTCCCTTAACCCGCTCCTATCATTTTGTAGGTTAGGGGATATGTTGTCATCTCTTTCCTTACTACCGATGAGTGTCCATTCCATAGTAGGCAATTTCATAGTGGCATCCACTACCAGTGCGTGTCCCACAGCGTAGTGGCTAATATCAATATAAACAGTGGCCATTCATCACATCATCATAACAATATCAACTACCGGTGAGTGTCCCACCGCGTAGTGGTCAAGAACAATATAAGCAGTGGCCATTCATTGCTTCATAACAGATGAATCATATTTCATCATAACGTCGTAACATTTAGCAAAGGACATGCATTTCATAAGCTATCACTGGGCATGTACACATAAGCTTTCTCAGTAGCATATGGCATTCATTGTTAATTCATTTCATCATTATCGTGCTCGTGGCCCCTTTTCTCACAAAGTGAAGTTTACAAGGCATCATTCACATATCATTATGGAATTCTCAAGGAATTTATCATATAGCATTCACAATTATCACATATCCAACTAATTTAGCGTCACATGGTCATAGAATTTCCCAATGGGAAATAATAATGATGGGCCCCTCTTGCAAGGGTGTTTGTCCTGATAAGGGAAGTCTTGGGATGCCTCAAACATGAAACCTTAAGCTAATACACAGTTCTTTACCCAAAAATGATGATTTGAAGAAATTTGGGTGCCATTTGATGGGTAAAAAGATCAATACAAGGTGAGCATTAGTTGCTAGAAATTTCCCTACAACAGTGCGCAGTGACATGTTTGCGCATTTCGGGTCATAGCACAAAATCCGTGGGAAGTTTCAAAAATCTCAAAGCATGCAACTTTAAGTACATTCATAAATATTTCCAGTGGCGTTAATGTCAAGTTTTTTATACAGCATTAACTAGGTCAAAAGAATTTCCGAGTGAGGACCACAGTTGCAAGAAATAGCAACGACTGTGAACAGTGTCATGCCTCGACATTTAAATCTATATCTTATTATCCATGCAAAATATTATCATGACGTAAAAAGTAAACTTGGAGTATACACACATGTCTTTCATTTGGGACTGAGTTGGTCCCATTTGGATGCAATTTGGTCATCGAACATATAGATGAAAATACATTCACAGTTCTGGTAAATTCATATTCTCAAGTTAATATGCTTTTAAAGAGCACTGAATATTTCTTGGCTAAGCTACACTTTGCGCTTGGAACTTTGTTCATGATAAGGAGTCTCACAATGAGCAATTTTATTAGTTTTCATAAATAAAGAGAGATCATACATCTAGTAAAAATTGTCATGGCATTGAAAAGCACAAACTAAAACTTCAACCTCATGTTAACCCATTCATACATCACGTTTTCCTTGATATCATCTCATCCATTTCAATATTTTACGTCAGTCATGGATGCATAAAGCAAAACCCACTTACTTTGTCTTCTCACGGTATCACAAATCCTCACGCATGGCCTCCACGGGCTTTCCCTGTGGGCTTTCTTGAAAGAAGCATCAATGGACTTCAAGAGAGAGCAAAAGTTGAGAAAAAAAAATGGGAGAGACACGGGTTGCCCAAGGCTTAAAAATAGAGTGTGGTTTGAAAACACTGTGGCTGACGTAAGCACTCATTGCGCTGACACGTACGAGGTAGCTCTGACATGTATAAAGGTTGTACGTTTGACTTAGACACTCCCGACGCTGCACCAACCAGTGCTACTCTTTCCTTATCCAATCAGTGCTGCTCCAACGAATGCGACTCTCTCCTTATCCTACCAGCACTACTTCAACCGACATTACTCTCTCCTTATCCAACCAGTTCTACTCTCTCCTTATCCAATCGGAACTACTCTAGCTAGTGTACTCCAACTGGTGCTACTCCAGCCGGTGCTACTCCAGCCGGTGCTACTCCAACCGACGCTACTCCAGTGGAAACTACTCTGACTGGCGATGCCGCTGACGCTACTCCAACCAGCACTACTCCAGCTGGCGCTACTCCAACCAGCACTACTTCAACTGGAGCTACTTCTACTTCCGCGAATGCTACTCCAGCCGGCGCTGCTTTCTCCTTATTCAACCGATGCTACTCCAGCCGGCACTACTCCAACTGGCACTACTCCAACCAGAGCTACTTTAGCAAGCGCTACTCCAACCGGTGCTACTCCAGCTAGCGCTACTCCAACTGACACTTCTCCAACCGGTGCTACTCCAACCGACGCTACTCTAGTTGGTGCTACTCCAATCGGCGCTACTCCATCTGGCGCTACTCGGTCCAGCCCAAGGCTTAAAAATAGAGGGTGGCTTGAGAACACTGTGGCTGACGCAAGCACTCATTGCGCTGACACGTATGGGGAAGCTTTGACATGTATAAAGGTTGTACGTTTGACTTAGACACTCCCGGCGCTGCACCAACCGGTGCTACTCTCTCCTTATCCAATCAGTGCTGCTCCAACCAGCGTGACTCTCTCCTTATCCTACCAGCACTACTTCAACCGACAGTACTCTCTCCTTATCCAACCAGTTCTACTCTCTCCTTATTCAATAGGAACTACTTTAGCTAGTGTACTCCAACTGGTGCTACTTCAGCCGGTGCTACTCCAACCGGCGCTACTTCAGTGGGCACTACTCTGACTGGCGATGCCGCTGACGCTACTCCAACCAGCACTACTCTAGCTGGCGCTACTCCATCCAGCACTACTTCAACTGGAGCTGCTCCTACTCTTGTGGATGCTACTCCAGCCGGCGCTGCTTTCTCCTTATCCAACCGATGCTACTCCAGCCGGCACTACTCCAACTGGCACTACTCCAACAGGAGCTACTTTAGCCAGCGCTACTCCAACCGGTGCAACTCCAGCTAGCGCTACTCCAACTGACACTTCTCAAATCGGTGCTACTCCAACCAACGCTACTCCAGTTGGCGCTACTCCAATCGGCGCTAGTCCATCTGGCGCTACTCGATCCAACGCTACTTCAGTCGGGGCTACTCTCTCCTTATCCAACCGGAGCTACTCTCTTCTCAAGCGGCGATACTGGCTTGGAAGAAAATTGCAGCCCTTACATCATGCCCGCTTTAAAAGGGATTTTGTCCTCAAAATCATAGTAACAATGACTAAAAAGGTGGGGGTATTTCTCCTTAATCTCATCCTCTTGTTCCCACGTCGATTCTTCCCTTGAATGATACTAGCATTATACTCAGACTAGGGGAATTACTTTATTACGTAATACTTGCACACTCCGATCCGATATCCCAATTGGTCACTCAACATAGGTCAAATCTTCCCTAAGCAAGATTGGTTCATACTCCAAGACATGGGACGGGTCAGGTTGATATTTTCTTAGCAGTGATATATCAAAGACATTGTGGATGCTGGTCTCTTTAGGTGGCAGGGCAAGTCGGTAAACCACGCTTTTAATTATTTCCAGGTATTCAAAAGGTCCAATGAATCGTGGGCTCAATTTCCCCTTTTTCCAAATCTCGTAACACCCTTGGTTGGTGAAACCTTCCGGGAGACTCGATCCCCTACTTCAAACTCGAGGTCCCTCCGGTGATTATCGACGTCATTCTTTTGTTGACTTTGGGATAGCTTGAGCCGCTATCTAATCAAGGCAATATTCTCAGAGTCACTTGAACCATTTTGGGCCCTAATAATCTTCTTTCACCCACCTCGCCCCAACAGACGGGCGACCTACACTTTCTTCCATACATGGCCTCATAAGGTGTCATCTGAATACTGGCTTGAGAGCTGTTGTTGTAGGCAAAGTCTGTGAGGGGTAGATGGTCTTCCCAGCTTCCCTTAAAGTCAGTGACACATGCCCTTAACATGTCCTCTAAGGTCTTGATGATTCTCTCTGACTGTCCATATTTTTGGGGGTGAAAGGCGGTGCTAATGGTAAGTTTGATTCTCAATGCTGACTGCAGACTTGCCCAAAATATGGAGGTGAATATAGTGTCCCTGTCTCACACAATGCTAATGGGCACTCCATGTATTCTCACAATTTCTCTGATGTACAACTGAGCTAGCTTGTCTAGAGTATAGGTCGTGCGTACCGATACAAAATGAGCAGCTTTGATTAATCAACCCACCACGACCCAGTTACTATCATGCCCTGCACTTGATCTCAATAATCCAGAAACACAGTCCATCGTGCTGTGTTCTCATTTTCATTATGGTATGGGCAGAGGCTGTAACAGTCCGACAGGTTTCTGATGCTCTGTCTTCACTACCTGACACGTCAAACACTTAGCGACAGACAGTGTCATATCTCTCTTCATGTTGTTCCACCAGAAGGTCTTTGTCAAATTTTTGTACATATTTGTGCTCCCTGGGTGTACCGTATAGCAGGAGTGGTGTGCTTCCTCTAAGACAACCCTTTTATCTTCTCATTATTAGGGACACACACTCAAGCTTTAAATTTTAACAAGTCATCACTGCTCATAGAAAAATCTTCTTTTCCTTCAATTTTCATTTCTTCAAGGATTTTTATCAGCTAGGAATCTCCTTTTTGTTTGTTGAAGGATTTGGGGTTCCATCTTTAAACACGACAACATTCCTTCCTTCGCATCACGGAGCTTAGATGGGTGCCACACCGCTACGTTCTCTAACAACTTCATTTTTTGAATCATTCAATGTGCTATAGAGACCACAACCTTTCGACTGAGGGCATCGGCCACTACATTGGTCTTGCCTGGTTGGTAATCAATTGTACAGTCATAATCATTTGATAAGTCCATCCATCTTCTTTGCCTCAGGTTCAGCTCTTTTTGGGAGAGTGGTCTGTGAACACCTTAAACTGGGCCCCATAGAGAAAGTGTCTTTAGATTTTTAACGCAAACACTACTGCCGCGAGCTCCAAGTAGTGAGTGAAATGGTTTTGTTCATGCGGCTTTAGCTGCCTGGAGGCATAAGAAATAACTTTACCTCTATGCATAAGTACACATCCGAGACCTTTATGGGATGCATCGGTATAAACTACAAAGCCTTCATTCCCTTGGGGCAAGGCTAATATTGGGGCTGTCTCTTCTTAAACTCTAGGAAACTCCTCTCACACTCCTCTGACCATACAAATTTTACATTCTTCAGAGTCAGCCGAGTTACGGGGAGCGCTATCTTTGAGAATCCTTTTACAAATCGCCTAAAGTACCCTGTCAGTCCCAAGAAGCTACGAACTTCGGTCACATTTGTGTGCCTTTCCCAGTTAAGTATGGCTGCGAGGGGTCGACCGTGATTCCATTCTTAGAAATAATGTGTCCAAGGAAGGCCACATTGGGGAGCCAACATCTGCTCTTGCTCAAAGTTTGCAAGACCATTCTTAGATGTTGTTCATGCAATTCCCAATTCTTAGAATATATCAAGATACAATCAATAGACACCACTATAAATCCATCTAGGAAGGGTCTGAACCCTATTCATGAAATCCATTAACACAACAGGGGCATTGGTTAACTCGAACGCCATCACAAGAAACTCATAGTGACCGTATCAAGTTTTGAAAGCTGACCTAAGGTCAATCTTTGAAAACACTTGGGCTCCTTGGAGTTGATCAAAGAGGTTGTCAATCTTAGGCACAGGGTACTTATTTTTCATTGTCACTTGTTCAACTGCTTATAGTCAATAATAATTTCAATGACCTACCCTTTTTCTTAATGAACAGGACCGGCGCACCTTAAGGTGACACACTTGGTCGGATGAATTCCTTATCCAATAATTCCTGCAACTGATCTTTTAACTCTCTCAATGCCGCCTTATAGGACAATTCTATAAGGGGCTTTAGAAATGGGAGTTGTGCCAGGTACTACCTCTATCTCAAAGTCAATTTCTCTTTCTAGAGGTAGGGATGGTAATTCTTCTGATAACACCTCAGGGTATTCTTTTACTATGGGTATCTCTTCTAACTGGGTCTGAACATCCTGATTCTCTACTACATATGTCAGATGTACAACATATATCTTAGCCAAGAGGCGAGAGGTCCGAAGGGCAGAGATAAAGTGCATAGGAGAAGTATCCCTAATGCCTTCAAAGTGTACTTTCGCTTGATCCAGGCGTTTAAAGGTTATAGTCTTTCCTTGGCAATCGATGGTGGAATGGTGTGTAAACAACCAATCCATGCCTAGAATTATGTCAAAGTCTCGAATATCTAGGTGGATCAGGTCTATTGGCAGGTCACACCCATCAATTGTAATCATACATTGTTTCTATCCTTTATCAATTTCATAGAGTCTCCCACATGTGTACATACTACTAAAGTGTAATTGAGACATGCAGGTGCAGCATTTAAGTAATGAGAAAAATGGGGTGAAATAAATGAATGAGAGGATCCTGGGTCGATTAAGACTTTTGCATTAATATCACAAATTGAGAGTATACCTTTGTTCACCAAGGTGGATTCCTTAGCCTCTTGCTCAGTGAATGCGAACACTCATTCTTGGGTCTTCGAACGATCCTCGGTCTTCATCATTGGGCAGTCCTTCGCCCAGTGGCCAGGTTTGTCGCATTTTAGACATACATTCTTCTTCCGGTAGTATTTCGCTGCAGTGTCGTTGCTTCTCCCATAATAAGTACAAATCGGGCGTCGGTCATTGTCTATATTGCCCAGAAGACTCCTCGAAATTTTTGGGTTAGGTGGATACGGTCTCCCTCTAGAGTTTCTCCTAGAAGACTGCCAGGGTTTCTTCCCAAACTTTCCCGACGGCACTGCTTTCCTCTTTCCTTTCTCCCTTTACCTAAGACCCTCGCAGTCTTTTTCCATCTTCAGAGCATGGTACCATCGGGGCATACGACTTTATATTAGCCAACATCACCCTACTCTTGATGTCTGGTGGCAAGCCCCTCTCAAATTTAGTTGCTTTTCGTGCCTCGATATTTATGATGTGGGGTGCATACCTAGAGAGGTCTGCGAATCGGGCATCATATTATTCAACGGTCATGCCCCCTTACTGAAGTTCAATGAATTCTACTTCCTTCCTTTCTTTGACTGAATCAAGGAAGTACTTCTTGTCAAACAATGTCAAGAAGTTTTCTCGAGTGACCTCTATCCCTGTCTCTATCCAAGCCTCCCTCACCGAGTCCCCTCAATATTTTGCTTCCCCTTCCAGCATAAAGGCCCCAAGCCTGACGTTTTGCTCATCTGAGTAGTGTAACACCTCTATGATCTTCTATATATGTTTCTTCCACCTCTCAGCCTTCTCCACTCACCCATGCCCCAAAACAGTAGGGGGTGCTATTATTCTAAACATCTCCAAGAGACTACTGTCATTCTGCTCGGGCGTAGGGGTAGACTGAGTTGGCATCGATTCCTTCATCATTTGGGTCATAGCCCCCAAAGTCCTATAAAACTTGTCGAGTGCCTCAGTAGTTTAATTATTAGAACTCGCGTTGTGGTTATGAGCTCTCGACATCCTTTAACCTAGCCACAAGAACACCCAATCAATTGTCTACCCCATATCTAATCTAAAGACTCTCCTAAACTTCCTAAGTTAAAAATTCTCTCCTAGCTGCTCTGATACCATATTTGTCACGACCCTACCCCCGATCACTGTACCCAACACGGCGACGAGTGATCAAGCGTGGGTTCGTGAACCAATATAACATTTGCCACTCTGGAAAGAGTAGACTCAACGCCTTTATATTAAGAGATTGAGCAAAACATAGGAAAGAACTAAAACAATAACTCAACAAATAGATGAACATAGGAAATTCCATACACCAAAAATCCATAATATAAAAATCTTCCAATATTACACATATCCACCAAGAACAAAAAATAACCAGAGCTAAATAGCCCTGACATAAACGAGGTTTAAGCACCTTCTTCAAGAACACTAGCTTTGTCTTCCAACTGCCAAACACGAACTTCGATCCCTGTACCCTCCGCGATCAATCTACAAGGAGAGTAGAAATAATGAGATGAGGTGTACATCCCAGTAAGCAGGTCTAGTGTTATGTAGATGTGATGGTTTGATCCATATGTGACAACAGTACAATTTATCAATATAAAGTAAAAATTTAGCATAAATGCATATCAAGTCAAGACAGTGAATATGAACATTTCATTTAAACAACAGTTATCACTAAAACAGTGCGATCAAAGCCTTTAATTTGTGAAATCATAAATCATTCCGTCATTATAATGTTAAACATTCCTTATAAAGAAATTCAATCATTACCCACGCACTCCCTAAATCACCTACACGCGCAGTAGAGGCCTTATCCATCAAGCTAAGCCAATCTCATTGCTTACGACCTCTACCATCACACATGAGAGAGGGTAATGACAAGTGAGATATCCACTTCGTAATACCCACAACACACTCAAACAGTCCCCAAAGCACATTGGGGTTTCAATAGACCCTTACCTTGCAAGGCATCAATCACATATCATTTCATAAATCTAGGGTGCGACCCTTTATCCTCTCCCTTAACCCGTTCCTATCATTATGCAGGTTAGGGGATATGTCGACAACTCTTTCCTTACTACCGATGAGTGTCCCATCACATAACAGCCAATATCATAGTAGCATCCACTACTGGTGAGTGTCCCACCGCGTAGTGGCCAATATCAATATAAACAATGGCTATTCATCACATCATCATAACAGTCTCCACTACCGGTGAGTGTCCCACCCCGTAGTGGTCAATAACAATATAGAAGTGGTCATTCATTGCCTCATAACAGATGAATCATATTTCATCATAACATCATAGCATTTAGCAAAAGACATGCATTTCATAAGCTATCACAGGGAATTTACACATAAGATTTCTCAGTAGCATTTGGCATTCATTGTTAATTCATTTCATCATTATCGTGCTCGTGGCCCCTTTTCTCACAAAGTACAGTTTACACGGCATCATTAACATATCTTTATGGCATTCTCGTGGAGTTTGTCATATGGCATTCAGAATTAGCATATATTCAACTAATTTAGCATCCCATGGTCATAGATTAGCCCAATGGCAGATAATAGTGATGTGCCCCTCTTGCGAGAGTGTAGCTTCCGATTTAGGGGGAGTCTCAGATTGCCCCAAACATAAAACCTTGAGATAATACACAATTATTTACACAAAAACAGTGATTTGAAGAAATTTGGGTGTCATTTGATGGGTCAAAAGCTCAGTATAGTGTGGGCATTAGTTGCTGAAAATTTCCCTGCAACTGTGCGCAGTGACGTGTTTGCGCATTTCATGTCACAACTGAAAATCCATGCAGAGTTTCCAAAATCTCAAAACATACAAATTTAAGTACATTCATAAACCTTTCCAATGGCAGTAATTTCAAGGTTTTTGGAGACCATCAACTAGGTCAAAAGTATTGCCCAAAGAGGGGCACAGTTGCTGGGAAAAGACAGGGAAAAGTTCAAAAAAAAAAATGAGAGCGACTCGTGTTGCCTAAAGCTTAAAAAGAGAGGCTGCTTGCAAAACACTGTGGCTGACGAAATTACTCATTGCTCTGACAGGTACGGATGGCTTTGACATGTACAGAGGTTGTATGTTTGACTAAGACACTCCCGGCACTTCACCAACCGGTGCTACTCTTTCCTTATCCAACAGGTATTGCTCCAACCGGCACTAGTCTCTCCTTATACAACTGGTGCTGCTTCAATCGATGCTACTTTCTCCTTATCCAACCAGTATTACTCCAGCCGATGCTACTCCAACCGTCGCTACTCCAACTAGCGCTACTCCAGCTAACGCTACTCCAATCAGCACGACTTCAGCCGGTGCTAATCCAATTGGTGCTGCTCTCATTGGTTCTACTCCAGCCAGCGCTACTCCAGCCGGTGCATTTCCAGCCGGTGCTACTCCAACCAGAACTGCTCCAACTGGTGCTACTCTAGCCCGCTCTACTCCAGCCGGCGCTACTCCAGCCGTTGCTACTCCAGCCACCACTACTCTAGCCGACATTACTCTCTTCATATCCAACCAGGGCTACTCTAAACGAGATTACTCCAACCGGCGCTACTCCAGCCGGCGCTACTCCAACTGGTGGTACTCCAACTGGCGCTACTCTAGCCAATGCTACTCCATCTGGCGCTGCTCCAACTGGTGCTACTCTAGCCGGTGCTACTCCAGCTCGCACTACTCCAACTGGTGCTACTCTAGCTAGCACTACTCCAGCCGATGCTACTTCAACCGATGATACTCCTACCGGTGTTCCTCCAACCGTTGTTACTCTGACGACGCTGCTCCAACCGGTGCTACTCCAGTCGGTGCTACTCTCTCGTTATCCAATCGGTGCTACTCTCTACTCATGCGGCGTCATTGGCTTGGGAGAAAATTATGGCCCTTACAAAAAGTTACCTTGTTGAAGGGTATCGGCCCTTTTCTTCTCTCTCCTCTCTCTCTCTCTTCAAGATGCACCCACGATTTCAAGAGGAAATTGGAATTTTATTGATTGTTGTGTGAAATGAACTGAAGGTCCTTTACAATTTGATTTTACTTGTTGATATAGAATTGAGCTAAAACATGGGTCTATGCCAAAAAACTACCTAGAATTGAAGATAATTACAATTTAATTGAATTAAAAAAACTATAAAAATGGGTGCAAAAGGATTGTTTTGTCCCTGTCTAACAATGTGTGGAATTCTAGAACAATCCCTACTACTGCCCGACAACTTGTGTGACCATCCATGACTGATCTGGAGTCGTTCTGATGCTCATTTGATCGAAAGATGATTATTTTCTTATGGGGCTCAACATAGTGGTCAATTTCATACCAACTTCAAGCCATGAATCATGTTTTTAAGCCATGATCATGAAACTTGAAATTTGCTTGAGTCTTGAAAACTTTGGATCGATTGTGTGTTCGTTCCTCGATGTTTCTTCATTATTTCTTCACTGAATTAGACTGAAAATGCCGTCACGATCACGTTGCAATAAACCCAACTCTATTTCGTGTCCGGATGAAGATTTGGTTGTCTTGAGTTTTTGTCTGGAATCTTGAAATCCGACGACCGGAATTTATAGCATCTTTGATACCTCTGTGTGTGAAATTCAACCATTCATTGTACACGAAGTTCGGACCAGAGATGGCCACGAAACTTATGCACATAATGCAATTGGTTTCATGCCTATCGGGTATGCGAGCGTCGTGACTTGCACAAGAGAGAGTTGTCTCTATCAGCTGCAGCAAAGGATGAGGGCCAAGAACGGGGGCGTCCGAGGCTGGGGAGGATGAAGGATTTGATCTCCCATCAGGACTTTTCCCCAAGCTCATTTATGGGCTCCAAGGACATGATCGAGATGATGGGGCGAGTTCAAAATGGTACTCTTGGGGAAGGTCTTCGAGTACCAAGGTTAGAGGTGCAAGCCCAAAGAAGGAGTAGGTAAAAGCAGGGTTGACTCATAAGGACGCTTGAGTAGGGGGAGAGGGGTTGTCTGTGATGGCGACTCGTGTACATCCCTTGAAGAAGGACAATGAGTGACTTGAGGGTCAGCCCAGGCTCGAACAGATAGTTTGGCCTTTGGAGGCCGAGAACCCCGAGTAAGTGTTTGTAAGAGAATAGGTGGAAGCCTGCCCCTAACAAGGTGCACAAGTTTGTGCTGAGTAGGAGGATGCAGGGGTCATCTTCCGTGTACTTGTGTTGAAGCAGCGAAGGCGTTGCCCCTAGTAGTGGCATGAGAATGCATAACGTGCACAGAACCTGGCCTTGGGAGGCCTGATCCCAGACTTTGACTCGTGGTAACATAAAAGTTGTCCCGAGGTGTGGCTTAAGTGGATGACCCATGAGCCTTATAGTGTGTGCGAGAGGTGGAGGCCCCAGGGTCTCCACCTCGATGTACTGAGCCTCTAAGGATAGAGACTTGTGGTGGTGTAGGAATGTGAGGTGTAGCCTTGCTGTGACCCACTGAGGCAATGGCAACTTCTTTACCTTTCGCAGCAAGGGACTGGGTAGCCTTCTGACATACCTCAGCAATACTACCGACAAGTGACTTGCCGGTGACAGGGTGCATGCTGTGAGTGGCAGCAGATGTGCTACCAATGCAGGGTGCACTAAAGCTAGGACATGGGGAGTTAGGGATCTTTAAGTCCCTCCTTATGCCTATCCAGGTTAAGACCTGGGAGCTGTACACTAGGTCTTTGCTCAAAAGGAAGGTTGAGAACGAAGTTTGAGGAACTTGTTCCCTGGGGCACTAGTGAATGCAGGGATGAGAAGATCCTCGTTCCAGATAAACGGGTTAGAGAATGCAAAAGCCATGTGGTGTGTGAAGATTGAAAACAAAGGAAAAACTAGCAAATCCAAAACGACCCGATGAAGGGATAATAAGTCCCCAGTGGAGTCGCCAAGCTGGTTAGGTGCCTCGATCACGTCCTTCAGATCTGGATGATCGAGCAGCACGCGTCTTGGGTTTCGGGGGAACTCCGGACTTTGAGATCGCTCTCTCGGGAACCTCGCTCAGGAGTGAGGGAAGATATACCAATCGATGAGAGAGGAAATTAAGGTGGGTTCGGGACTTACTCAGGTTGGCTCATGTGGGCACCCTCTTAAGTCTTAAAGAAATCCCCCCAGTCATAAAACTAGTTTGGAATTGCCTCCCTTGGCCTGTATTCTCCTATTTTTGCAATCACACACATATGGCAAATGTTACAAGGCAAGTGGGTCAAGGTACCCCACCTTGCCCTTGGGTGAACATATACATATGTGCACATTCATGAAGGAGAAGAGAAGAATGAGAGAATTAAGATTGACATTAGAAGAAATTGATCAGGGGGTGAGACCGACATAGTCACTAAACTAATAGTTAATTGACCTAGCGTGGTAGTAAAATGGCCTCAGTAACTCAGACCGGCTCAACAAAATTACTACTAGACGACTTTACCAATATCGACTAGCTTGACACAATGGCTAGTCAATCGTGACAATAAAGTGGTCACAATAACTATGATCAACACAACGACGTTACTGTTAGACGACAGGACTACCATGGAGTACTAGCCTGAAACCCCCTTTGATAAAATGAAAGAGTAAAAGGAAGAAAAGAGAACAGAAAGAGAGAGAAGAGAAGATGGAGAAGAGAAATAAGAAAGGAAAAGAAAAGGAAGAGCGAGGTGAGAGAGAAATCAGTGAAAGAAGAAGAAGAGAAGAATAGAAGGAAAGGCAGAGAGAGAGCGAAGAAAAAGAGAATGAGAGGAGATAGAGGGAAAAAAAGGTGGAAGAGAAAGCAGAGAAGGAAAAGCAAAGTGATGAAGTAAGAAAGAGAAGGAAGAGGAAGGAAGACACAAACGGTAATGAGATGGGGAGAGAGAAACTTAGATGGCGATGAGCTTCTACCGTCTACGGGAGAAAGAAGAGCAGAGGGAGAACACAGGCGATGAAAGGCTGCCACCAATTGTGAGAGAAGAAAGAGGAGAGAGAAAGAACATAAGTAGAGATAGGCTTCTGCTGGCTGTGACAGAAGGAAAAGAGAGAGAAAGCACAGATGCCAATAGGCTTCCACCGTCTGTTGCAAAAGGAAAAGAAGAGAAAGCACAGGCGGTGATAGGCTTCCACCATCTGTGGCAGAAGAAAAAGGAGAGAGAAAGAACATAGAAGACAATTATTTTCTGTCGTCCGTGATAAGAAAGAGGAGAGAGAACAAAGGCAGTGATATGCTTTCGTCGGCTGTGATAGAAGAGAAGAACACAGGCCACAATATGCTTCCGTTGGCTGTGACAAAAGGAAAAGAGAGAAGAAACACAGGCAGCGATAGGTTTACGCCAGTTGTGACAAATGAGAGGAAAGAGAGAGAGAACGCAAGCGGCCATATGCTTCCGTCGGCTGTGATAGAAGAGAAGGGAATTTTGACAGAGGTCCTGCCTGCCACTCAGGCTAGGCCGAACTCACTGTTCATGTCTCAAAAGCAAGAAGGCATGCACCGAAAGATAGGTCTGCCATGCGTGAATGGAGAAAGAAAGAGGTGTAGGGAAAGATAAAAGTGATAAACCAGAGGATGACGAGAGAGAGAAATAGAGATGAGGCAAGGAGATGGAAAGAGAGAGAGAGAGAAAGAAGAGAGAGGCAAAGAAAGAATTGAGAAAAAGGTAGAGACGAAAAGAAAGAACAAAGAAGAGAAAGAAAGATATAAAAATAAGAGAGAAAAGAGGAGAGAGAAAGAGAGAAAAGAGGAGAGAAGAAGTTACCTTACCAAGGTACCGACCCTTTTCTTCTCTCTCCTCTCTCTCTCTCTCCAAGACACACCCACGAACTTAAGCAAGAATTGAAACTTTATTAATCAATCTCAAGAATGAACCAAAGGTCCTTTTACAATTAGGCTTTGCATATTTATATAGAATTGGGCCCAAAATGGATGTAAGCCCAAACATTACCTAAATTGATGAGAATTACAATTTAATTGAATTAAAAGAAATTTTAAAATTGGGTACAAAAGGACTGTTGTGCCCTTGCTCAACAATGTGTGAAATTCTAAAACAGTCCATGTTGTTGCCCTGGAACTTGCGTGATCTTTTATGGATGATTCGGGGTTGCTCTAGTGCCTGTTTGACTTAAAGATGATTGTTTTCTTGCATGGCTTAGCATGTTGATCAATTTGATACCAACTTCGAGCCATGGATCGCATTTTTTCGTCACGATCATGTTACTTGAAATTTGGATAAATCTCAAAAACTTTGAATCGATAGTGTGCTACTTGCTTGATGTTTTTCTTTGATTTATTTGCTGAATCACACTAAGCATGTTGTCATGATCTCATGGCAACAAACATAGCTTGATTTCGTGTCTGGATGAAGACTTTTTTTTTTGAGTTTTTTATCGAAATTTACTGCAGTTTTGACGCCTCTGTGTGTGAAATCCAACCGTTCATCATACGCAGGGTTTAGACTAGAGAGAGCCTCGAACCTTACGCACATAATACCAGTGTTTTCACATCGATCGGGTACATGAGCATTGTGATTTGGCTGCTCAAGCGAGGCGTTCTGATGTTGAATTTTTTGCAGCTATCTTAATGAATTATAAACTTCTCTCTAGTTTTATCCCTGCTCGGGTATCATCATCGGTCGGCCACATATCAAACTCCTCAGCTTGATGAGACGAATGAGCTCACCGAATTTGAGAGCAATCTAACTCAGTACGAGTGAGATACGGGCCTTTGAAGTTGCTACTCAAGACTATGCATATCATCCTCCTTTAATGGAGATTAGTGTAGGGAGGCCGCACGGGAATAGCGTGCGGCCTATCCCTTCTTGGTCTTTACCCATAACTTTGTTCTGTAGCGTCCGATTAAGCCAAAACTTGACTCATAGGGTTTTTTTACCATACCAGATCCAATGGACGTGTTTCCACAACTATTTGACACACCAAAAATATTGTTCTAGTTACAGGGTCCGTTTCAGGGTGCTAGATGTCGATTTTTTTGAAATTGTTTCTTTGGTTGCACTACCTTAGATATGTCGGATTGTGATGAAATCTGACAGGTGGCCTTTTGAAGTTCTTAGAAAGATTTTGACCCATTATGGGGAAATTTTGGGACTTTCGGGAATTTCACTATATGTTAAGGCTTTATTGACCGACTTCCTCTTTTTATTCTGCATTAGAGACCAAGGTGCTGAAAAATGTCTTCAAACACATCGGCTTGATCAAGGTTGTCCCTTTTTTGTATTCTTTGAAAAATGCCATGGCAAAGTGAACACTGGCAGGAAAGAAGAGTTAGAGACTTTTCGTGAGTCATGGCTGCTAGAGCACATCTGTACCGCATGGTCCACATGTTCAGAAATGACTGAGGTCGGCAAGTATGTGGTGCAACATTTTTGTAGAAGGGCTCGAGCGACTGAGGCCTATGCGTGGCGGTGAAGGATTACTTGTCGAGGGTACTTGGAGGCTGATCACCCCTGAAAAGGGGAGAACTGCAGTTGACACCAGGATATCAGGAAAAAGAGGACTCTCAGGACTCCTTAACTTGGAGAGATTTTTACCTTGGACTACCCTTGGAATTGGGAGGCTCTTATGATACTTCACGAGATAGCAATGAATGAAACTTCAACGCAATTTCTTTCTATGGAGAAGAGGACAAGGAGCCTTTTTGACAACCTCATCTCTATCTTTGAATGGAAGGAAGGTCGAAAGGTCCTGGTCATGAAGGGCACCTGATCCAAGACCTGAATGCACTGATAAGGAGTGGACCTCATAGTGCTCTTCCCACCGACTCTTCTCACGGGAGGAGTTTTGAGACGACTGGTTCTCCACCAGGGGTAAGAAAGAAGAGTAAGTGTGTTTCCCCCCTGTCACTCACGCTCCGTCCCAAGCTGTCAGGCCTGTTCGAAAAAACAGGAGTATAAGACTTGTTGCCATCCTGGAACCGGCTGATGGCTCTTCATCTTCTGTCTCTTTGGAATTCTCTGTTACACCTTGCTTTGTTTTATGACAAGTCACTGTAGCTTCAATGACCTCGAACGGGGGAGCAGTTGCTTCTTCTCCGCTTAATGTTTGATTGAACATGGGCTCATAATTCATTGTTCTCAAAATGTGATGAGCCTACTTGCTGTAAATAGTCTAATCAGTAGGATCTTTGGCTTTTGTTTGAGGTGCATTCACTCCAAGCCCATGGTAGCTCTTGGTCTCAGGCACGAACTCCTTTAGGTGTTTAGAAGCGATACACATAACCCCCAATTGATTTTGGAGACTGCGAACCTCGCTTCTTAACTCTGCTGGGAGATCCTACTCTTGAGGGCAAAAGGGTAACATAGATGCTAAGAAGGGTTGGAAGCTTCCTTAAGTGCCCTATCACATCATACTTCACCTTTTCTTCATCAGCCTTTCGTATTCCTGGTCCAGCCACTGGCTTTGGTGGTATAATGGTTTGAGGAGTAGGTTTAAGTGGAGGACGTTTATTTTGGGCTGCTGGCTGGCTTGATTGCGCAGCCGGCTTGGTTTGGGTAGTCTAAGTGGATTGGTTGTTCGGGATCAAAGGCATCCTGAGGAACTTAAGGAGAGGTAGATTGTCAGTGGCATTTGGGTGAGGAAGGAGTCCAGGGAGTTGGAGAATGGGTAAAGTGTTTGAACTATTTGGGTGAAGGAGAAGTGGCGGAGCATGAAAATGCAAGATGTCGGGCTTCTGAGGTGGAAGTTGCAGCATTTTCCCCGATCTCAGGCTCATTTGCCCCATGCTGGGTGATTCTTCTTAGATTTTCACCATGTGGAAAGCTTCTAGAGAATAGATGCTCTGCCCTCTTGATTCTTTCAGCCTCTACTCAAAGTCAGGGTCAAAATGCCACTGGGGTTTCTTTGGATTTGACCTCTTGTGCTTCTTTGTAGAAGAAGATGGATCTGCCTTAACTCGAGCCGCCAGAGCGTCAGCAACTGGCAAGAATCCAGCCGCCTGGGCTAGCATCATTTTCAGCCATCTCTGCTGCGTCTTGCTTATATTGGTTCCTTGGAGCACTCTACCAAGAGCCTCAAAGTTTGGACATTTCAAGGTTGTACTTACAGGAAACATAAAAGAGGAAGGATGAGAAGAAGAAGAAGAAGAAGAAGACGAAGAAGAGGAAGAAGGAGAAGGGTCAATAGGTGAGGGACCTTTAAGGTTATTCCCCTCATCAGATCGATTTGGGTAGCTTTTTACATCTTCGCCAGAGTTGGACATGTGCAAGGGGTCTTTTGGGTCTTTCCCCTGCTTGGACTCTTTGAGGGTGCTTTTAATGTCGTCACCCTCATTGGACATGCCCCGAGTAAGAGATGGAATAAGGTCGATGGCGACCGAAATTGTCACGACCCCGCTCCCTGACCCCTTTTTCAGGGCAACAGAGCGTGCGATCATGACCGGAGGTTGCGAATGTCACTCAGGTGGGACTGGCTCAAAGCAAAAAACCTTGAATCGAAAGAAAACCACAAAAGATAACTAGAATAAATCCATTCATCAAACAAATATCAAATCAAAGGTACAGCCATTTCATTCATTCAAAATCAAAAGTCTTTACAATTTCCTTAAGGAACTACTGGCCCAAAATACACAAAATGAAGTATACATCATGCTGCTGAAATCAGCAAAACATACCGTGAAAGTTTTCAGAAGATGGCTTTTAAAATTCTTAATTTTGGGCTTCGAACCTTCAAACTACCTCCCACCTTTAGCACTGCTGCCACCACCCTTCACTCTACAGTTATGAGATTAAGATGGAATGAGCTAAAGGTCAGTAAGGAGATCACTACCCTTGCATTCCTGACTAACAGTATATACATGATAACATGCCCATAGTTCATCAGAAATTGCATTTGTCTTACAGAGTATAGTCACATATCAGAGTACACATGAATGGTACATAACGAGGGTAAGAATCAATTAACAGAGCATTACTTATCCTAAAGATGACGTCCACCAGTTATTGTAAAAAAGACTTACATAATACAAAATTCAGATAAGCAGAACAAATTAATTTACTCCCTAAATAAAAGCCACATCGATTAAGCTAAGCCAATCTTGTAACTTGGGACTTCTACCCTCAATTAGGAGGGAGGATAATGACAAGTGGGTGCCCCACTTAGTAATATCCTCTCTCACACACACATCCCCAGCACGCTTTGAGGCTTTCGATAGGCTGAGGCCTTGCAAGACACGACCCTCACTTGTGCCTTAGGCGGGAGGGCGTTACACTACCATTGGAGGACCCAATGCGAAGTGCCCATGACAATTTGGAGGGCACAACCCTCCCAGTTACTTGCAGTTACATCTCGACTCCACTCTTATCATAGAAATCAAGGTACATATTACTCAACTACTAATGGAGAACCCATTGCATAGCGGTAACAAAATAAGAATATTCACTACCAAAGGAGGACCCATTGCGTAGTGTTCACAGAATCAGAATATCCACTACCAATGGAGGATCCATTGTGTAGCGATCATGACATGTATAACAGCATCAATATTATAGAAATCGTAGTATCCACTACCAATGGAGAACCCATTGCGTAGTAGCCGAAAATCAGTATTCATATAGCAGAATCAGATTGTATCAGTATCACATTTTTAACAGTATCAAATTTCATATTATAATTTTATCAACATTATATGATCGCATTATCAGAGTCACAAAAACGCAGTGTCGATGTCACATTTCCTGCAATCTCAAGCAGTGACATCTGATCAAAACATGGTAATAACTCCCAATTCCTTTGAAAGTTAAAGATGATTCCAAAACTAATTTTGCACTAAACACTCCTACCTCTCAAATGGGAGTGGTTTGAAGACAACTGGGCCACGTTTGACCTCTTAAAAGTTCTAAGAGGTGAGGGTTAACTAGTTGCACACTGCTGTGCACAGGGGACAGCGAGGTACCCTACTTCATATCACTATAATGTTCAAACGGTGAGGTGAGTTGTGACGGTTTCAAAATAAAAATTTAATCCAAGAAGTATATCTTTCTAAAAAGATACATTTTAAAACATTTGAATTTCATCAATACTGCCCACAGTGACATAGCTTTATAGGCTGAAGTATAACATCCAATCTAAAAAGAATTCCAAAATAATTTATACATGAAAATTTTAGCCCATTCAAAGATATTTCAAATGGCTATGGTTTAGCTGAAAATGGACTTTGTTTGGTTAATTAAAGTCAATGACCACAGCAGCATCAGTGGAAAATCAAGGGAACAGACAACAATGGTATACTTTCTCATTTTGAAACATAACTTCATTTTCATAAAGAATTTTGACAGTGGAAACAATTGAACATTTTACTAGATTCGTATATATTTCTAACTGGGGTGGCTTGAGGTCAATCGAACCCCATTTGATAGTTCAAAAGCTTCATTCAACCACACACAAAATTTTGGAATTTCACAGTGGCATATAACATGTCTCAAGAATACATTCCATAACCCTCATTTCATGGTGAGAAACATGATACCAACCTTTTCCTCACAATGTGTTTACACACATGACATGCATTTATTACACAATCTAAGAATCATACATTCATTCTCAACATCCATCATTATCATAGAACAAAAACCCCAAATTCTAGTGACTTCTATTACTCATTTCACATGCATAAATTCCCAGGAATCCTTTTGACTACAATGCAATGGTGTTGGATCGACTTACCTACATAACAATGGGGCCTTCTCCAATCCTCTGCTCATAGCTCTCACTCGCCCAAAGACGGTTGTCCTCCAACAGTCACTTCTTCAAACCTTGTGTCATAGAGAGAGGAGAAAATGAGGGAAGAGTGAGTGGCGTGGCTAAGAGGAGAGGCTTAAGTACTCTTATGTTTGGGGTGGTGGTCTAAGTGACATCAAAAGACTAAAAATTTGGACAAGTAGCAATCACATCAGCATGCATCCAAATCCATGCTTATCAGTAACACAGCCAGCATTGGTCCCCTTCTCCTACACAGCCGGCACTGGTCTCCTTCTCCTACATAGCTGGCATGGGCCTCTGCATACAGCACAGCCAGCGCTGACACTTCTTCTCTTCATAGCAGGCATTGCACATAACTCAACCCGAGCTGGTCACAATCTCAACTGGCGTTATATCCTTCCTTCCTCCCCATCCCACAATGATTCTAACCTGTCGAGAAAAGTTTGGGTCGTCACATGATCCCTCCCCAAAAAGAGATTTTGTCCTCAAAATCGTTAATAGAATAAATGGGGGTACAACGCCTGAATTCATCTTCTCCCTCCCATGTTGAGTCTTCTTGTGAATGATACTGCCAAAAACCCAAACTAGGAGAATCTCTTTGTTGCGTAAAACTTGAACCCTTATGTCCAGAATCTCAATTGGCTGCTCAACATAAGTTAAGTCTTCCCGGATCAGGATTGGCTCATACCTCAAGATGTGGAATAGATCGGGTTGTTACTTCCTCAATAATGAAACATGAAAAACATCATGAATATTGGCCAACTCAGGCGGTAAGGCCAGTCGGTATGCCGCGACTTTCTATTATTTCAAAGGGTCCAAATAATCGCAGACTTAGCTTCCTAGGGTCTAAAGAATTGCGGGTTTAGCTTCCCTTTCTTTCCAAACCTCATAATTCCCTTCGTTGGTGACATAATCAAGAATACCCGATCACCTACTTCAAATTCAAGGTCCCTTTGGCGATTATCGACAAAACTCTTCTGCCGACTCTGACATGTTTTAAGCCTTTCTCGAATTAAGGCAATCTTTTATGATGTTACTTGAACAATTTCTTGCCCTAAGAGTCCCCTTTCGCCAACTTCATTCCTGGCGATTTGCGCTTTCTCGCATATAAAGCTTCAAAAGTTACCATTTGAATACTGGCTTGGAAACTGTTGTTGTATGCAAATTCTACTAAAGGTAGGTGATCATCCCAATTTCCTTTGAAGTTGGTAACACAGGCCCTCAACATATCTTCTAAGGTCTGAACGGTACTCTGTAACTGTCCATCAGTCTGGGGGTGAAAAGCAGTACTGAAGGTAAGTCTTGTCCCCAAAGCTGATTGTAGACTGCTCCAAAACCTTGGAGTAAATCTAAAGTCCCTGTCGGACACAATATTGACAGGTACTCCATGCAGCCTTACTATGTCCTTGACATATATTGAGCCAATTTATCTAGGGTATAGGTAGTGCGCATTGATATGAAATGTGCAGCCTTAGTTAATCGATCCATAATAACTCAAACACTGTCATGTCCCATGCCCGACCTTGGCAAACTGGACACAAAGTCCATAGTGATGTGTTCCCACTTCCATTCAGGTACAGGTAAGGGTTGTAACAACCCGACAGGTCTCTAATGTTCAGCCTTTACTTGCTGACAGGTCAGACATTTAGAAACAAATTGTCCCACACCTTTCTTCATGTTATTCCACCAGAAGGTCGTTTTTAAATCTTGGTACATTTTTATGCTTCCTGGGTGCACAGTATAACGGGAGTGGTGTGCTTCCTCTAAAAAAGCCCTTTTTACATTCTCATCACTTGGGATGCATACCCTTTCTCTACATCTTAATAAATCATCACTACCGAACGCAAAATCTCCATTTCTTTCCTGCTTTAAGTCTTCCAGAATTTTACTCAGCTGGGGGTCTGCCATTTGAGCTACCCTGATCTGTTGAAAGAGCTGAAGTTCCACTCTTATACCTGTAGTTATTCTTTCCTCAGAACTAGAGGATAAAGTCGAGCGCCACTCCACTACATATTCTATCAGTTTCATCTCTTGGCCCATCAGATGTGCCACTGATATCAAGGGTTTCCAACTTAAAGCATCAGATACTAAATTTATCTTTCCCGATTGGTAATTGATGGTGCAATCATAATTATTTAGTAGATCCATCCATCTCCTTTACCTCATATTCAAATCCTTATGAGACAAGCTTGGGTCATCACAGGTTTGAAGTCTTGTAAGGTTAGCAAGGGAGGAAGAGGCCTGAGATATTTTGGCTCGACTGTGTTTTAACAAATTTTTCAGCACCTTGGGTCCCCGATGTGGAATAAAAAGAGAAGTCGATCAATAAAGCCTGAATTACAGTGGAATTCTCTACAGTCTCTGAATTTCCTCAAAACAAGTGGAAATGTTCATAAGGACTTCAAAAGGCTACCTACCAAGTTTCATCGTGATCCAACATGTCTATGACATTGCAGACAAGGAAAGAAATTTATAAAAATTAGTCTACAACACCCTGAAATGGACTCCGTAATTAGATCTCTATCTTTAGTGTGTCAAATTGTTGTGGTAACACAGCCATTGGATCTTGCAAAGTTGAAAACCTTTATGGGTGAAGTTTCGGCTAGATTGGGCACTCCAAGACAATGTTATGGGTAAAAGACCAAAAAGAGGTACGTCGCACACTATTCCCGTGCGCCCTCCCTGCACCACATCACCATTAAAGGTAATTATTTTTACAATCTCGGGCAATGATTTTCACGAGCCATATCTCACTCGTCCCAAGTTGGATCATGCTCAAATTTTGTGAGCATGTTTGTCTCATCAAGACGAGCGTTTTGATGTGTGGCATGCTCTGTGACGACGTCTGAGCAGGGAGAAAAGCTAGAGAGAAGTCGACAATTCGTGAAGGAAGTTGCATGAAACTCAACAGCTACAAGTTCCGCTCGAGCGACCATATCACAGTGGTCGCTCATCGAATTGACATGAGATGAGTTCCATCGCATGTGTAAGTTTCAGGGCTACCATTCCTTCGAACCCCGTCCGTGATGAACAGTTGGAGTTTATGTGCAAAGCCGATAAAGTTGTTGTAAATTACAACCGTAAGAATTCAGATTCCGTCAAAAAACTCAAGGCCATAAAATTTTTTTTCGGGCACAAAATCAAGTTGTGTTTGTTGCCACACGATCATGACGGCATGATTAGTGCGATACAGTAAATAAATCAGGAAGAAACGTCAAGTTATGAACACAATATCGATCCAAAATTTTCAATATTTACACGAATTTCAAGTCGCATGATTATGGCTTAAAAACATCAGTGGTTCGAATTTATTATCAAATCGATCGCCATGATGAGCTCTATAGGAAATCAATCATCTTTTTGTCAAATGGATATGAGAGCAACCCGGATCATCTATGGAAGATCACACACGTTCCAAGGCAACAACAAGGACTTTTTTGAAATGCTATGTATTGTTAAGTAGGAGAAAAACAATCATTTTTCACCCATTTTTAGAATTCCTTTTAAATAAAATAAATTATAATTATCATCAATTAAGATAGTTTTTACTCAATTTTATAAATACATGCTAAACCTAATTGTAACAGGAGCCCCTCTCATACTTTCAATTGATGCATAAATTTTTAAGTTTTTACATTGAATTGGAGAGGCTCGTCTTGGAGAGAGAGACGAGAGAGAAGAATTAAGCCGATACCCCTCTTCCATAAGGTAATTCTCTCTCTTCCTTTCTTCTCTCTCCTCCTTTTCTCTCTTCTTCCTCCTTTTCCCTACTTCTCTTTCTTCCTCTCTGTGAACATGCAAGGCTGTGGCAGAGCCGTCCATTCCTTTCTCTTCCTTATCCTTCTCTCGTCTCTCTTTTCTTCTTTTTCCTCTTTTCCTTCTTCATTTATTCTCTTTCTGCTCTATCTTTCTCTCTGCTCCTCCCTATCTGAACGTGCATTGCAATGGCAACACCATGCATGAACGTCTCTCTCTATTTTTCTTTCTCTCTCTAACACACATGACAGTGGTAGCATCGTGTGTGTTTCCTTGTCTCTCTTTCCTTCTTTCTCTTCTATCTCTTTCCTTCTTTTTCCTCCTCGCTTTCCTTTTCTCCCTCTTCTTTCTTTTTGTCTCACATTGTTCATCTTCCTTCTCTCTACTTACCTATCTTCTTTCTCTTCCCTAGAAACCCTCTTTCTTCTTCTTTGCCTTTCTTTCTCTCATCCTGTTATTTCCTTTGTCTCTCCTTTCTAGTCATGCACGCCGATACCCATCGTCAGGCTCATTCTTCCCTTATCCTCTGGAAACATGCACAGTGAGCCAGGCTTTAACCCGAGGGGTGGGTCGGGCTTCTGTCTAAGCTTCCCCTTCCCCATGTTGTGTACGGCGATGCTCATCACCAAGCATGACATTCCTTTCCTCATTCTTTGACAAGGACACTGAACTAGGCCCTTTCCCAAGTGGCGGGTCGGGTCATGTCAGAGTCCTTTACGACACAAGCGGCGATGCCTAGAGTCGTGCGGGTCTATTCCCTTCTCGTTCCTGTCTCTCTCTCTTGACATGGATGATGGAACCCATCGCCATCCATGTTCTTTCTATCTCCTCTTTCCTCTATCATGATGGTGGAACCCATCGCCATCCATATTCTTTCTCTCTCCTCTTTCCTCTGTCTTGAGCAGTGGAACTCATCATCGTCCATGTTCTTTCTCTCTCCTCTTTCCTCGATCATGGGCAGTAGAACCCATCGTCGTCCGTGTTCTTTCTCTCTGCTCTTTCCTCTGTCATGGACGATGGAACCCATCATCGTCCAGGTTGTTTCTCTCTCTCCTTTTTCTCTCTTCTTCTTCTCTCACCTTTCTTCTTCTCTCCCTTCTCTTCCCTCACTTCTTTTCTCTCCCCCTTCCTTCTTTCTCTTCTTTTTCTTCTCCCTTCTCTCCTTTCTTTTCTCTTCTCCCTTCTCTCCTTGTTCTCTTTTCTCTTCTTTTCTCTTCTTCTCTTCTCTTTTCTTCTCTCTCTCCTTTCTCTTATATCTCTTCTCTTTCTTTTTTTCTCCTTTCCTTCTCTTTTCTCTCAACTCTTTTCTTCTCTCTCTGCTTTGCTTATCACTCCTCTTTTTCTTCTTTCTCTCTCATTTGACCAAGGGACAAGTTTGGCAATGTCACGGTAGTCTCGTCGTCGGGTAATACTATTGCTGCGCCAGTCCAAGTTACCATGCCCATCTTGCTGCCACGTCGAACTCGCTATAGTGCCAAGCTGGTTGGTGGTGGTATTCTGTCATCGAGTAGTGTTGTCGTCCTTTCGATCCACATTATCATGCCCGTCTTGCTACCACGTCAGGTCAATCATCATGCTAATCTAGCCACTAAGCTAGGCTAGTCCCCAAGTCAAATGTCTCTTCCCTTCTTTTCTCTTCTTCCTTCTCCCAACCCTCGTCTCATCATTTCTTCTCATTTCTCCTTTAAATGTACACGCCCGTGTGCATTCACCCAAAGAAAAGGTGGGATCTCTTGGCCCGCTTGTCTTGTAAAATTAACCATGTGTGTGTGATCATAGAAATAGGAGAATACAGGCCAACGGAGGTGATTCTAAACTAGTTATACTACTGGGGGGCTTTCATCGTGATCTAAGAGGGCGCCCACGAGAGCCAGCCCGAGTAAGTCCCGAACCCACCTTAATTTCCTCTCTCATTGGTTGGTGTACCTACCCTTGTTCTTGAGCAAGGTTCTCGAGGGCGATCTCAAGTCTTAGGGTCCCTTTTAAACCCGAGACGTGTGTCACCAGATCATCCAGATCTAAGGGGCAAGATCGAGGAACCTAACCAACTTGACGACGCCACTGGGGACTTACTATCCTTTCATCAGATAGTACTTGTTTGGCTAAGATTCTCGTTTGTTTTTCTATTTTCACACACCGCATGGCTTCTTGGTTCTTTAACCCATTCATCTGGATCAGGGATGTTCTCATCCCCGTATTCGTGAGCGTCCCCTAGGAACAAGTTCCTCGATCTTCGTTCTCAACCTTTCTTTTGAGCAATGACCAAGTGTCTAGGTCCCAGGTCTTAACCCGGATAGGCGTGAGGAGGGAATTAAAGGTCCCTAACTCCCTATCTCCTTGCTCTGGTGGAACCCCCACCAAGGCACCATGCATCAGTAGCACATCTGCTACCACACACAACATGCACCTAGTCACCGACAAGTCACTTGTCGATCGTATTACCGAGGTACACCAGAAGGCTGCCCAGTCTCTTTCTGCAAAAGGCAAGGAAGTTACCATTTCTTTTGTGGGTTGCCGCAAGGCCAACCCACACATTCTTGCACCACCTTAGATCTTTATGTTTGTACACTCAACACATAGAAGACAAGACCTTGCGGCCTCCATCTCACACACACACCCTAAGACTCAGGAGTCATCCTCTAGAATCACACCTTGAGCCAGCCCTTGTGTTACCTCGAGTACGCATTCAGGATCAGGCGTCCTTGAGCCGAAACATATACGCATGCATGTGAATCTCATTGCTCGGGCCAACGCCGTTGCTGCGCCAACCCAAGCACATGGAAGGCTATCTCTTCATCCTTCCTCTCAGCACACACTAGTGAACCCTGTAACGGCCAGGCACTCACCTGTGCCCTTGCAGACACCTTCTCGTAGTTCTCGGCCTCTTAAGGTCAGATCACTTGTTCGAGCTCGGGCTGACCCTCAAGTCACCCAGAATGCTACTTCAAGGGGTGTACACGCACCACTTTCTCAGGCCACTGCTTGCTCCAACCCAGACATCGTCGAGAGCTGGTCCCCTTTGCTTCCGCTCTTTCACCTCCCGGTGGATATATCAAGACCTGGTAGTCGAAGGTTTTCCCTAAGAGTACCATCGTCTGTCAACCCTGTCAGGTCGGTTATGCCTCTCGAGCCCACAAATAAGTTCGGGGTAAAGGCATGATAATTGATGAAGTTCTACAACTTCCAAGGCAGCAACCCAAGCTGGCCCCGGTCCATGGTCCACATTCGCTGCCCCATCTTATGGACACAACCCTTTCATGCTCTAAGATGGTGGGTCAACCTCGATCCCAGTCTCAATTCTGGAGAGAAGTCTACCGCGGCCTCAAAGATAAGAAAAATGGAGGACTGCAGATCCTGATTAAGGAACCAACCAGAAAATTCGGGGCTCCCACCTCCTAGGGTCTCCATCCTAAAAATCCCTTCTACCCTCTTTGAATCACAGAGACTAAACAAGAGGTGTGAGAATTCTGCATTGTGGTTAGCGTCATAGAAGATGACCCAACCACCCAGCAGCCACGGTCCCAAGACCATCAAGAACCGGTTCTCACACTATCAACATATAAGACTCGAGTACAGTAGGGGCATGCTGAGCCCTTGCTGACCGATCTGCAGCGCATGACTCGCCAAGCTCAAAAGCCTTCAAACCCACTAAAGGTTGACCGCCTTGAGGAAATGGTTAGCATTATGGTTCTGACAGACCTTAACAACTCTTAGGAGGAACACATGAACAGGTTCGAGTAGATGATGCAAGCAATGATGGAGAAGATTGATCGCATGGAAAGAACGCAGTCCCCAGTCAATATGTCCCCTCATGAAGCCATTTCCCATCACTCGGGTGATGCACCTCCAAGGTAGCCTCCTCGTCATGCCTCATAGGACAATTCCGTTCCTCATCCCGTCTTGCAAGAAGACATCGACGCTATGGTAACCCATAGCTTAAAGAGCAGACAGATCACAGGAATACAAGGTGCAATGCTTTACCAAAAGCCGTACCCCTCCTACATTGATCAAGTTCCGTTTCCCTCGGACTACAAAATGGGGAACTTTCCCCTGTTCAATGGAACAACCTCCCTAAACCAGCATATCATGCATTTCCAAGCAGCATGTTGAGAGACAACGGCTGATAGGAGACTCCTCCTCCATCAGTTTGTTAAAACTCTTGATGGCTTGACTTTTCAGTGGTATGCTAGGCTTCCCCCAAACTCAGTACATACTTCGGAGGAAATGGAGAAACTGTTCCACCAGCGTTTCTATGAGGTCGAGAGAGAGAGAGGTCCAAACCAACGAGTTTCTCACCTTGACCAAGGAATCAGATGGACCTGTGGATCAATCATAGCAAGGTGGAGAGATTTGGCCGCTTGCCGTCCTAATCCCATGTTTGAAATGGAAGCAGTTCAGATCTATGTGCGAAACATGCAACCTGAAATCGCTCTACATGTTGAGGCCTCCAATCCGACCTCCATGTCAAAGCTGATCTTTAAGTCAGTTCGCATAAAGAGTTTGTCATGCCACCATGGCGGGTCACGACAATAGCCTTCAAGCTCGGGAAATAACCAGGCCAATTGTAATTCTCGAACCAACACCGGGGGCAACCAACAGAAAGGAGTAATCAGTGCGGTCGTTACCATCAGTGATCCAAAGAAGTCCACCTCGCAAACTTTGGATCACTTCAAAGGGGTAGGCACAGCAAAGACAGTGCCTCAATGAGGCTAACAGAAATCATACAACCGGATATCACCACCTGCAAACCTTAATCGAAGTGATTATTGGACTAACCATCAGAACAAGGTTTATCCTTTTGAAAAGGAATGGGTTCCTGCACTGCTTTGACTATTGCTGAAACATAACATGATTGAGCTGCCCGAGATCAAGTTTCCTGATCAAGCTAGCCTCGATACGCACGTAAGATACTGTGCTTATCATCGAATGGTAAATCACTCCACAGAAGAATGCAACATACTTAAAGACCTCATTGAGGCTCTGATCCAGAAGGGTCAAATCAAGCTCGTTGAACCTAAGAAAGAATTCGAGGCAACTAAGGCTTTCCACGTGATAACAGTACATGGGAAAGACAAAAGTCTGCACCCTTCTGATAAGCTATCAACCGATCTTCTTCACGCTTTATTCGATATGATACTCCATCAAGGACTCATCACACCAAAGCTGGCGAGATAGCCCAAGTGCCTTGCTCAGGGAACTGAGAATCACTGGTGCCCATACCATCAAATACAGGGCCACGAGCTGAATGAATGCTATGGGTTTGAAGTTGTGGTTGCAAAAAAAGTCTAGAGAGGTTACATTGCTTACGCCGAACACCCTCAGGGCACCATGCCCATCCAGGAGGACGTTTCAATGCAAGACTCCCCAAAGGAAGAAACCTCTGATCCCACTGAGACCTCGACTTCCCAGCCATGGAAAGTCCATCACGAGTGAAGCAGGATCAAGTCCTTAAAGCAAGAAGCGATTCATCAAGCTAGGGCTAAACAAACCTAATAAAATGGACAAAGAACCTCCAAAGTTGACTAAAAGAAGATGAGCACTAAGGGTTACTTTCCTGAAGAACAAGGTTCCTTAACCACCGGTTGAGCCAAAATTTATCAGTCCTCTTCCTCCCTTGCCAACCTTACAAGACTTCATACCGGTCGCCGTCGACTTTAGTTCTTCATCTCATCAAGAGGGTACCCCCTGGATCATCTCATACTCGGGGCATGTCTAATGAGGGTGACGACATTAAAAGTACCCCCCAACGGTCTATGCAGGGGAAAGACCTAAAAGACTCCCTGCACATGTCCAACTTTGGTGATGATGTAAAACGTTGTTCAAATTAGTTCAATGAGGGGAATGACCTTAAAGTCCCTCACCTATTGACCCTTCTTTTTCTTCCCTTCTTCTTCTTCTTCTTATCCTTCCTCTTCTATGTCTCCTACAGGTACAACCTTGAAATGTCCAGACTTCGAGGCTTTTGATAGAAAGCTCGAAGGAACCAATATAAGAAGGATGCACTAGAGACGACTGAAAAAGATGTTAGCCTAGGTGGCTAGATTCTTGACATTTACTGACGCCCTAGTAGCTCGAGCTAAGGCGGAGCCATCTTCTTCCACCAAGAAGCACAACAAGTCAAAGCCAAAGAAACCCCAGTGGCCTCCTAAGCTCGACTTCGAGCAGAGGCTGAAAGAATCAATAGGGTAGAGCTTCTATTCTGAGGAAGCTTGACACATGGTACAAAGCTCATAAGCAACACCTAGCACGAGGCAAATGAGCTTGAGATTGGGGAAAACACTGCAACCTCTACCTTAGAAGCCAGGTATTTTGAAGTTTCTTGGTCCACCACTTCTCCCTCATCTGGATACTTCAAACAATTTACCCATCCTCAAACTCCCTAAGCTCCTTCCTCGCCCAAATACCCTGGACAATCCACTCATCCTCCAATTCCTTGGGATGCCGTTGGTCCCATTTACCTAGTCTCAACCTCAAACAACCACTCAGACTACCTAAAGCAAGCCGGCTACGCAATCAAGCTAGCCAGCTCCACCCTAAAATAAACCTCTTCCACCTAAACCTACTCCTCAACCTATTATACCAACAAAGCTAGTGGCAGGACCATGAACACAAAAGACTGATGAAGGAAAGGTGAAATTTGATGTGATAGGGGACCTAAGAAAGATTCTAGCCCTTCTCAATATCTATGATGCCCTCATGCTCTCAAGGGATTATCGTATGGCTCTGGTTCAGGCTCTTTCCAATCCAGAGGTCTACGAGACCGAGGTGGAACCCATTAAGGTGGCCCAGTGATCTTAAGTGGATGCATGGAGGTCACCTACTTAGAGGATGATTGACAAGTGGGAGACAAATTTCACAATCGCCCTCTCTTTGTGGCTGGTGCCCATCAACCGAATTATGTTGGATGGATGGCCAGCAGTAAACCTTATCCCAAGGAGAATCCTCACTTTATTGGGATTAGGGTCTGAGGATCTCACTCCAACTCATATCACAGTTCAGGGGTTCAACCAGTCAGCAGAGAAGCTGGTTGCAACGGTCTACCTTCGTCTCAAGATCGGTGAATTCAACCATTACGCCCAATTTCATGTGATCAACACCATCTAGGCCTGTTCTTAATAGTGTTTCTAACATGATTGCAGGCATGCTTAGAGCAGGCCTTCAGAGCCTGAGGGAGCTGCCCCTTGATGAGATGGGCAAAGCATTGGGAAAACTGAGGGAGTTCACCATGACTACTGCGATTGGGAGTGACCTATAAGTGCTTTCCCATTTTAATTCAACTCTAAACGAGTTGGAGAGCTGACGGTTGGGAACGCTTCATCATGAAGAAGAAACTGGCAGGCTAGCCTCTTTGGAAGAGTCGATCTTGCGTTGTCGCGAGAAAATAGATGCCTGCATCGAGAAGAAGGCCACGATAACTGACCATCAGCAGGACCTCAAGAGGGAGGTGCAAGGACGCTTCAAGAGGATGATTGATGTCTGATAAGCGATGCGAATACTGAAACAAGAATTCAAGGACCTCGAAACAGAGGTGGTTCAGCTCACCGATCTTAAAGTGAGGGCGTACTGTGTCGGCTGGCTTCTCTCTTGACCAGTTGAACCCTTGAACTGTGACCTAGATCGAGGTAAGATCTTCGGATCCCAACCCTAATCGAGTAAGGATCCTCCTTGGAATCAGGTTGACCACCGACCCTCCATCTAACATAATTCGGTTGATGGGACATGCTTGTAAGTCTCTAGTAACAAAGAGAGGCCGATTATGGACTATTTCCCCAAGTTGCAGATCGTCCTCTAAAAAGGTGATTGGCATGCATCCTTGTAGAATTACCGGGTCAACCTCAATGGGTTCTACTTCGATTTCCTACACTTTTGATTTAGAGAGAGCTTGAACCAAAGCCATCCGGTAATCCTTCGAGAGCATGAGGGCATCGTAGACATTGAGAAGGGCTGGAAGCTTCCGTAGAGGCCCTATCATATTTCACCTTTTCTTGATCAGCGCCTTATGCTACTGGTCCTGCCACCGATTTGGGTGGTATGTTGGGTTGAGGAGTAGGTTTGTGTAGAAAAGGTTTATTTTGGTCGACCAGCTGACTTGATTGCACAATGGGCTTGGTTTGTGTGATGGAAGTTTGAGGTTTTAGAAGAGACTGAATGCGTGCGATAAAAAAGGTCTCCAAAAATTGGAGAATAGGTGGACTTCTTGAAGTATTAGGATTAGAAAGGAGCCCATGGAGGTGTAAGATAGGCAGACTAGTCTTTGGATTAGAGGGCAGTGGCGGACTGGGGAAATTCAAGGTGCTCGACTTCTGCAGTGGAGGCTGCAACGTCATCCTCAATCTGAGATTTATTTGCCTCGTGGTGGGTATTGCTCGTAAAATTTGCACCATGTGGCAAGCACCCTGAGAATAGGAGCTTTTCTCATTTGATTCTCTCAATCTTTGCTCAAAGTTAGGCTCAGGTGGCCACTAGGGTTTTTTTGGCTTCGACTTCTTATGCTTCTTTGAAGAAGGTGGCTCTACCTTGGCTTTAGCTGCCAAGGCATTAGCAACTGTTAGGAATCCTGCTGCTTATGCCAGGGTCTTCTCAATCGCTTCTGCTGCGTCCTGATTATATTGGTTCTTGCAAGTTCTCGGTAAAGAGCCTCAAAGATCGAGCAGTCAAGGTTGTACTTGCAGAAGAGACAAAAGAGGGAGAATGAAAAGCTAGAGAAGAAAGAGGAGAAGGGTTAGAAGGTGGGGGACTTTTAAGGTTGTTCCCCTCATCAGACAAATCTAGGCACCCTTTTACATCATCACCAGGGTTGGATGGGTGCAGGAGGTCTTTTAGGTCTTCCCCTTGCTTAGACCGTTGGGGAGTGCTTTTAACGTCGTCACCCTCATGAGACGTATGCTGAGTGGGAGATGGCACGTGGATGTCTTCTTGACAGGATGAAGAAGGAAGAAGGATTGTGCCAGGGATGAAGTCTAGTAAAGTTGGCAGTGGAGGAAGGGGCCTGAGAAATTCCTGCTCGACTGTGGGTTGAGCCGTCTTGTTTTTTTAGCGAGTAGCCCTTAGTGGCCATCTCTTTTTGGTTTTCTGAGGTGGCGTTTGATGCATCTCGATGGACTGTCGAACAACCCTAGCTTGGCGAACTGCTTCTCGCCTTAAAGACTTCAGCATAGTAGACTATCCATGGCTAGGGAATCGAGGGTTACATAGAGTCTGAGTCATTGATAGGAAGATCCTACTCTATGAGACCTTCTTGCCCTAATAGGGGAATGACTTGGGGATCACTTACAGGGAGATTGTAGAACTCCTGCCACTCCCGCATTTTCTTTGCAAATAAATCAAGGAAGCTTGTGCACTTTGATAGACAATGACCTCTTATCTGATGGAAGGGAGCCAACAATATTTAGTTCCCTTAGAAAGGCAGCGGGGTTGCCTTGGTTGCTTCAGTGTGATTATGCTTTCTCGAAGCATTATAATGAAGAAAGCATGGAGGATACTAGGCATTTCATCTTCCCCTTAAATTGTTACGGCATGGGAGGCCTCAGATGCCCCAAAGGCCTTCTTTAAATCTTCAAGATTTATCTTACCTTTCAAAATCAGGGCCTCAATGATACCCTTCAGTGCGTAGCAGTCATCTGTGGGATGATTGATCCTCCGTTGGTAGGCACAATAATTCGCCTGAGTGTCAAGGCCAAATATCTCAGAGAACCTGATTTCCAGAAGCTGGATCATATTCTGTTCCAATAATAACAAGATTAGTGTAAGGACCGATTCCTTCTCGAAGGGATAGACCTTGTTGTTATGCCTAGTGAAATAATCACCCCGATCAAAGTTGGCTAGTGAAGGTACCCAATTATACGAATTTTGTTGCTTGCATCCTAAAGTGTTACCTTCGTCTTGCTTACCTATTTAGAGAGGTTCAAAGTTTGGGAGGGAGGCTTCTTTGAATCAGTGACCATTACGAATGCACTGACTACCACTTTCAATTGGCTACCCTGTGTGTTATTCCGAGAGCTACCATTGCCTCTGTTGTTTGCTAAACTTTCAGATGGTTTGTCGCGTCCCACCGTGATGGCGTGATAAACTCTCTATGTAAACTGATTTAGAGATCAACTTTAAAATGGAGGTCAGATTAGAGGCCTTGACATAAAGAGCGATTTCAGGTCGCACGTTCCGTCTTGATATGGTGAAAAGCAAAGTTTCTCCATCTTGATATGAACTGATCCACGGGCTCATCGGGGTCTTGAGTCAGGGTGAGAAGTTTGATGGTTTGAACTTCTCTCTCGACCTCATAGAAGCATTGATAGAACAACTTCTCCATCTCCTCCCACGTATGCACTGAGTTTAGAGGAAGTCGGGCTTACCATTGGAATGTTGGGACATCAAGTGTCTCAACGAACTATCCGAGAGAAGTCTCCCGTCAGCCGCAGTTTCTCGATATGCTGCCTGAAAGTGGGCAATATGTTGATTTGGGGACATGCTTCCACTGAATAGAGGAAACTTCCCTTTCTTATAGTTTGGGGGAAACAGGACCTGACCAATATAGGAGGGGAAAGGTCTTTGATAAGGCGTCGCGCCTTGTATCCTTGGAATTTATTTGTTCTTCAGGCTATGGGTGACCATGGTGTCAATATCTAACTGAGAGACTGGCTGAGGGATAGAATTGTCATGTGAGGTAGACTAAGGGGGCTTCCGTGAAGGTGCACCATCAGAGTGATGGGAATTGACCTCATGGTTAGCCGACGGTCATGCAGCATCGATACGCTCGATCTTTTCCATCATCGTGCGCAACATATCCTCGAACTTGTTCATGCTCTCGTCCTGCACATCACCGGGCTCGCTTAAGACCATTATGTTGATCGTTTCACTAAGGAGGTCAACATTTGTGGTGACTGAGGGCTTACGAGCTTGACGGGTCGTACGCGGTAGGTAAGTCAGTAGGGGGCTAGCATGCCCTGACTGAACTCAACTGCTGTACGTGGCTGCTGAATTGATTCTCGACGGTCTTGGGACCATGGCTGCTGAGCCGATTCACGACGGTCTTAGGACCGTGGCTGTTGAGTGGCTGGGTCTTTTTCTAAAACAGTTACCACAACACAGCACTTATGGAGCTCTTCTTTAGGCTTCATCGTCTGAAGGGAGTAGAAGGGATTCAAGCGAAGGGGGTCATTAGAATTGTTTGTTTTGACTGCCTTGGTCACCGCCCTAGTCAAACTTTGCAGACCCCTAGCGTGTTTAGTCTTGAGGTTCTGATGGACCTCTCACCAAAACTGCGATCTACGTCACGGCTGGTCAGCTCTTCCTGCACAGGTGAGAGCTGTCTCCATCAAGTGCAGTAATGGAAGAAGGCCAGGAATTGGAGTCATCCTAGGCCGGGGAGGATGAAGGGCTCGGTCTTTCATGAGGTCCATGCCCTGAGCTCTCTTATGAGCTCTAGAGATATGACCAAAGTGACGAGGCTGATTCAGGATGGTACTCTTAGGGAAAACCTTTGAGTAGCAAGTCTGTAGGGGCTTGCTCGATGAAGAAGGAGTGGGCCAGAGCAGGGTTAACTCATGAGGAGACCTGATTAGAGGGCGAGAGGGAGTCTGTGATGGCGACGCATGTGCGCCCCTTGAAGAAGGGTTACGGGAGACCTAGGGGTCAACCCGAGCTTGACCAAGTGCTTACAGGGGAACAGGTAGATGCCTTCCCCTTACATTGTGTGCTTGTGTGTGTAGAGTAGGAGGTCATCTCTTGTGTACTCGGGTTGAGGTGGCAATGGCGTTGCCCCGAGCAGTGCGATGTATATGAGTAGCTTGCACAGGATCTGGCCTTAAAAGTTTTGATCTTGGAGACGTTCTCGAGGTAACAGGAGGGCTGCTCAGAGGTGTGGCTCGAGTGGGTAACCCACGAGCTTTGCTGTGTGTGCGGGGGAAGGAGACTATGGGGTTTCCACCTCGACGTGTTGAGCCTCTAAGGATAGAGACCAATGGTGCAAAAATGTGGGGGTTAGCCCAATGGCGACCTACAGAAGAGTTGAAAGCTTTTTTGTCTTTTGCAGAAAGGGACTGGGCAGCCCTTCGTTGTACCTCAGAAACACGATCGGCAAGTGACTTGCCAGTGGCTGGGTGCATGCATTGTGGGGGTACATAAGTGCTGCCCATGCAGAGCTCCTTGATAGAGTTTCCACCAGAGCGAGGAGATGGGGAGTGAGGGACCTTCAAGTCCCACCCGACACCGGCTTAGGTTAAGACTTGGGAAATAACGAGGGGTCTTGGCTCTTGGTGGGTTCGAGACTTACTCAGGCTAACTCGCGTGGGCACCCTCTTAGATGATGAAGAAAGTCTCCCAGTAATAAAATTGGTTCGGAATCACCTCTCTTGACTTGTATTCTTCTTGTTTTTTATTTTTCTGCAATCACACACATATATGGCAAAGGTTAAAAAATAGGTGGGTCAGACCTCACCATTTTCCTATTTGATGAATGTACACAAGCATGCACATTCAAAAAGAAGAAGACAAGAAAGACAGAGGAGAGATGAATTCGACTAAGCGAGAGGATCAGAGCGGTGACTAGACTCATGGATAATTGGCCCGACATGGTAGTAAAGTGGGCTCGATAACTAAGACCGGTTCAAAGGATTACTACTAGACATCGTTACCAATACCGACTAGCTAAGCACAATGGTCAATCTGTCGTGGCAATAACGAGGGCCAAGTAACCCTGGCACAACAACATTACGGCTAGACTGCAGGACTACCATGAGAGGCTAATCTCAATCCCTCTCAGTGGAATGAAAGAGTAGCAGAATTAAGGCTATGAGGAGAGAATAAGAAAAGAAGAAGGGAAAGAAAGAAGGCGGGAGAAGAAAGGAAGAGAAGAGTATGAATGACGAGAGAATAAAGGAGAGAGAGGGAAGGAAGGTGTTGTCCTGGTTAAGGATTGTCGATTATGTTTAGAAGGAAGAGAGAAATCCAGTCAGCGCTAAACTTCATCGACTTATATTAGAGATAAAACCAGTCAACACTGGGTCTCACCGACTGACAGAAGGAGAGAGAGAAAATCAGTCAGCGTTAGTTCTTACCGACTAACAAAAGAAGAGATAGAAAACTAGTCGGCGCTATATCTCGCTGACTGACAGAAGAAAAGAGAGAAAACCAGTCGGTGACAGCGAAAGAGAGAGAAAACCAGTTAGTACTAGGTCTCACCAACTAACAGAGGAGGAGAGTGAAAATAAGTCGGCATTAGGCTTTACCGACTGACAAAGAAAGAGAGAGAAAATCAATCGATGTTAGGCTTCACCGTCTAACAGATGAAGAGAGAGCAAACCCACCGACATTAAGCCTCGCCATTTGCGACAAAAGAGGATGGATGGAGATAAAGATGAGAAGAAAAGAGAGAAAAGGATAGAGGTGAGAAGAGAGGATGAGAGAGAAAGAGATGGAGATAAGAAGAGAGGATGAGAGAGAAAGAGATAGCGATGGTAAGAAAGGATGAGAGATAAAGAGATAGAGACGAGAAGAGAAGAGAGAGAAAGAGATAAAGGCGAGAAGAGAGGAGAGAAAGAGATAGAGATGCGAAGAAAGGAGAGAAAAAGGGATAAAGATAAGAAGAGAGGAGAGAGAAAAAAGGGAGGAGAGAAAGAGGGGAGGAGAGAGAAAGAGATAGAGATGAGAAGATAAGAGAGAGAAAGAGATAAAGACGAGAAGAGAGGAAGAGAGATGAGGAGAGAGAAAAGAGATGAGGAGAGAGAAAAAAGATGGAGAGAGAAAAATTACCTTACCCAAGGGTATTGGCCTTTTTCTTCTCTCTCCTCTCTCTCTCTCCAAGATGTACCCAAGAACTTAAGAAAAAATGGAAATTTTATTTAATCAATGAAAAATGAACTGAAGGTCCTTATAATTTAGGTTTGCATGTTTATATAGAATTGGACCAAAATGTGTGTGTATGCTCGAAAATTAGCTAGAATTGAAGATAATTACAATTTAATTGAATTTAAAGAAATTCTAAAAAATGGGTGCAAAATGACTTTTTTTCTCCTGCCTAACAATGTGTGGAATTTTAGAGCAGTCCCTGCTGCTGCCTGAGAACTTGCGTGATCTTTCGTGGCTAACCCGAGGTCATTTTGATACCTATTTGATCGAAAGATTACTATTTTCTTGTAGGGCTCGGCATGACGATCATTTTGATACCAACTTTGAGTCATGGATCGTGTTACGATCCATGATTATGAGACTTGAAATTTGCTTGAATTTTGAAAACTTCAGATCGATTGTGTACTCGTTCCTTAATGTTTCCTCACTATCTTCATTGAATCACACTGAGCATACCATCACGACTATGTTGGAACAAACATAGCTTGATTTCGTGTCTGGATGAAGATTTTGTCACCTTACGTTTTTTGCCGGAATCTTGAAATCTAATGCTTGGAATTTACAGCAGCTTTGATGCCTTCGTGTGAGAAATCCAACCATTCATCGTACGCGAGGTTCGGACCAGAGATAGCCTCAGACCTTATGCACCTAATGCAATTAGTTTTGTGCCGATCGCGTATGCGAGTGTCATGATTTGACTGCTCAAACGAGGCATGCTGCTGCTGAATTTTCTACAACTTCCTTCAAGGATCAACGACTTTCATTAGTTTTTCTCTTTGCTCGGGTGTCGTCATGGGGCGTACCACATATTGAATTATTCGTCTGAGGTGAACAGGCCCCAAAAGTGACTTCCTGTGACTGTAAAACCAGCCACCTTTAATGGTTTTGGTGCAGTGAGGCCACACGGAATAGTGTGCACCTACCCTTTTGAGTCTTTTACCCATAACTTTGTCCTGAAGTGCCTGATTAAGCTGAAACTAGACCCATAGGGTTTTCAACCATGCCAAATCTAATGGTGATAGTCCCACAGCTGTTTGATGCACCACAAGTGTAACTCTAGTTATAGGGTCCATTTCAAGGTGCTAGAGATAGATTTTACGGAAATTGTTTCTTTGTGTTCATTGCCTTATTCATGTCTGATCACTATGAAACTTGACAGGTGGTCCTTAGAAATGCTGATGAAGATCTTGACCAATTTTGGGGTCATTCTGAGACTTTTGGGAATTTTTACTATTCTAAGACGGGGGACCAAGGTGCTGAAAAGTACGTTCAAACAAAGAGAGAGAAAGAAAGAAATGTGAGAGAAGAAGAAGAAAAACATGAATGATGATGGGGTTCTGCCACCCATGATAGAGAAAGAGGAGAGAGAAAGAACATAGACGGTGATCGGTTCCACCGCCCATGATAGAGGAAAGAGGAGAGAGAAAGAACATGAACGATGATGGGTTATGTCGCCCATGATAGAGGAAAGAGACAAGGACTAAAAGGGAAAAGACACACCCGATGCTAGGCATCACCACTCATCTTGTAAGGGACTTAGATAGGATCCGACCCACCATTCAAGGAAAGGCCCAGTTCAATTTCCTTATCAAATAATGAGGAATTCATCGTCGTGCACAACATGGGGAAGGGGAAGCTTGGACAGAGGCCCAACCCACCACTTGGGTTAAGGCCCGGCTCACTATGCATGTTTTCAAAGGATAAGGGGAGAATGAGAATATCATCCCCGGCGACGGGTATTTTCATGCATGACTGGAGAGGAGAGAGAAAATAAATAACAGAGTGAGAGAAAGAAAGACAGAGAGAAAGAAATAGGGTTTAAGGAAGAGAAAGAGGAAAGGAAAGTAGAGAGCGAAGGAAAGTGAGTAGTGAGAGATGAAAAGAAAGAAGAGAGAGAAAAAGAAAGTGAAGAGAGAGGTTAGGACAGAGTTAGAAAAGAAAGAAGGAAAGAGACAGAGGAAAAAGAAGGAAAGAGAGAAAGAATCACGCACGGCGCTGCCACCGCCATGTGAGTTAAAGAGAGAAAAAAATAGAGAGAGATGTTCATGCATGGTGCTACCATCGTCATGCACATTCAGATAGGGAGAAGTAGAAAAAAAGATAGAGTAGAGAGAGAATAAATAAAGAAGGAGAAGAGAAAGAAGAGAAGAGAGAGAAGAGAGAAAAAGGAAGAGAGAGAAGAGAGAAAAAAAGGAAGAGAGAGGCATGCACGGCTCTGCCATAACCGTGCATGTTCTTAGAGAAGAAGAGGGAGAAGCAGAGTGAAAAGAAGAAGAAAGAAAAGTGAGAAAAAGAAATCAAAGTAGAGAAAGAGTAGAGAGAGAAAAGAGGAGAGAGAAGAAGGAAGAGAGAGAATTACCTTGAAAAAAGGGCTACCAGCTTAATTCTTCTCTCTCCTCTCTCTCTCCAATACATGCCTTTTCAATTCAATGCAAAAACTTAAACATTATTCATCAATTAAAAGTATGACGTGATTTTTATACAATTAGATGTAGCATGTATTTATAGAATTAAGCCCTAAACATGGGTGGATGCCAAAAAACTATCTTAATTGATGATAATTACAATTTATTCAAATTAAAAGAAATTCTAAAAATGGGTGCAAAATGATTGTTTTGCCCCTGCCTAACAATACATATAATTCTAAAACAGTCCTTGCGCTGCTGTAGAACGTGCGTGATCTTTCATGGATGATCTAGGGATGCCTTAGTGCCCATTGGACAAAAAGATGATTGCTTTCTTGTAGGGCTCGTCGTGACGATCAATTTGATACCAACTTCGAGCCACAGATCGTGTTTTTAAGTCACGATCATGCGACTCGAAATTTGGATGAATCTTGAAAACTTAGGATTTATATTGTGCTCATATCTTGATGTTTCTTCATGATTTCTTTGATGTATTGCACTGAACATGTTGTCACGTTCACGTGGCAACAAAAATAGCTCAATTTCGTGCCTAGAAGAAGATTTTGCAATCTTGGGTTTTCATTCAGATCGAAATTTATAGCAACTTCATCGGCTTCACATGTAAAATCTTACAGTTAATCACACATGCGATTTGGACCAATGGTAGTACTAGACCTTATGCTTGCGATGAAAGTGGTCTTGTGTCAATCCGAGATGCGAGCACCGTGATATGATCTCTCGAGCAGGACATGTCGCTATTGAATTTCTTACAACTTCCTTCACAAATCATCGACTTCTCTCTAGGTTTTCTCTCTGCTCAGGCGTTCTCACGGGGCGTGCCACATATCAAAATGCTCGTCTTGACGAGACGAATACACTTACGAAATTTGAATGAGATCGACTAGGGATGAGTGAGATATGACCACCAAAAGTCACTTCTCGAGATTGTAAAAACAACCTTTAATGGTGATTTGGTGCAGGGAGGGTGCACGGGAATAGTGTGCGGCCTACCCCTTTTTAATGTTTTACCCATAACTTTGTCTTAGAATGCTTGATTAAGCCGAAACTTGAACCATAGGGGTTTTCAACCGTGTTGGATCTAATGACTGTGGTCCCACAGTAATTTGAAGCACAAAAAATAGAGTTCTAGTGATGGGGTCCGTTTCAGGGTACGAGAGACTAATTTTTCCGAAATTGTTTCTTTGTCTACACTACCTTAGACATGTCAGATTGAGACAAAACTTGATAGGTAGCCTTTTGAAGTCCTTATGAACATTTCCACTTATTTTATGGTAATTCTGAGACTATCAATAATTCCACTGTAATTCAGGCTTTATTGACCGACTTATCTTTTTATTCCACATTAGGGACCTAAGGTGCTGAAAAATGTCTTCAAAAAATGGTTATGTAACCTTTGCAATCTTCTAGGGTTCGTTCGGGGTCCTTCCGGTCTTCATCCAGCTAAAAGATTATTCTTTTCTTGATCGAATGTGGGAGACGATAATTTGGATACGCATTTCGAGCCATGGATCGGACTTTCAGACCACGATGATGACGCGACAAAACATGAGAAAACATGCAATCTTAAATTTGTCTGGCTTGTTTCTCAATGTTTTTCATCGATATCTTCGTTGTAGCGTGGCGAGCATGTTGCCAAGATTGTTTTGCAAAAGAACGGCACAATTTGGTGCCCAAACGACTGTTTTCAAAATTGGGAAACTTTGGGTTGAATTTGGATTTCGGTGACCAAAATTTTCCACTATTCATCCCTAATTTATGACGAATCCAACCATCCAACACGCACGAGGTTCGACTTAGAGGAAGCTCTCGACCTTTTAATCGTAACAGGTCTAACTACGCGTCAATATGATGCGCGAGCACAGTGATACAGCTGTTCGATCAAGGGAACGTGTTGCTGAAAATTCCCAGGTACTTTTGAAACTTTCTGACGAACTTATCTTTTCTATTTCTCTTGGCTCGGGTAGTGTCATCGTGCGTGGCTCATATCAAACTGTTCGTGTCGTTAAGACAAACAAGCTCCCAAATTTTTGGCTCGATCTGACCTAGGATGAGGAGAATACAACCATGAAAAGGTTGCCCCCAATTGGTGAAGCATAGTCTCCATTAATGGAAACTGGTTCACTGAGGGTGCGCCATAATAGTGTGACATACCCGTTTTAGGTAATTCGGCCATAACTTGCTCCAAGAGCGTCTGAATGCATCGATAATTGATACCGGGGGGTTTTCGAATGTTCTGAATCCAACGGTGATGGTCTAGAGATAATTTGTTACTTCGATTATAGTTTTGTAGTTCAGATTCCACTTTTCACATGAAAGAGGAAAAATTTCCCAAAACCGTTTTGTCGTCTATACTGCCTTAAACTCATAGGATTGCAACGAAATTTGGCTGGTGTTCTTAGGAGACCCTTAACCACATTACTACATGTTTTCAGGCCGTTGTAAGACTATAAAAAATTTCACTTCCTATGGCTCCCATAATCCACAGGCGTTCTGAGACACACCTCACCTAGGTCCATGACTCACTCAGGCTGACTCACACAGGCGCCCTCTTAGATCACGACATAAAGTGTCCCAGCCCTACAACTAGTTTGGAATCGTCTCCCTTGTCCTGTACTCTCCTGTTTCTGCAATCACATACACACGATTAATTTATAAGACAAGTGGGTCAAGGGACCCCACCTTGTCTTTGGGTGAATGCACATAGGCATGTAAATTCAAAAGAAGAAAACGAGTAAGATGATAGAATAGAAGAATGGGGAAGATAGGAATTTGACCATGTTGCTAAACTAACAAAGTAGTTAGACCAGCAAGTGATTAACCCGACGTGGTAGCAAGATGGGCACGGTATATAGACCAGCGCAACGACAATACTACTAGATGACAGAATGGTCACCGACTAGCCTGACATGATGGCTGACCTATCGTGGCAGTATGATGGGCACCGTAGCTAAGACCGGCACAGTTGCAATACTGCTAGATGGTGAGACTACCATGGCAGTGTTTGACTTAGCTTCCCTTGATCAAACAAGGGGGAAAGAAGAAAGAAGAGAGAAAAGAGAGAGAGGGAAAAGAAAAATCTGAAAGGAATAAAGGAGAGAAGAAGGGAGAAGGAAAAAAGGAGGAAGAAGAAAGAGAGGAGAGAAAAGGGGGAAGGAAAAGAGAGAATAAAGAAGTAAAAAGAGAGTGAAAGAAGAGAGAAAAGAAGAGAGAAACATGGACGATGATGAACTTCCACCATCCATGACTGGAGGGTGAAAGAGGGAAAAGAACATGGATGGTAATGAGCTTCTGTTGTCCATGCCAGAAGAGAGAGAAGATAAAAGAAAACATGGACAGCGATGAGCTTCCGCCATCCACGACAGAGGAGAGAAGATAAAAAGAAACATTGGATGGCAATGAGCTTTTGCCGTCCATGATAGAGGAGTGAAAAGAGAGAGAAAACAAGGATGGTGTGAGCATCGTGATAGGGCTGCTCGAACGAGGCATGTTGCTGTTGAATTTTCTGCAACTTTCTTCACGAATCGTTAACTTCTCTTTAGTTTGTCTCCCTGCTCAGGTATCGTCATGGGTTGTGCCATGTATCAAAATGTTCGTCTTGACAAGACAAACATGCTCACCAAATTTGAATGTGATCCTACTCAAGATGAGTAAGATACGAGTATTCAAATTTGTTTCTGATGACTGTACAAATAGTTACCATTAATGGTGACTTGGTGTAGGGAGGGTGCACGGGATGTGTATCTTACCCTTTTTCAGTATTTTACTCATAACTTTATCCTGGAATGTTCGTTTAAGCCAAAACTTGGCCCATAGGGTTTTTGATAGTGCTGGATCCAATGGAGGTGGTCCTAGAGATGTTTGACACACCAAAAATAGAGTTCTAGTTACGGGGTTCGTTTCAGGGTGTTAGAGTCCGATTTTTCTGAAATTTTTTCTTTGTCTGCACTGCCTTATACATGTTGAATTACGACTAAACGTGGCAGGTGGCCTTTTAAAGTGGTTAGGAAGATTCTGACCCATTATGGGAAAATTATGAGACTGTCCGGAATTCAACTGTATTTCGAGGCTTTATTGACCGACCTCTCTTTTATTCAGCATCGGGGACTCAAGGTGCTGAAAAATGTGTGCATACATCTTGCCCAGATGAATGTTGTGCTTTGAGAGAAGCGAGAAAGACGACATTCAGAAATTTCCTTAAGCTTTATTACATTTTTCTTCCTAGCCATAAGATCATGTGAACGCTGAGGAGATCCATGCAATGCTGTAACTAGGATGCTTAGACATTTGGATGCAATGAACAGGTCCATTCGTGGAGACCTAGGGGGGAAGAGACTTTTTTAAGGGACCCTATCAAAGTCCTCACCCTTGCGTGGACTGTGTGTGATATCAACAGCTGAAGATTTTGTACGAACCTCGTTGGTCAGAATCAAGCTCTTATAGCAGTCGAGTGTCGTGATGAAGGGCATTATTCCCTTTTAGTCTGGGTTTCTTTGTTTTGTTATTTATGCTGGATGGTCTGTTGGAGGGCCTTTAGTTGGCGTCCTTCTACGTCGTGCACCTGAATGTTCTCGACGGGCAAGGTACCTCAGTTTATCGAGGTGACCGGCTTTAGGTATAACCCTTGCCCACTGCTAGCAGTTTCATCAAGATGGATACCTTGCTTCTTTGTCAAAGGCGTTCCCTGAGGGCTCAATCCTGTTGCTGCATAACAGCTTCAAGGTATGGCTGACTTTGCTTTCTTGGGGCTGCTTCAGCATCTTGAAGTGTGTTAACAACCTCGTGAGAGTAATGCTCTTCTTCATGAGATATGTCTTGCCTTCTTGGCGAGTCTTTTGTCCTTCGAATCCTTTTTGCGAATGGACTCAGGCATTGGAAATATTTTCTTGAAGCTCATAGTTTTGGGTCCTAGTATTGTGACACCAGGGATTTTTCTCTTTGAATGTGGACTGAAGCCACCTATAGAGGTGAATGCTGCGTCAACCTGCTTATTGGTCCAAGCGCCCTTTGTGGGTTTTCGCTTGGACATGGGAAGTGGCGTCGTAGAGATGGTTTTGACCAACTTTCATTTATTTAGGACTCTTTTACCCATGACCTTTCGGCCATGTCCACCCTTATTCTTCCGTTTTTACTCACGGTGCCTTCTTTGGGTTTTCACCGTGCTCGGATTTTTATTTTCATTGAACTCTTTTACTTATGGTTTCATGACCATGCCCGTTGGTCAGATTTACTCATGAAATTCCCTTGTCCAAGTATACGCCATGCCTGTTATTCTTCTTCTTCTTTTTTTTGTGAAGACGTGTTTAGGGTCATGCCTTCAGGACCTGTCTGAAGCCTTTTAACGTCATGCAGCCAGAACGTGCACTACAGTTTAAAGTCATACAGCTGGACCATGGTGGTGATGAATGATAGTCTGTTGAGATCATAGAGTAAGTATTGTGGTGGTTGACTCACTTTGTGCAGATGGCACGAGGCTACCTATGAAAGATGGATGATGCATGAAGGGTAGGGGAAAAGTGGTGACCCATTAGCTGGTAGCGAGAATGGAGGGAGGGATGGCTTGTTGTTTTGTGAGCACGGGTGAAACTGACGGGGGAAGGGATTCACTGGGGAATTATGAAGGTGGTGCATGCACATGGATGGGTCAGTTAGGGAATACGTGCGCGAAATGCACGTAAAGGGCGTGTGCAAGAGTGTGGGGGCATGTTTATGGTCATGCGTGTGGGACCTGTGCAAAGTAGTTTAATGAGTTGGAGTCAGAACGTGTACTATGGTTTATGGTCATATGGCTTGGACCATGGTTTTGCAATTTTAGGGTCATGCAACTAAGACCATGCAGTTTAAGGTCATGCAATTAGACCTCTGCTACAGTTTAAGGTCATATAATTTGGACCATGGTGCTAAGTCTTTTATCGTCATGCAGCCAAGACGTGCACTATGGTTTAAGGTCATGTAACTTGGACTGTGGCCAAGCAGTTTAAGGTCATGCCGTCAGGACCATGCAGTTTAAGGTCGTGCAACTAGACCTCCGCTCTAGTTTAAGGTCATGCAGCACGGACTATGGTGTGGGTCACCGTTTAGATGAAGGTTTATGAGGGATAAGTTTGTGGGTAACAATCTGACTCCTTGGGGATGAAATGGTTAAGGCTATACACAAGAAGAGGACTTAGATGAAGATGGTGACCCTGCGAGGAGTAACTAACAGAAGCAAACTTCACTGGGGATTAGGGTGTGAGTGTGACTTCCAAGAGGTAAAATATGTAACTCAATCTCTGGGGGTAAGATAACTTGGTGCGAAATAGACTCACTGGAGGTTGAAGAGGTAAGAATGTTATGTTCCTAACTCCACTGGGGATAATGAGCTACAGTACGGGTGTGACTCCTACTAGAAATGGAAAGTCATGACCTGGGTGAATCATCTTGAGTGCAACTCCACTGGGGATGACAAGTCATGGCTTGTGTGCAATGGCCTAGGTGCAACTCCACTGGAGATAGTGGCATGACACACAAGGTGGCGACCAAATTCTGACACAAGCGGCGCTAACATGGAGAGCGTGACACACATGGAGGTGGACTTGAAGAGTAATAGCAATGACACGTATGATGCTAGCATGGGAAGAGGAAACACATGCAACACTAGCGTGTGTAGTGGCAACACATGCGACGGTAGATTTGATAACACTGTCAGTGCTGGGCACAACCGGCGCTAGCTTTTAAGAAAACAATCGATGCTGGGCTTTTGAGAACACAGCCAGTGCTGGGGTATTGAGAACACAGCTAGTACTGGGCTATTGAGAACATAGTCAGTGCTGGGTATGGGTTACACAGACGGTGTTGGGTACAAGTTACACAGGCGGCACTGGGTATTGGTTACACAAATGGCAGTGGCATGTATTCAGGCCTTGGGCCCGAGCCCGACCCAGTCTTGGTCTCTATTGCTTGAGTTTTCATGGGCGGTGGTAAACTTTCATTCGAGCCTCAGGTTTGAGCCTGACCCTTTTTGGCCCATCGTCGTTTAGCCTTCAAGGACTTGACTGACATTCTTGATTTGTGGGGGACACTTCAGGGAAGCTTTGCCTATATAAGGGGATATACCCCATTTTTACCGTTTTACATAAGGTAAAACGGTAAAGTTTAACAGTGAGAGAGAGCTTCCGGTCAGAACTTTGGTGAAAACACAGGGTATTTGAGTGAAGTTTGCAGGAGATTGTCGGCAAGTAAGAGAAGGTTTCGGCTTGAGAATATAGAGCATCAGAGGGAACACGGGAGCATTCATGAGGTTTTAGGAGCTTACTGACAAGCAGGAGAACGTTCTGGATTGAGATTAGAGAACACCGGAGGGAATGCAAGAGGTTGCAGTGCTCTGTGGCGAAGGTCATAGTAAGAAAAACATGGGGATTATCTGGGAGCTTTAGAGATTCCCGTAGGGGTTTTGGGGATTCTGGAGAAGGAGAAAGGGATCCAAGTTGCCAAAGGGTGTTGACAACAAACTTCCTTTGGTTTTCGAGGTTTTCCACCATTGAAAAGAAGAGGGGAAGGTGTCACAGTCGATTTCTGTTGGAAGAGGGGAGTTTCTGCGAAGTGAACGGTCATTAGCAGCAAGCAGTCGCTAGGAGGTGAACGGTAGCCGGTCCACACGTGTTAGGACATGAGTCAGACCACGTTGTAGTCGAAAGTTGTCAGGCGGTGTACAGGGGCTCGAGGTGACAAGTGCACAATCTGTGGCATGTGCAGAAGTTTTGAACACAAGCGACGATAGTCCTTTGGAAACACAGCCAGCATTAAGCATTTAACGTACACAGCAGGTGCTAGGCATTGGTGAACACAGCCAGCGCTAGGCCTTTAGCAAACACAGCTGGCGCTAAACATTAGCGAACACAGCTAGCGCAAAGCATTGATGACCTTAGCCGACGCTAAACATTGTTGAACACAGCCGGTGTTAGGCGTTAGCAAACACATTCGACGTTAAGCGTTAGCGAACACAACCGGCATTAAGCATTAGCAAACACAGTCGGCGTTGGGCCTCTAAGAACAGAGCCAGTGGTGGGCTTTGGCGAACATAGTCGACACTAGCCTGTGCCTTAGTGATTCGTGCGCGGCAGTGAGTCCTTAGGCTTTATAATGGCTGAGTCTTCATACAAAATCCCTGACAAAGAACCTCTCAAAGGGAGGAGAGGTCAGCACCAGTGAATTTACAGGTTAGAGTTTAGTGAGGGGCGAGCCCATTTCGCTCATTGATGCACTGTGCAAGCCAGAGTGGCCTCTCAGCGTTGCCTTTATTATTGACCCAGTTTGCTTTGAGGTCTGAGAGGACAATGATAGAAATGTCCACATCGAAGAAGGGATAGCCCTTCTTCATTGTATGCATAGGAATGTGGCCGTTGACGCTAGTTTACCCACATAGGGGAAGAGATTGGTGAAGATCAAAGGGCTGATATGGTCCTCTTCTGATCTCCAAGTGTAGGGGACGCACCAATATCTAAAGGGGTACTCTTCGTGGACCTCACATAGAAGCATTCTTGAGCATGCTTCTCTATTAGTAGCGGTTCAATGCCCAACTGGCTATTATGATCGGTGCTCCAATACTATTAAGGTACTGCTGGAGACATGGAGTCATGTTAGCAACACATGGTTCCTTGGGCATGGGGAGGTAGGAATCTCCTTATTGGATCTTCATTTTATTAGCTGGCCTTCCGCTAATCGGGGTAATGTATGATGAGTTCGTGCCTCAGAACTCGATCATCTTTGGTAGTGCTTGGCTAGGGGGACACAAACTGCCTGCTAATCTTCAGAAATTTTTTGAGATATATCATTTGCTTCATTCCAAGTCTAGCAACGGTCGGGTAACCTTCACCGAATGGGTGAAATTCTTTTGCGGGGATTACCTTGAGGACGGTCGAGGTACTTCAAGAAAGAAGGGGAAGGAAGCTGTAAAGGGGATGCCTCCCATCTATCAACCTGAGACAAGTGATGACTCTGTCTTCATGGCTGGGTACTTGACCTTATTCTTATGTAAATTCGTTATTCCTGCTAGGTATGGTCTATGTAGCTTGCGATATGGTAAGAAGGCGTCAGTACGCTCTTGCTCAACCAGTCTTATGCAACATTTACCATGGACTGGGAGCCATCTCCAGGGGGGAAGCCTACAAAGGCAAAGAGGGGGGCAATGGCATTGTCAGAGGCGAAGCCTTTCCCGGGGACTTTAAGGCACCATTCCTCATCAATTATGTGTATCGGTTGCTAGGGACTAATTTCCCTACCACCTATGTCAGCAGTCAGGGCTCGGGGGAGAAAATGTGCCCCTTCTTGATGAGAATTACTGGTCAAATGGCTATCTTTCATAGCCCATGCGAGGCTCGAAACTTGTTTTGGACTGACTCCTCAAGTATGCGACGGGTCCCATTTCCAGTTGGGAGTTTTACTAACCGTGCCTTTATTGATGAACTGAGGACGGAGTTGGACGGAGCTCTCACTACTATCAGGGAGCACATGTTCATCTTGAGCATTAGAGGGGGAGTTTTGCCGTATTGAACCCCGCACAGTGCCAGACTTGAGGGGTACTTCCCTCATCGCGTCGCTTGTCAGCATGGGATTGATCTGAGCTGTCCCTTTTCTGTGTTTCTTGAAAGCACCACGGTAGAGTAAACATCGAGAAGAAGGAAGAGCTTGGGACTCTTCAAGAATCCTAGCTGCCAGAGCATATATGGAATGCGTGGTCAACATGTTTGGAGGTGACGAAGATTAGCAAGTATGTACTACCCCACTTTGGCAGGAGGGTCTGGGTGACCGAGGCCTATGCACATTGGTGGAGGATTACCAGCTCCAGACATTTGGAAGCTGATCAGCCTTGGAAAGGGGAAAACTGCAATTGGTGTCAAGAGACTAGACCACGGAGGATCGTCAATGCTCCCTCTCTTGATGAGGTCTTTGACTTGGGTTATCACTGGAATTGGCAGGCTCTTGGAAGTCCTCGAGAGATAGCGACTGACGACACTTCACCGTAATTTCTAGCCATGGAGAAGAGGACTGGGAGCCTTTTCAATAAACTTAGCTCTATCTTCAAATGGAGGAAGGGCCGAAAGGTCCCAAGTCATGAAGGGCATCCAATCCAGGACTTGAAAGCTTTGCTAGGGAGCGGCCCCCATAATGCTCTTATTGCAGGCTCTTCACAAGTGGGGAGTTCTGAGTTGGCTGCTTCTCCTCCAATAAGAGGGAAGAAAAGGAAACACTCTACCCCTACCAGCACTCTCTCACCAACTTAGGCTGTTAGACCTACTCGAAGACGTAAGGGTGCTAAACTTCTGGTCATTTTGAATTAGGAGGTAGCTCTTCCTCCTTTGAATCAATAGCTTCTCCCTTAGTGTCAGCTTCTGCCCGGCCTCGATCATCTTCTACCTTTCCTGAATTAGTTTCTACTTTTTCAAAGATCGAGGTGGATGAATCTGGCCCCTCTTAGCCCAAGGAGAGGAACCTGACATTGACATGGCCTCTGACAAGCAAGTGGTCACTGCCCCGACTGAGACAGGGGCTATGATAATTGATAATGAGGGCCCAGGCATATTTCAAGAGGAGGGGTTTATGGTTAGTGAGGATCTTGAGCATCAAGAGGCTGCTGCCCTAGAGTGCGCGGGTCATGAAGATGAAGAGGCTGTGGCAGAAGTTCTGGCTGTAGAGGATGTGCGCCAGGTATAAGAGGCCACGGCTGAGGTAGAAGTGGTGATCTTAGAAGATTAAGGCCAAATAGAAGGGGTGGCATCCGAACTTGTCGAAGCTGAAGTGACAGTTCATGAGAGTGAGGAACAAGGAAGAGATGATGTCCTTGAACTTGTTGAGGCCATGACAAAGGGTGAGAGACAAGGGGAGGAGATTGCTTTGGAGCACACTGAGACTGGAGTGGTGGCTCCAGTAAGTGAAGACCAAGGTGAGGAGGTTGAGGAGACCAGGCAAATTGAGATTGGGGCTATCTTTCAGTAAAAGATGCCCGAGGATTTGGGTTTCGGAATTGCCCAAGAAGAGTCAGCGACTCACCTGGCTATCACCCCTTCGAGCCCAGCCCTGGAAACCAAAGTTCCATCATTGGTGGTGGACCCAGTAGTACCACCTAGACCTATCTTCAACGGGGTTTCTGGCATAATTGTGAACATGCTCCGTGCGGGTCTCTAGGGTTTAAGGAAGCTACCTTTCACTAAGATGGGCAAGGCATTAGCCAAACTCAGGGAGTTTGCTACTGCGACCATTATTTTTGGGAATGCGCAAGAAGTCCTCTCTCAGTTTGGTGCTACTTTAAATGAATTGGAGAGCTGGAGGCTGGAGAGGTTGAATCATGAGGCAGAGAGCAGCAAGGTAGCTTCCTTGGACGCGTCGTTCTCATGTCACCATGAGGAAATAAATTCCTGCGCAGAGAAGAAGGCCAATATGGTTGCTCATCAGCTTGATCTCAAGATGGAGGGGAGAAATTTCTTCAATAGGATGATTAGCATAAGGGCAGAGATGCGAAAGCTGAAGGAGGAATTTATCGATCTTGAGAGGCAAATGATTCAGAGAGAGGACTTGGATGCCTCCTTGGGTGAGGATCTATCAGAGCTCAGTCGCACCATCGAGTCGGAAACCATCTCCGTGGAATAGGAGGCTCAAATGGTGGTTGAACTGAAGAAGCATATTCAGCATGCCGAGGCTCTTCTGCAGCATCATGGACAGAGATCAATAAGTTCATTGATTGTTTTTTAAAGTGTATTTTCTTTGTCATATGTCAGCACTTGTGAAAAATTTAAATATTATGAATGAAATGCCTCTTGTTCTTTTCTGATTAGTTTCCCTATTTGATTTCATTCTTCTTTCATTTCGCTACATCTCATCTCCGTCTTAGGTAGGCCATATCTCAAGGCTTTTTACTGTTTCTGCCCTTTTACCAAGGGAAACCCTAAACCTTGCTTTGTCATATGACAGACTGTTGTGGTTCCAATGACCTCAAACAGAGGAGCAGTTGCTTCTTCTCCTCTTAATGTTTGATTGGAAAGAGGCTCATAATTCATTTTTCTCATCATTTGATGAGCTTGCTCGCTATAAGTAGTCCAATCAGGAGGGGCTTTAGCTTCTATTCGAGGCACATTTGTTTCAAGTTCGTCATAGCACTTGGTCTCAGGTACGAACTTCTTCAAATGTTTTGAAGTGATACACATAACCTTCAGTTGGCTCTAGAAACTGTGAACTTGACTTCTTAACTCTTTCAAAGGACCATGCTCTTGAGGGTGAGAATACTGTACTTTCTCGAACGGCTCCCTTTGGTTAGGTGCCTCGATCTCGCCCTCCAGATCAGGATGATCGGGCGACACGTATCTCAGGTTTCAGGGAGACCCGGGACTTTGAGATCGCTCTCTCGAGAATATCGTTTGAGAGCAAGACCATGTATTACCAACCGATGAGAGAGGTTTAAGGTGGGTTCGGGACTTTACTTGGGCTGGCTTGCGTGGGCACCCTCTTAGATCACGAAAAAGGCCCCCCAACCATAAAATTGGTAATGAATCGCCTCCCTTTGCCTGTATTCTCCCATTTTCTTCAATCACACACATACAGAAAGGGTTATAAGACAGGTGGGTCACCAGACCTCACCTTGCCTTCGAGTGAACGTACACAAGCACACTCATTCAAAAAGAAGAAGAGAATAATAAGAGAAGAAAGATGGGGGAGGGAAGAATTTGACCAGGCGGGGAGATCAACACAACGACTACGTTGTTAGGTAACTGGCCTGATGTGGCGGTAAAAAGGGCTCGAGAACTCAAATTGGCTTAACAAAATTACTAATAGATGTCAATACCGATACTAACTAGATAGACATAATGGTTAGTTTGTCGTGGCAATAAGCGGGCATAGTAATTTTGGCACAATAATATTACGGCTAGACGACAAGACTACATGTCTTGACCCCTCTTAATCAAACAAAAGAATAACATAAGAGATAGAGATCATAAAAGGATAATAAGAAATAAGATAAGAGCAGAATAGAATAGAAAGAATAGAAGTAATAGAACGAAGAGAGAGGACACAGGTGACGTTGGGTATCACCGACTGTATTAGGAGAAGAGGAAAGAGGACACAGGCGGGGCTAGGCATCACCGGCTGTGTTTAGGAAAAGATGAAAGAGAAGACACAGGTGACACTGGGCATCACCGTTTGTGTTTAGGAAAAGAGGAAAGAGAGGACATTTATAATGAACGGTGCTCCAAGACGTACCCATGAACTCAAGCAAAAATTGAAACTTTATTGATTAATTCAAGAAATGAACTGAGGGCCTTTTACAATAAAGCTTTGCATGTTTATATAGAATTGGACCCAAACATGGGTGGATGCCCAAAACTACTTAAAATTGAAGATAATTACAATTTAATTGAATTAAAATAAATTCTAAAAATGGATGCAAAAGGATTGTTTTGCCCCTGCCTAACAATGTGTAGAATTCCAGAACAGTCCCTGCTGTTGCCTGAGAACTTGTATGATCTCCCATGACTCATTCAGGGTTACTCTGATGCCCATTTGATCGAAAGATAATTTTTTTCTTGTAGGGCTCGGCATGGCGATCGATTTGATACCAATTTCGAGCCATGAATCATGTTTTTGAGTCGTGATCATGAGACTTGAATTTTTTATGAATCTTGAAAACTTTGGATCGATAGTGGGCTCGTTACTCGATGTTTTCTTCTGTTTCTTTGATGAACAACACTAAGCATTCCGTCACGATCATGGTTCAATAAGCGAAATTTGATTTCGTGTCCGGTTGAAGATTTTATTTTCTTAAGGTTTTTACCGGAATCATGAAATCCAGCGGCCGAAATTTACGCCAGTTTTGATGCCTCCGTGTGTGAAATCAAACTGTTCATTATAAATGAGATTTGGAGTAAAGATAGCCTCAGACCTTATACACATAATGCAATTGGTTTAGTGTTGATTGGGTACGCGAGTGTCATGATTTGGCCGCTCGAGGGAGGCATGCTGCCGCTGAATTTTTTGCAATTTTCTTCACAAATCAGCAACTTGTTTCTTGTTTATCTCCCTGCTCGGGAATTGTCACAGGGTATACCACATATCAAAACGCTTGTCTTGACGAGAAGAACATGCTCACCAAATTTGAAAATGATCCGAATCTGATTGAGTAAGATATATGTCTGAAAGTCACTGCCCATGACTGTGAAAACGACCCCCTTTAATGGTGTTTTCGTGTAGGGTGGCCACACGGGAATAGTGTGTGAACTACCTCTTTTCAGTATTTTACCCATAACATTGTTCTAGAGTGCCCAATTAATCCGAAACTTGATCCAAGGAGGTTTTCGATCATGCCGGACCCAATGGTGGTGGTCTCACAGCAATTTGACACACCAAAAAATATAGCTCTAGTTACAAGGTCCGTTATAGGGTGCTAGAGGCCAATTTCTCTGAAATTGTTTCTTTGTGTTCACTGCCTTAGATATGCCTAATTGAGATGAAACTAGGCAGGTGGCCTTTTGGAGTGCTGATGAAGATCTTGACCAATTCCTGGGCAATTTTGAGATCACTGTTTTGTAGGCTTTATAGGGACCAAGGTGCTTGAAAATGTGTTAAAATAGCTTGCCTTACTGAATGTTGTGCTTCAAGAGAAGCGAGAAGGACGGCATTCAAAAAATTTTCGATGGCTTTATTACTTTTTTTGTTCTCAGCCACAAAACCACATTAACGCTGAGGAGATTCACGCAATGGTGTAATTAGGATGCTCAAACGTAGGGATGCATTGTTCGCAGGTCCGTAGATGGAGACTTTAAGGGGAGAAGAGACTTTTTTGAGGGATCTTATCGAAGTCCTTACCCTCGTGTGGACTCATTGAGATTCTGAAGCTGAGGATTTTATACGGACCTTGTTAGTCAAAATCAGGCCCGTCTAGCAATTGAGTGCCATGTCGATGGGCATTGTTCCCATTTCGTCAAGGTTTCTTTGTCTTGGGTAGATGACCAAAGAGTCTTTAGTCGAAGCTCGTCTAAGTTGTGCACCAGTTGTTCCTTGGCGGGTAGGGTACCTCAGTTTATTGAGGTGACTAGCTTTGAGTATAACCCATGCTCACTGTTAGCAGGTTGTTACATAGCAGGTCCAAAGTCATGGTTGACTTAGCCTTCTTGGGGCGTCCTTTGGTTTGTCAGAATGATTTCCTTGATGGTTTGCTGAAGAGCCTTTGGTTGGCACTGTTTATTACTACACCAGGTTTGCTTTTAACAGTCAAGTTACCTTTGTGGGCCTCATCTATAGGGTCCAATCGGGGGCATTTTGTTAGCCAGTCCCAAAAGTTTAGGCCTGTTGGCTAGATGGAATTGTGGTGAGGCAGACTGAAGTCTCTGGCACGTCCATCCTGGCTTTGTTAGTTTCTTGCCTTCATAGTGGCCTTTAACATTTCTAGAGTGTGTTTGTGACCTCGTGGGAATAATGTTCTTCCTCATGAGACTTGTCTTGCCATCGAGGCTAGTATTTTGTCTTTCGAGTCCTTTTTGTGAATAGACTCAGGCTGCTAGAATATTTTCCTTGAAGCTCATATTTTTAGGGTCTTAGAATGGTGACGCCAAGGATTTTTTTTTTTTAAGTGGGCTGAAGCTGCTTGTTGAGGCAAGTGCTACATCAACCTATTTATTGATCCAAGCATCCTTTGCGGATTTTCACTTGAACTTGGGAAGCGGCACCGTAGAGACGGTTTTCACCAGCTTCCTTTTATTTGGGGCTCTTTTACCCATCACCTTGCAGTCATGTCCACCCTTTATTCTTCATTTTTACTCACGATACCCTTTCGGGTTTTTACCGTGCCTGGATTTTATTCACAGAACTCTTTTACTCATGGTTTCGTGACCATGCCAGTCCGTCATTTTTACTCATGGCATTCCCTTGACCAGGCATACACCATGCTCGTTATTATTTTTTTTTTTGTGAAGGCGTGTTTATGGTCATGCGTGCGGGACCTGTGCGAAGCCTTTTAACGTCATGGGGCCAGGACGTGCACTATAGTTTAAGGTCATATAGCTGGACTATAGTGGAGATTGATATCAGTCTGTAGAGGCCATGGACTGAGTATTGTAGTGGTTTTAGCTCACTTTTTGGGAGATGGCACGAGGCTACCTATGAAAGATGGATGTTGTATGAAAGGTGGGTGACAAACGGTGACCCACTAACTTAGGACGAGTATAGGTGGCGTGATGGTTCACTTTTTTGTGAGTGTAGGTGAGACTCACTGGGGAATGCTGGAGGATGGTGAAATGAATGGGCTCACTGAGGAGGTAGTGAAGGTGGTGCACGCGCACAAACTGGTCGGTTAGGGAAGATGTGCATGAAGATACACATAAATGGTATATGTGCATATGTGGGGGCGAGTTTATGGTCACACCTCTGGGACTTGTGCAAAGCAGTTTATTGTCATGTGGCTAGGACATGCACTAATGGTTTAGGGTCACATAACTTGGTGCATGGTTATGCAGTTTAAAGTCATGCAACTAAGACCATGCGGTTTAAGGTTGTGCAACTAGACCTCTGATACAGTTTATGGTTGTATAGTTTGTACCGTGGTGCTGAGCCTTTTAACATCATGAAACTAGGACATGTACTATAGTTTAAAGTCATATAGATTGGACTGTAAGGTTTAGAGTCTTGTGGCTTGGACAATGCAGTTTAAGGTCATGAAACTAGACCTCCACTACAATTTAAGGTCATATAGTTTGGACCATGTAGTTTAAGGCCGTGCAACTAATCGAGGCTGTGCAGTTTACGGTCATGCATCACGGACCGAGGCTGTGCGGTTTAGAGTCGTGCGGCTTCGACTACGTAGTTTAAGGTCGTGCAACTAGACCTCCACTATAGTTTAAGGTCATATAGTTTGGACCATTGTGTGGATCGCCATGTTGGTGAAGCTTCATGGGGAATAGATTTGTGGATAGCAATCTGACCTCTTGGGGATAAAATGGTTAAGGCTATACACAAGTAGAGAGGTTTTTAAATGCAGATGGTGGCCCTACGAGGAGTGCCAAACTGTGCTGGGTAAGTGTGACTCCCTGGGAATGAAATGATTAAAGCCTGCAAGAGACTCGGATGAGAAGGATGACTTTATTAGGGAATAAGGGACAAATATGGGTCCTTTCCATCCTTGAGGACAGAATAACTAGGTGTGAAACAGACCCACTAGGGCGAATAAGCTGCAATACGAGTATAACTCTCCTACTGGGGATGAGAAGTCATGACCTGAGTTTGAACTACCTGGGTTCCTCTTTATTGGGGATAATAGGCCACAGTCAAGGACAACAGTAATGGGACACACACGGCTTCGGCCTGGAGTATGCAATAATAGAATGTTTAAAACACAGCTGGCACCAAGCACAACGATCATCATTCCTTGGACACTCAGCTAGTGCTGGGTTTCTTAAAAATGCAATCGGTGCTGAGAACAACCCATGCTATCCTTTTGTCATACCTAATGCTGAGGACAACCATGCTATCCTTTTATCATAGCCAATGCTGAGGACAACCATGCTATCTCTTAAGCACAACCGGCGCTGAGCTTCTAAAATCACAGTCAGCGCTAAACCTTCATAAACACAATCGATGCTGGGGTTACTAAGGACACAGTCGGCGTTAGGGTTACTGAGGACACAATTGGCGCTGGGGTTATTGAGGACACATCCGATGCTAGGGTTACTGAGGACACAGTCGGCGCTAGGGTTATTGAAGACAAAGCTGGTGCTAGGGTTATTAAGGACACAGCCGGCGCTAGGGTTACTGATGACGTAACTGACACTGAGGTTACTGAGGACACTGCTGGTGTTAGGGTTACTGAGGATACAGTTGACACTGGGGTTACTGAGGGCATAGCCGGAGCTAGGGTTACTAAGGACACAGCCAACGCTAGGGACATAGCATGTGCTGGGGTTACTGAGGACACAGCCGGCACTAGGGTTACTAAGGAGGTAGCCGGTGCTGCGTACTTTTAACAACATGACTGACGGTGGTCGTAGATTAGTATATGGGCCCTGATCGGAGCCTGACCCGACCCAAGCCTCTGTTGGGAAAGGATTTTACAAGCGGCGATAAGACTTGCGTCGGGCCTTGGGTAAAAGCCAAACTCAGCCCATCGTTGTTTGGATTTCTAGGATGCAGCTGGATTCCCAATTTGTGAGGGGAATTTGGCGAAAATGTTGGCTATATAAAGGGGTAAAACCCCATTTCCACTGCTTTTCACTGAAGATTAAAAGGACTTAGGAAAAAAATTTTAATGATGAGAAGAGGGTTCCCAGTGGAAGCTCCAACAAACAGTGGGTGTTCTGACAAGAGTTAGCAAGAGGTTTGCCAGCACGCAAGGGAGGTTCTGGTCGAACAAGGAGACGCCCGCAGAGAAGCAGGAAAGATTTCATTAGAGTAGCAAGAGTTTCCCAGTCAACGCATGAGGTTTCAAGAAGAAGGAGAGCTCCGGCAGTGACTTTTGAGGGTTCTGGGGGAGGTAGGAGGAGGCGGGCGTTGCAGCAATGGGTTGGTAAGGAATTTCCACTAGTTTTAGGACTTTTCCAACAGATGTGAGTGGTCTTCTGACAACTTGGGGGAGGTTGTAGAGGGTCATTTTTTGCAGCGAAAGGGAGTTTCGATGAGATATAGAAGGTCAAGGGGAGACAAACCATCGCTGGACCTAGATGGTTGGAGAGAAGGCGAACGGTTGCAGGAAGACAAACAGGTTGCCTCAGAAATCGTGCAATCCTCGAGGAGTCAAAGCATCTTAGGCCCTGAAAATGAGGGGTCTTGGGAATCGGGGAGACGCGTAGAAACGAAAATTCACCAAGAGGTGAACAGCCACGGTGAAGCACAGGGTCGACGCTAACTTAAGGCAGGCAGTCGACGCTGGACACAGCCAACATTGACACAACCGATGCTGATCCTCAAAAGGCAGTCAGCGTTGGGCAGTGAAAAGCCCAATCGACACTTAGCCTTCAGCAGATACAGCCAACACTAGCCTTTGGAAGACACAGCCGACACAAGCTTCGAATGGCACTTACCGGTGCATGGTTAGTGTCATGATGCGCACGACGTTGCTCGTGTGCGGCAATGAGTCACATGTGGGAAGTGTTGTGCATGACTCAGTGATTTTCACACACAGTGCTGACTTGGGTAAGTAAAGGGTGGTGATGAGTGGCAAAGCTTGACTTATGATGCCTGTTGGAAGCCAAGTCCTCCAGCACAACAGTGAAGTCCATGTTGTTCGTGGAAGGACATCCACTGTGAACAGAGTATGTTCTGACTCATAGGCCAATTCCCTGTGAGAGAAGTCTGCCTTATATGTTTGATATACACGCCCACCAGATGAATTAAAGCTGACTCGAAAATGATTGGTTTCTTCTTTTGGCTTGTAACCATCCTCTTACTCATCAGATGAATTGAAGCTAACTTCTCCAAGTGTTTTTGCTTCTTCTCCATGAGGAGAGCATTTCTTTGGTGGGTTTGCTTCTTCTTCTTGAGGAAAGCATTTCTTTTGTAGGTTTGCTTCTTTTTCATTAGGAGAGCATTTCATTTGGCCTGTAACCGTCCTCTTATCCTCAAATGCAAGACCGACACTGCAGGTTTTGGTTTGTAACCATCCTCTTATCCTCAAATGCAAGAGCAAAACTTTTGGTGTCAACAGTTCTCTTTTCCTCAGATACAAGAGACTTGTAACCTCCTTAATAATGGGCTTCTTAGTCTGTAACTTGTATTTCTTTTTTCCTACAATAAAAAGAGTTAGCATTTGTTTGGATTGTATTGTTCGATTTGCATTGAGTCTCTTTTCTTGAATGTGTTTCATGGATAGTATGTCTTTAGGTATCTCCCGTTGATAGGGGGCATTGCCTCCTCTCCATCAGGATGTGCCAGTATGTAAGCTCCATTTGGTGAGATTTTCTTAACTATAAAGGGACCTTCCCAATTGGGTTCAAACTTCCCTTTATGATGTCATGCGTAACAATCGGCCTCATGATGACTAGAACTAGATCGCCACAGGCGAATGAGTGGACTTTGACAGACTTGTCAAAAGCCCTCTTCATTCTCCCTTGGTTGAGTTCAAGGTTCTGTTGAGTCTCTAACCTCTTTTCATCTAGTGCATCCAATTCTTGGTATCAAAGTTTAACTCTCTCATATTCGGTTAGTCCTTCATGTATAGAGACTCGCAGTGAAGGGATTTGAATTTCGAGAGGTAAAACTGTTTCACCCCGATAGACCAAAGAATAAGGAGTGGAATCAATAGCATTTCGTGTAGTAGTACGATAATCCCAGAATGCTTCGGGAAGCTTCTCGTGCCAGTTCTTCTTCGTCTTTGATATCGATTTTCATAAAATGTTGCACAGAGTTTTATTGAAGGCCTCAGCCAAGCCATTTGCCCGAGGGTGGTACATAGTCAAGTATCTCCATTCAAAACCAAACTGATTAAGCAGATGATTAATATGATGAATTAGAAATTGGTGGCCATTGTTCGAGATAATTAGGTCAGGCACCCCAAACCGATATATAATGTGATGTCAGACAAAGTTGGCAACTGTTGTCCCAGAAACTTGCTTAAGGGGGACCGCTTCAACCCACTAAGAGAAATAATTTGTTGTAGCTAGAATAAAGACATGGGCCATCACTGAAGGAGGGTCAATGGCTCTACAATGTCCATACCCAATTGTGAGAAGGTCCATCACGCCACTGTACGGTGTAAGGGCTCTAGAGGTTGATGAATAAGGCTATAATGCATTTGGCATACCTGACACTTTTTTGCATAGTTAAGCAATCAGCGATCATGGAACACCAATAATACCCCAATCTGCCTATCCGTTGATAGAGCTTCGGACCAGACTGGTGTAGTCCACAAATGCCTGAGTGTACCTCTTTTAACACCTTATTTTCTTATTGCACATCCACACATCTAAGAAGAATATCGTCAACTGACCATCTGAAGAGAGCATCTCCTTCAAGGAGGGTATACTTGGTAGATATTCGATGTACACTGTTGTGCTTGGCACCATCTTTCGAGAGTCTTCCGTGTTTTGGAAAACTAGTGATGGGATCTCTCCAATCTTCTACCTAATCAATTTTCGTGCATATTGGGTCGAAGAACTCTGGTTGTTGGTTTTGAACCTTAGCTCCTTGGCTCCATGCCATTTCTTATTCAGTCTTGATTACTTCTTTAGCTGATGAAAGTGCTCTGAATGGATAAGGAGGGCACTCGAGGAAGATATTTCTCTCATCATCTGCGTCTACCTCGGTTCTAAGTTCAATGTGTGTCCATTCTACTACCCAGACAAGTGTGGGTCCTGATGAGGATAATTGAATTGTAGCCACGAGTTTTGCAAGTGCATCAGCCTGCGAGTTTAGCCTCCTGGGGATGTGACTCAAGGGCCTCAAACTGGGCCATATACGATTTTTCAATATCATGCTAAGGCTTGAGAGTGTCTTTCCTCCTGTCATAGATTCCTTTGAGCTATTGGATAACCAACTCAAAGTCGCCATAGATCTTGAGCTGCTCCAAGTTGAGGTCGAAAGCTATCTCCAACTTGATTATAAGGGCCTGATATTCTGCCTCATATGAGAACTGGCCTGAGCGAGGGAAATAAAGTGGCAATACTCCTCCTTTTGGAGTCAGGAAAACTACTCCGATGCCTCCTTGATCGGATTGGAAGGCTCCGTCGAAGTACAATTACCACACATGAGCAAGGTCAACACAGAACACTTCTTCATCAAGGAGGTCGCTTGATAATGGAGATTCTATTGGTACGGGGTGTGCTGCAAGAAAATCAGCTAAGGCTTGGCCCTTGGTGGCCTTCTAGGGGACATACATGATGTCGAACCATTAGCAATAATGCCCATTTAGCAATGCATTGTGACAAGCAAGGGTGTGTCATGAGAAACTTTACATGATCTGGTTTTTTATATGAGTTCACTTCATGACCAAGCAAGTAATGGTAGAGTTTTTTGTACTATGAAGATTAGGGTTCAACACATCTTCTCTATTTGGGGATAATTCTTCTCGACCCCTTGCATCCTACGACTGAGATAATAAAGTGTCATTTCTTTTCCCTCATCATTGTTTTGTGCTAACAATGCTTCGAGTAACTCATTCAGAGCAATCACATATAGGACGAGAGGTTTTCTCAACATTGGTCTAGAAACTACTGGAGGATTGAGCAAATACTGCTTGATGTCATCAAGGGCTGCTTGACATGCTTCATCCCAAATGAGCAGAGTATCCTTCTTTAGCATGTGTGTAAAGGGTTTACAGCGACCTCAGAGATTTGAGATGAACCTGGGATGTATGCTAGCTGTCCTTGAAGAGAATGCAGTTCTCACAGTGTAGTTGGTGGCAGCATTTCTTGGATCGCCTTAATATTAACTGGCTCAAATTCAAGCCCTCGATGTCTGACAATGAACCTCAAGAACTTTCCCAAATGCACACCAAAAGCACACTTCAATCGGTTCATTTTAAGTTGATGAAGACATAGTCGATCGAATACCTTTTTAAGGTCTCTCATGTGAGCGTTTTTCTCCTCGAATTTTATCATGAAGTCATCTACATAACACTCCACCTCTTTGTGCATCATGTCCTTAAAGATGGTTGTCAATTCTCTCTGGTATGTGGCACAAGCATTCTTTAATCCAAAAGGCATCATTGTGTAACAGAAGATCCCTTTTGGAGTTAAGAACACAATGGCTTCCTCATCTTCGGGCGCCATCCATATCTGAATATACTCGCAATACCCATCCATGAAGGAGAAGACTCGACAGTAAGCCGTAGAATTTATGAGCATCTCGGTGAATGGAAACTGGAAGTCATCCTTGGGACAGGCAGTATTCAAGTTGAGGAAGTTAATGCAAACCCTGATTTGGCCATTCTTCTTCTGCTTTACTGGAATTCAAGTTGTCGAATTCAAGTTGCGGAAGTCAATGACAACATTTGCTAGCCATTTAGAGTACTTGACTTTACAGATGAAACCTGCTCTGTTCTTGGTCACTTCGGCATCTATTTGCATTTCGAGGTCAAGCCTAAACCTCCTTGATTTCTGCTTGACAGGTTTGACCGTCGGATCAATGCGAAGACGGTGAACAACGACTTGAGGATCTAAACCAAGCATCTCATGGTACTGCCAAGCAAAGACGTCTCGGTTTGCTCACAAGAAAGTAGTGAAATTTTCTTTTTCTTTTTCTTCTAGAGACATATTTGTCAAGAGGAAAGTGGGCCTATGGTCGGCTTCATCCCCTAGATTTATTTCTTCGACTTTGTCAACGGTATCTTGACCGCCTTCTTCCCATTCTTCTGGGGCCTCTTGCAACTCTTCATCATTGTTTTCAGAGGTAGTTCGATCGACCTCATGTGTAGAGACCCATGACCATGACATCTCTGCCTCCGATAGAGCTCCAGGGTAAATCATAGTTTCTGCACCTTTCCCAAATTGAGGAACGACAGGATCTTTTGTAAACATGGGCTGCATCTCAAGCTATAGAAGTTTGACGTGGAGTTTACAAGGCATTTGAGATTCAACGATTATAGGGCAAGAAGTGTCCTCATACGAATGTGGATGGTATTTCATAAACTTGTACCATGTGGCAAGATTACTGAGAGTACAAGCTTTGCCATCTTGATTCTCTCAGTCTCTGCTCGAAGTCGGGCTCAGGGGGCCACTGGGGTTTTTTCGACTGTCCTTTTATGCTTCATTGAAGAAGATGGCTCTGCTTTGGCTTTAACTACCAGGGCATTAGCAACTATTAAGAATTCGGCTACCTGGGCCAGGGAGCGCTTCCGTTCCATCCTGCTTATGTTAATTCCTTCAAATTCTCTGTCAAGAGCTTCGAAGTCTGGACATTTCAAGGTTATACCTGCAAAAGACATAGAAGAGGAAGGATGAGAAGCAGAAAAAGAAGAAGGAGAAGGGTTAGAAAGTGGGGGACTTTTAAGGTCGTTCCGCTCAACCAACCGATCTGGACAGCATTTTACGTCATCACCAGGGTTGGACGTGTGCAGGGGTCTTTTAGGTCTTTCCCTTGCTTAGACCATTGGGGAGTGCTTTTAACGCCATCACCCTCATTGGACGTGCCATGAGGAAAAGATGACTCGGGGACATCTTATAGATGGGATGGAGAAGGAAGAAGGATCATGCCAGGGATAAAGTTTAATAAGGTTGGCAATGGGGGAAGTGATCTGAGAAATTCCTGCTCAACTGGAGGTTGAGCACTATTGTTTCTCCAACGAGCAGCTCTTGGTGCCCGTCTTCTTTTGGTTTTCTGAGGTGGTGTTTGATTCATCTCATTGAGCTTGTGAACAGCTCTAGCTTGGCAAATTGCTTCTTATCTTAAGACTTGAGTCTACTTCACTCATGGTGGACTATCCATGGCTGGGAACTCGAGGGTTCCGCAGAGTCTGAATCATTATTAGGAAGATCTTGTGATGGGAGATCTTCTTGCACCAGTGGAGCATTAGCTTGGGGATCATTTACTAGGATGTTGTAAAACTCTTAACATTCCCGCATTTTCTTTGCGAATATATCATGGAAACTTGTGCATTCCCATAGGTAGTGGCCCCATATCTGATGATATGGGCACCAACGGTCCTCAATCCCCTAAGCAAGACGTCGGGGTTGCCTTGCCTGTTTGATGTGATTAGACCTTTCTAAAGCATTATGGCTTCGTGTTCCTTTTGGATGGTTATTGCATGGGAGGCTTGTACTGCCCCAATGCCTTCTTTAAGTCCTCAAGCTTTATCTGACCCTTATGAATCAGAGCGTCAATGGTATCTTTTAGCGTGAAGCAATCATATGTGGGGTCATTGATCCTTCGATGAAAGGCACAATAATTTGCCTGGGTATCGAGTCCAACTTGTTTAGAGAACTTGGATTTTGGAAGCTCGATCATATTCTGCTCCAATAATTATTGGAACAGTGCAGGGAGTCATTCCTTCTCAAAGGGTACACCTTCTTCCTATGCCTGGTGAAATAATTCATCCCGATTAAGATTCACTGGTGAGGGTACACAATTGTACGGTAGTTGTTGCTTGCTTGTCTAAGGAGTTGCCTTTACTGTGCTTACCCCTTTGTAAAGGTCCAAAATTTGGGAGGAAGCCTTCTCAGGATCAGTGACTATGATGACTGCACTGATAACCCCTTTTTTTTGGCTGCCACGGGTGTTAGTCCATGAGATGTCATTGCCCCGGTTGTTCCCAGAGCTTGTAGGCTGTTGTTATGACCAGCCATGGTGGCGTGATAGACTTTCTATCACGTGGTAGGGGACCAGCATGCCCGGACTGAACTCGACTTTTGTATGCCGATCGCATGAGGACCGGTTCTCGATGATATTGGGACCGTGGCTGCTGAGGGGCTGGGTTGTCTTCTTCGACACTAACCACAGTGTAGGGCTCATGGAGCTTTTCTTCAAGCTTCATCATATGAAGAGTGTAGAAGGGGTTCAGGCGAAGAGGGTCATCAAAGCTGGTTGCCCCGATTGCCTTGGTCACTTGCTTGATGAGAATTCGCATACCCCTATCGCGTTGTTCATTGAGGTTTTGATGGACCTCGCTCTAAATTTGTGATCAGGCCTACGACTGGTCAACTCTTCTTTCACAAAAGTGAGTTGTCTCCAATAGGTGCAGCAAAGGATGAGGGCTAGGGACTGAAGTCATCTTGGGCCGGAGAGGATGATCTCTTGTGGGCTCCAGAGACACGACCAAAATGGGGGTTGTTTCAGGATGGTGCTCTCGGGGAAGATCTTCGAGTACCATGGCTGAAGTGGCTTGTTCGATGAAGGAGGAGTAGGCAAGAGAATGGTTGACCCTTGAGAATGCTTAAGTCGAGGGCCAGGGGCTATCTAAAATGGCGACGTGTGTGTGCCCCTTTACGAAGGATCGCGGGTGACTTGGGGTCAGCCAGAGCTCGAGTAAGCGGTCTGGCCTTATGAGGTCGAAAACTACTAGAAAGTTTCCGCAAGAGAATAGGTGGAGGTCTGCCCCTTACAGGGTGTGCTTGTGTGTGCTGAGTAGGAGGACGAGAAGGTCATCTCCTGTGTACTCAGGTTCGCTCAAGAATGGTATTGTCTCGAGCAATAAGATGCATATGAGCAACGTGTATCGGACCTGGCCTTGGGAGGTCCGATCCTGAGCGCTAACTCGAGGTAACATAAGGGTTTCCGTGAAATGTGGCTCAAGTGGGTGACCCACTAGCCTTATGGGGTGCACGAGGGGTGGAGGCCACAAGGTGTCAGCCTCAATGTGTTGAGCCTCTAGGAATAGAGGCTCGTGGTGGTGCAGGAATGTGGGGGATAGTCTTGCGGCGACCCACATGAGCAATGACAACTTGTTTTCCTTTTCCATAGAGCGATTGGGCTGCCTTCTAGCGTACATGAGCAATACGACTGACAAGTGGCTTGCCGGTGGCAGGGTGGATGTTGTGTGCGACAACATATGTGATGCCAATGCAAGGCGCCTTGGTGGAGGTTCCACCAGAGAGAGGAGATGAGGAGTTAAGGACTTTTAGGGTCCTCCTCATGCTAATCCAGGTTAAGACATGGGGTCTTTTCTCAAAATAAGGGTTGGGAACGAAGTTAGAGGAACTTGTTCCCTGGGGACACTCGCGAATGCGAGGATAAGAAAATCCCCGATCCAAATGAATGGGTTACAGAACCTAGCAGCCATAAGTGCATACACAGAAAATAATAGAAGAAACTTAGCCAAACAAGTACGATCCAACTAAGGGGTAGTAAGTTCTCAGTGGAGTTGCCAAGCTGGTTAGGTACCTTGATCTCACCCTCCGGAATAGGATGATCGGGTGGCACGTGTCACAGGTGGTCAGGGAGACCCGAGACTTTGCGATCGCTCTCTCAGGGTACCTCATTTGAGAACAAGGGCAGGTATTACAAACCGACGAGAGAGGAATTTAAGATGGGTACAGAACCTACTCAGGCTAGCTCGCGTGGGAACCCTCTTAGATCATGAAGAAAGTCTCCCCAGTTGTAAAACTGGTTTGGAATCGCTTCCCTTGGCCTGTATTCTTCTGTTTTCTGCAATCACACACATATGGAAAATATTATAAGACTGGTAGGTCAACAGACCTCACCTTGCCTTCGAGTGATTGTACACAAGCGTGCACATTCAAAAAGAAGAAGAGAATAATTAGAGAAGAAAGATGGGGGAGAGAAGAATTTGACTAGGTGGGAAGATCAACACAATGGCTAAGCTGGTAGGTAATTGGCCTGACGTGGTACTAAAACAGGCTCACTAACTCAGATCGGCTAGACAGAATTACTACTAGACGTCAATACCGATACTGACGAGCTAGACATAATGGTTAGTCTGTCATGGAAGTAAAGCGGGCACAATAATTCTTACACAACAACATTATGTCTAGACGACAAGTCTACCATGGAAGGCTAATCTCGTCCCCTCTTAATCAAACGAGAGAATAACAGAAAAGAAACAGATCATAGAGGGAGAAAAAGAAATAAGATAAGAGAAGAACAGAATAGAAAGAATAGGAGAAGGAGAAGGAAGGAAGAGAAGACAAAGATGGTGCTAAGTATGGCTAGCTGTGTTAGAAAAAGAGGAGAGAGAGGACACAAGTGGTACAGCGTATCACCGGTTGTGTTAGGAGAAGAGGAAAGAGAGAACACAAGCGACGCTGGGCATCATCGGCTGTGTTTTGGAAAAGAGGAAAGAGAAGACACAGGCGGCGCTGGGCATCGCCGGCTGTGTTTAAGAAAAGAGGAAAGAGAGGACACAGGCAGCGTTGGGCATTGCTGGTTGTCTTAGGAGAAGAGAACAGAGAGGATAAAGGCAGCGTTGGGTCTCGCCGGCTTTGTTAGGAGAAGAGGAGAGATAAGACCGAGGTGCCGTTGGGCATCATCAGTTGTGTTTAGCAAAAGAGGAAAGAGAGGACACAAGCAGCACTGAACATTGCCAGCTGTATTCAACAAAAGAGGAGAGAGAGGACACAGGCGGCGTTAGGCAACGTCAGCTGTGTTTAGGAAAAGAGGAAAGAGAGGACACAGATGGTGCTGAGCATCACCGACTGTGTTACGAAGAGAGGAGAGAGAAGGATATAGGCATCATTGAGCATCGTCGGCTACGTTAGGAAGAGAGGAGAGAGAAGGATACAAGCGGGGCTGACCACCGCTGGCTATGTTAGGAAGAGAGGAGAGAGAAGGATGCAGGCTCATTTGCCTCGTGCTGAGCGATGCTTTTGATATTCACACTATGTGACAGAATTTTTGATAATAGAAGTTCTGCCCTCTTGATTCTCTTAGCTTCTACTCAAAGTCAGGCTCAAGAGGCCAATGGGTTTGCTTTGGCTTTGACTTCTTACACTTCGTTGTGGAAGAAGATGGCTTTGACTTGGCTCTAGTCGGCGAGGCGTCACCTACTATTAAGAATCCAGCTGCCTGAGCTAGCATGTTTTTCAACTGCCTTCATTGCACCCTGCTTATATTAATCTCTTCAAGTTCTCTGTCAAGAGCCTCGAAGTCTAGACATTCCTGGGTTGTACCTGCATGAGACATAGAAGAGGAGGGGGAAGAAGAAGGAGAAGATAGAGAATAAGAAAAAGGGTTAGTAGGTGAGGGACTTTTAAGGTCATTCCCCCCATCGAAACAATTTGGGCAGATTTTTAAGTCATCACCAGAGTTCGATGTGTGCAAGGAGTCTTAGGTCTTTTCCTTGCTTAGAACTTTGGGGAGTGCTTTTAACGTTGTCACCCTCATTGGACGTGCTCTGAATAGAAGATTGCTCAAGGACATCCTCTTGATGAGATGAGTAAAAAAGGATGATCGCGTCGAAGATGAAGTCTAGTAAAGTTGGCAACGGGGGAAGAGGCCCGAGAAATTCCTTCTCAACTGGTGGTTGAACAATCTTGTTTCTCCTGTGAGAAGCCCTTTGCGCTCGTCTTCTCCTGGTTTTCATTGAAAGTGTTTGATTTGTTTCAATAGGTTTATGAACAACCCTAGCTTGACAAACTGCTTTTCGCCATAAGGACTTGAGTCTGCTTCGCCCGTGATGGACTACCCATATGTCACACCTCAAGCATTTACAATACTGATATTCCTGAGATGTGACAATCAAAACAAAGCAATTTTAGATATCTACCATGCATTGAATCAAAATCAAAACCTCCGTTCAAGGTTTTTTTTTTTTTTCCTCAAACCTATATAAACTCTGTTCATAACTAATATTAACATAAAAATCTAAACATATATACATCGGTTGAAAGGACAAATTTACATTGGCGAATTGTTACAAAGTAACAAAAGAAAGTTTAAGCACATCTCCAATATCTTCCAAAGTTGATCCTGACGAGCACTCAATATGAAACCACAGTTATCTTGAAAAAATGTTTACCATAGTTTGATGAGTTTGGCTACTCAGTAAGTGATCATCATAACCCTAAAAATAATCATGGTTGAAAGATATCAATATTTTCAAAAAGGAGATCTATTAAAAAAAATGCATCAACAATTTCACTTTAAAAAATGCATAATTAAGTATAATCTGAATAAATGAAATGCATATAACATTTTAGCGACAGTGCATAATTCAAAGGATTTCACAAATTACCCTACTGGCATCCCAAGTTGGTCACCTATATACCCCATCAGTGTCGTGATGGGTCAACTTAATCCCTATCGACGTCCCAGGTTTATCCACTTAATCCCTACTGACGTACCGGATATGTCCACTTATACCTGACCGAGGAACCGGCTGAGTCCACTTTAAACATTCGAAAGCAGCAATATCATGTACTCAACATATCACTGAAATTATTAATATGAATTTCACTGAAACCATTAATAACATTCACTTTCAATAACATTTCAAAAATAACCAGAAAAACATTTTGGGCTAAAATTTAGAAAGGAGGCAAATCGTAAAGACATTTCAGCAAAATTTCCAATCTAATATGTAGAGAAAAACTCTTATAGAAATTAAAAAATACAGAATTATCACAATTTATGGGATGTCAATTCGCAAATAAACATTTCACAGACAATGCTATAATCAATTGCAAAAATATCAGTTTTAAAACAATAAGGCAGTCATTTGCACATGAATTTTACAATGTCTAAATATTCAAAAATAGTAGAAAGAAATCTGATAATTTTACTAAGAGCATAAATATCACATTTATTTCTAATAATTTTATAGTATCTAAAATTTTCTAACATTAGACAAGAAAAATAAATAAATTTATTTCTAAGAATTTACAGCATTTAAAATTTCTAACATAGATAAAATATCACAATTTTATTAAAAAGATTATTTTTCGAAACAATGAGGTCACTTACGCATAAAATTTATCGTGCCTAAAATTCATGATATTAGACAGAACTAATTATTTCATTTTAAAAAAAAACTAATTATTCTTCAAGACAATGATGTCACTTACGCATAAAATTTAAGAGGCAGCTTTCAATAAAAAAAATTCGGCTAAAGAGAGGAGCTCACTGCGTTTGTAAGAGGGAGAACGAGAAAGGAGTTGTTAGGGGACGTCTTACCTTGAGTGCTATTTAATTTGTTTAAAACACCTCCACCTCATACATGAGGTGTGG
>NW_006497557.1:2254761-2344169 GCF_000471905.2 Amborella trichopoda | reverse complement strand
AAATGCAGCCAGTGCATTGGTTTATCCAAAAGGTATGACTAAAAATTCTTGATGGCCATACCTTATTCTGAAAGCTGTGTTGGGAACATCTTCACTTTTAATCTTAAGATGATGGTATCTAGATCTAAGATCAATTTTTTAAAACACTTGTGATCCTTGTAATTGATCAAATAAATCATCAATTCTAGGTAATGGATACCTATTTTTCACTGTCACGTGGTTCAACTGTCTATAACCTATACACAATCTCATGGTCCCATCTTTCTTTTTAACAAACAATACCGGAGCACTCCAAGGTGACACACTAGGCTTGATAAAACCTTTATCTAATAATTCTTCCAGTTGTTGTTTGAGTTCCTTAAGTTCTGTCGATGTCATTCTGTAAGGTGCCTTAGAAATTGGGGCTACCCCTGACAATAATTCAATAGAGAATTCAATTTCCCTATCAGGCGGTAATCCTGGCAATTCTTCAGGGAAAACGTCGAGAAATTCTCAGATATCCAGAGTGGTATCCAAATTTACCTTTTTCTTCCTATCTTCTTGGATATCGGCAAGAAAGCCTTGACACCCTTTTCGAAGGAGGAGATTAGCTCGAATACAGGAGATTAGATATAATGGGGAATTCTCTTTGATACCATTGTAGTAAAATATTGGTTGACTAGAAATACTAATGGTAACCATTTTCTTGTAACAATCAATACTTGCATGGTATGCAGAAAGCCAATCCATGCCTAAGATTACATCAAAATTTTTAATTTTTAAGAGTATTAAATCAACCAACAGTTCCTTTTCTTCTATCTTTATTACACAGGATTTGTACGCTATATTGGTGTTAATTGAATTTCCCATTGGTGTGGCTACCTCTAGAATGTATTCTAATTATTCTGGTTCTACTTTTAAGTGGCATGCAATGTGTGGTGACACAAATCAATGAGTAGATCCAGGATCAATCAAAACATGAGCTACTTTTGGAAGATAATAAGAGTACCTTGGATCATTGATTTTGAGGTCTGAGTGCCTTACTCGGTGATTGCAAATACTCTCCCTTCATTTGAGGCTTTTGAGCTATCTTTCCAAGCTTTGGAAGTTGTTGCATCGGTATGTTAGGACATTCTCTAATCTGGTGCCCCAATTTTCTATATTTAAAACAGGCTCTTGTATTCCGAAAACATGAGCTCGATCCAAGCTTTTTCCCACATTTCTTACATGGTTCTATTGGGCTTTGATGTGACAAGGGCCTTGGCTTCTTATTTGCCCTTTCAAACTGTTGTCGATTAGATGGTGTGGGTCTAACCTGACTTTTCTGATTTTTCATCTTTTGGTAATCTTCGCAATATTTTTCGACAATTTGGGCTTGATCCACTATTTCAGCATAAGCTCTCAATTTTAAGACTCCTATTCTGCTTCAAATAGCTGGTTCAAGACCCCTTTGAGTCGTACTGTGCTACTGTCCGGTTTCCTTGGATTATTTACAAAAATTCCATGTCTTTTTAGTCTTGAATAAAATCTAAGAAATACTTTTCATTAAATGCCTCTAGAAATATTTCCCAAGTCAAGGGTTTATTTTCTTTGACCAATACTCCTTTTTCCATTCGCCACCAACGTTGTGCTTCACCTTCTACCTGACAAGGCGACCTTTCTATCATCAGGATATTCCATTACATCGAATATTCTGTCCAATTGCATAATCCATCCCTCGGCTTCCAGTAGGTTTACAACACCCTTAAAAGAAGGTAGGTTCAATTTCTTAAATTGTTCGATATTACTCCCACAAATTCTCATAACTGACTGCCTGAGTGGATTGTTGTTTTCCATCTGATGTTCCATTAGTGCAGCCATATTTTCTAAGGCTTTGTGAATTCCTTCCATATTAGCTTCAGACTTTGTCCCGGTCTGTACATACAATAAATGTGATTTTAAGTACATTCTTTTTAAATTTCCTAAGAATCTAAAACTTATTGCTCTGATACCATATTTTCCACACCTCAAGAATTTACAATACCGATATTCTTGAGATGTGACAGTCAAAACACAGCAATTTTAGATATCTACCATGCATTGAATCAAAATCAAAACCCACTTTTAAGAATTTATTTGTTTTTCCTCAAACCTATATAAACTCTATTCATAACAACTATTAACATAAAGGTCTAAAAATCTATACATCTCTTGGAAGGATAAATTTACAATGGCGAATTCTTACAAAGTAACAAAAGGAAGTTTAAGCCCAACTACAATATCTTCCAAAGTTGATCCTGACGAGCACTCAATATTAAACAATAGTTATCCTGAAAAATTGTTTACCATAGTTTGATGAGTATGGCTGCTCAGTAAGTGATCATCATAATCTTAAAAATAATCATGGTTGAAAGATATCAATATTTTCAAAATAGAGATCTATTAACAGAAATGCATCAACAGCTTCACTTTAAAAAATGCATAATTATGAATAATCTGAATAATTGAAATACATATAAGATTTTAGCGGCAGTGCATAATTCAAAGGATTTCACAAATTACCCTACTGGCGTCCCAAGCAGGTCACCTATATAACCCATCAACATCCTGATGGGTCCACTTAATCCCTATCGGCATCCCAGATAGGTCCACTTAATCCTTGCAGGTCCACTTATACCTCACCGGCGTACCGGATGAGTCCACTTAATCCCTACTGGCGTACAGGATAGGTCCACTTATACCTCACCGGTGAATCGGATGAGTCCACTTGCATACTTAAAGTATTTCTAAATCTCTTTAAAAATTCGAAAGCAGCAATATCATGTACTCAACATATCAATGAAATTATTAATATGAATTTCACTTAAACGATTAATAACAGTCACTTTCAATAACATTTCAAAAATAACCAGTCAAATATTTTGGGCTCAAATTTATAAAGGTAGCAGTTCGTAAAGACATTGCAGCATAATTACCAATGCATTATGTATAGAAAAACTCTTATAGAAATTCAACAATACAGAATTATCACAATTTACGGGATGTAATTCGCAAATAAACATTTCACAGACAATGCTATAATCAATTGCAAAAATAGCAGTTTTCAAATAATAAGGCAGTCATTTTTACATGAATTTTACAATGTCGAAATATTAAAAAACAATAGAAAGAAATCTCACAATTTTACGAAAAGCAGAAATCTCACATTTATTTCTAATAATTTTACAGTATCTAAAACTTTCTAACAATTGACAAGAAAAATAAATAAATTTATTTCTAAGAATTTACAGCATTTAAAATTTCTAACATAGATAAAATATCACAATTTTATTAAAAAGATTATTTTTTGAAACAATGAGGTCACCTATGCATAAAATTTACCGTGCCTAAAATTCGTGATAATAACGAGCAAAAATTATTTCATTTAAAAGAAAAAGATTTATTCTTCAAGACAATGAAGTCACTTATGCATAAAATATGAGAGGCAGCTTTCGATAAAAAAAATTCGGCTAAAGAAAGGAGCTCACTGTGTTTGTAAGAGGGAGAGCGAGAAAGGAGTTGTTAGGCGACGTCTTACCTTTCGTCCTATTTAATTTGTTTAAAACACCTCCACCTCATACATGAGGTGTAGCATTAATAATAAGCTTCTAATGTTTACAACCCACGTCCACTAAAGGATGTGGCAGATGATAAGAAAAGTGACGGGTAAAACGATATAAAAGTACTGATGGTCCCTAAGGTCCATAATGCCTATATGGACCATCATACTATAAAGAGTTTTTTTTTTTTTTTTTTTTAAGGTTTTAGGATTGTTACACCATGGCTGGGAAGTCGTGGGTTCAGCAGAATCTGAATCATCATTACTTGGATCTTGTGTATGAAAGCCTTCTCTCACTAGTGGAGTAGAGACTTGGGGATCTCTTTCTGGAACCTTACAAGGCCCTTGGTATCCTTGTATTTTCTTCAGAATTATATCATGGACACTTGAGCATTCGCTCGGGTCGTGGCCCCATATCTGATGATATGGGCACCAATGGTTCTCAGTTTCCTGAGTAAGGCGTAGGGGCTGCCTTGCCTGTTTTGGTGTGTGTGATGAGGCCTTCTTGAAGTACTATGAAGAACAAGGCTCGAAGGAGAGTGGGAGCTTCATCTTCCTCATGACTAGCACTGTGTGGCAAGTTTATGCTGCCCCCAATGCTTTCTTTAGCCCTTCAAGCTTTATCAGATCCTTATGGATAAGGGCTTTGATGATGTCTTTTAATGTGTAGCATTCCTCTGTGGGGTGGTTTATCCTCCAATGATAAGTATAATGATTCACATGGGCATCAAGTCCAGCTTGATCAGGGAACTTGGTCTCTGACAGCTCGATCATGTTCTATTAGAGTAATAATCAGAGTACTGCAGGGACCCATTCCTTTTCAAAGGGGTAGAATTTATTCTTATGCCTGGTCTAATAATCATCTCGACTAAGGTTCGTAGGTGGGGGTACTTTGATGTATGACTGTTGTTGTTTTCCTGCCTGAGGCACTTTTGTTGTGCTTACCCCTTTGGAGAGGTCCAAAGTTTGGGAGGGAGCCTCCTTTGGGTCATTGACAGTGACGACCGCACTGATCACCCGTTTATGTTGGTTTCCTTGAGTATTGGTCCGAGAGATACCATTGCCTCAGTTGTTGCCTGAGTTTGCAGATTGTTGCCGTGACCCACCATGGTGGCGAGACAGGCTTTCTATGTGGGCCGACTTAGAGATCAGCTCTGACATGGAGGTCGGATTGGAGGCCCCAACATGTAGAGCAATCTCAGGTTGCATGTTTTGCAAATAGGTTTGAACTGCTTCCTTCTCAAGCATAGGGTTAGGGTGGCGAGCAGCCAAATCTCTCCATGTTACTATGAATTGATCGACGGGTTCATCAGGTTCCTGGGTCAAAGTGAGAAGCTCGATGGTTTGGACTTCTCTCTTGACTTTGTAGAAGCGTTGGAGGAACAATTTCTTCATTTCCTCCCAAGTATGTACTGAGTTTGGGGGAAACCTAGCATACTACTCAAAAGTCGGGCCATCAAGGGTTTCAACAAACTGACGGAGAAGGGATCTCGTCAACCGCTATTCCTTGACATGCCACATAGAAATGGGTGATATGCTGGTATGGGGATGTTGTACCATCGAACAGGGGAAACTTACCTTTCTTGTAGTCTGAGTGAAACAGAACCTGACCAATGTAGGTGGGGTGTGGCTTTTGACATTGCTCCGTTCATACCCCAGATCTGTCTGCTTTTTAAACTATGGGTTACCATCGAGTCAATGTCTGCCTGTGAGACGGGGTGCAGGACGAAATTTTCCTGTGAGGCAAGAGGGGGAGACTGCCTTGGAGGTGCAACATCTGAGCGATAGGAGTTGGCCTCATGAGGGGATACATTGACTAGGGACCTCGTGCTTTCCATACGATTAATCTTATCCATCACTGCTCGCACCATGTCTTCGAACCTATTCATGTGCTCTTTCTAGCAATTGCTAGGTTTGTTAATAACCATAACGCTAGCCATTTCCTCAAGGCGGTCAGCCTTAGATGTGGTTAGAGGCTTCCAAGCTTGGCGAGTCACGGGAGGCAGATCGGTCAGCAAGGGCTCAGCCCCGACTGAACTCGAATCTTGTATGTCGATTGCGTGAGGATTGGTTCTTAACAGTTTTGGGACCGTGGCTGCTGAGTGGTTCTGTCATTTTCTACGACACTGACAACAATATAAGATTCACAGACTTCTTCTTCAACCTTTGTCATTTGAAGAGGGTAGAAGGGGTTCAAGTGAAGAGGGTCGTCAGAGCTAGGTGCCTTGACCATCTTGGTTGCTTCCCTAGTCAGAATTATCAGGACCATATCGCATTTAACTTTGAGGTTTTGATGGACCTCATGCTAGAACTGTGATCGGAACTGCGGTTGGTCGACCCTTCTTGTGTAAGAAAGAGTCCTTTCCATCTGGTGAAGCAATGGGTGGAAGCCAAGAGCTAGGGTCATCTTGGGCCAGGGAGGATGAAGGACTCGATCTCCCATGAGGTCATTAGCCTGAGCCCTCTTATGGGATCCAAACGCATGATCGAGATGACGAGGCTGGTTCAAGATGGTACTCTTGGAGAAGGTCTTCAAGTACTAGGGCTGAAGGTGTTTATTCGAAAGAGGAGGGGCAAGCAGGAGAAGGGTTGATTCACGACGGTGCCCAAGCTAGAAGGGAGAGACGATCTGTGATGGGGACGCATGTGCATCCCTTGAAGAAGGATCACGAGTGACTTGGGGGTCAGCCTGAACTCGAACAAGTGGTCTGACCTTAGGAGGCTGAGAACTGCAAGCAGGTGTCTGTAAGAGAACAAGTGGATGACTGCCCCTTACAGGGTGCGCTAGTATGTGCTGAGTAGGAGGACAAGGGGGTCGTCTTCCATGTACTCGGGTTGATGCAGCGACGATGTTGTATCGAGTAGTGGGATGCACATGCATAACGTGTACAAGACTTAACCTTAGGAGGCCTGATCCTTGACGCTGACTAGAGGTAACATAAGGGTTGCCTCAAGGTGTGGCTCGAGTGAATGACTCACGATTCTTAGGGTGTGTGCGAGAGGGGGAGGCCCCAGAATCTCTGCCTTGGTGTGTCGAGCCTCTAAGAATAGAGACTCGTGGTGGTGCAAGAATGTGGGGGGTATCCTTGTGATGACCCACATAAGCAACGACAACTTCCTTGCCTTTTACAGAAAGGGAATGGGTAGCCTTCCGGCGTACCTCGGCAAGACCACCGACAAGTAACTTACCGATGACAGAGTGCATGCTGTGAGTGGTAGCAAATGTGCTACTGATGCAGGGTTCCTTGGTGAAAGTCTCACCATGGCTAGGAAATAGGAAGTTAGGGACTTTTAAGTCCCTTCTCACACCTATGTAAGATAATACTTGGGAGCTAAACACTAGGTCTCTACTAAGAATGAGTGTTGGGAACGAAGTTCGAGGAACTTATTCTCGGGGATTGCTCACGAATATGAGGATGAGAAAATCCCCTATCCGGATAAATGGGTTAGGAAACCTAATAGCCATGTGTGTGCAGAAAAAAAAAAAAACAAAGGACAGACTAGCCAATCAAGGACGATCCGACGAAGGGGTAGTGTGTTCCCAGTGGTTGCCAAGCTGGTTGGGTGCCTCGATCTCACCCTTCGAGTTCGGATGACCTGGTGCCACGTTTCTCGGGTTTCAGGGGAACCCGAGACTTGAGATCGCTCTCTCGGAAACCTTGTTAAGAAACAAGGGTAGGTATACCAAGCGATGAGAGAGGAAATTTTAATGGGAGCCAGGACATGCCTCACTTAGGTCTATGACTCACTCGAGCTGACTCGTGTGGGCCCTCTTAGATCACGACGGAAAGCCCCCCAGTTCTACAACTGGTTCGGAATCGCCTCCCTTGGCCTGTACTCTCTTATTACTGCATTCACACACACATGGTTAATTTATAAGACAAATGGACCAAGGGACCCACCTTGTCTTTGGGTGAATTCACATAGGCATGCACATTCAAAAGAAGAAAAAGAGTAACCGGATAAAACAAAAGTATGGAAAAGATAGGAATTTGACCAAGTGGCTAGACTAACACAGTAGCTAGATCAGAAAGTGATTGACCCGATGTGGTAAAGAGATGGGCACAATAACTAGATCCTCACAACAATAATACTACAAGACGACAGAACAATCATCGACAAGCCTGGCACGATGGCTAACCTATCATGGCAATGAGATGGGCACGATAACTAAGACCGACATAGCGGCAATATTGCTAGAGGATGAGACTATCATGGCTGTGTTTGACTTAGCCTCCTATGATCAAATGAGAGGGAAAGAGGAAGAAGTGAGAGAAGAGAAAGGGAAAAGAAAAATCAAAACAGAATAGAGGAGAGAAGAAGGGAGAAGGAAAAGAGGACGAAGAAGAAAGAGAGGCGAGAAAAGGGGGAAGGAAGAGAGAGAATAAAGAAGTAAGAAGAGAGTGAAAGAAGAGAGAAAAGAAAAGAGAAACAACGACGACGATGAACTTTCGCCGTCCATGATAGGAGGGGGAGAAAGGGAAAAGAACGTGGACGGCGATGAGCTTCCATCATCTATGATAGAGGAGAGAGAAGATAGAAGAAAGCATGTATGGTGATGAGCTTCCGTCATCCATGATAGTGGAGAGAGAAGATAGAAGACAACATGGACACGATAAGCTTCCACCGTCCATAACGGAGGAGTGAGAAGAGAGAGAAAACATGGACAGCGATGGGCTTCCACCGTCCATGATAGAGGACTAAGAGGAGAGAGAAATCATGGACGATAATGAGCTTCCACCGTTCATGACAGAGGAGTAAGAGAGAGAGAAAACATGGACGATGATGACCTTCTGTCGTCAATGTCAGAGGAGTAAGAGGAGAGAGAAAATGTGGATGGTTATGAGCTTTCACCATTCATGATAGAGGAGTAAGAGGAGTGACAAAACATAGACAATAATGAGCTTTCACCATCTAAGACGGAGGAGTAAGAGGAGAGAGAAACATGGATGACGATGAGCTTCCACAGTCCATGACAGAGGAATTAGAAGAGAGAGAATAGGAGCAATAATGAGCTTCTGCAGTCCATGACAGAGGAATAAGGAGAGAGAGAAAACATGGATGGTGATGAGCTTCCACCATCCATGGCAGAGGAATAAGAAGAGAGAGCACACAGATGGCGACGAGCTTCCACTATCCATGATAAAGGAATAAGAAGAGAGAGAAAACATGGATGGCGATGAGCTTCTACTGTCCATGACAGAAGAATAAGAAGAGAGAGTAAACATGGACGATGATTGGCTTCCACTGTCCATGACAGAGGAATAAAAAAATAACTTTGATAGAGGCCCAGCCCACCACTCGGGTTAAGGCACAGCTCAATGTTTATGCCCTAAGAGTAGCAAGACATCATACCCGGCGATAGGCTTTGCCATGCATGAACAGAGAAGAGAACAAGGAGAGAAATGGAAAGAGAGGAAAAAGAAAGGAAAGATAGACGGGAGAGAAGGAAAGTGAATAAAGAAGATTAAGGAAGAAAGAGGAAAGAGAGAGATAGATGATAAGAAGAGATAAAGAGATAGACGAGAGGAGGAGAGAGAAAGAGAGAGATGAGAGTAGGAGAGAGAAAGTTACCTTCATCAATGGGTATCAGACCTTTTCTTCTCTCTCCTCTAACTCTCTCGAAGACGTGCCCACAATTTCAATGTGAAAACTCCCAAATTTTATTCATAAGATTAAAAAATGAGGGGTCCATGTCAATTAGGTTTAGTATGTACTTATAGAATTGGGCTCAAACATGGGTGTACGCATAAAAACTATCTCAATTGATGATAATTACAATTTAATTGAATTAAAAGAAATTCTAAAAATGGATGTGAAAGGACTTTTTGCCCTGGCCCAACAATAGATGAAATTTCAAATTGTCTCTACTGCTGCTCTAGAACTTGTGTGATCTTCCATGGATGATTTGGAGTTGTTCCGGTGTCCGTTTGGCTGAAAGATGATAGCTTTCTTGTCAGGCTCGACATGACGATCGATTTGATACTAACTTTGAGCAATGAATCGCGTTTTTAGGCCACGGTGATGCGACTCGAAAATTGTATAGATCTTGAAAACTTTTAATTGATAGTGTGCTTGTTTCTTGATATTTTTCTTTGGTTTCTTTGCTGAATTGCACTGAGCATGCCATCACGATCACATTGCAACAAACGCAACACGATTTTGCATTCAAACGAAGATTTCGTCATCTTGAGTTTTTTGCGGGGAATTTAGATATCCGACGGTCGAAATCTTCAGCAGCTTTAACACGTTCGTGTGCCAAATTCATCGTACATTGGGTTTGAGCTAATCATAGCCTCAAACCTTACCTACATAAAGCAATTTGTTTCGCATCAATCTGGTAAGCGAGCGCTGTGATGTGGCCACTTGAGCGAGGCGTGTCGCTGTTGAATTTTCTGCAACTATCTTCACAAATCACCAACTTCTCTCTAGTTTATCTTTCTGCTCGAGTATCTTCACGAGTTGTGCCACATATCAAAACGCTCGTCTTGACAAGACGAACACGCTCACCAAATTTGAGCCTGATATGATTCAAGACGAGTGAGATATGGGTCTTCAAAAGTGCTGCTCATGACTGTACAAACAGTCACCATTAATGGTTACTTAGTGCAGGGAGGGTGCACGGGAATAGTGTGTGGCCTATCCTTTCTAGTATTTTACTCATAACATTGTACTGGAACGTTCGTTTAAGCCGAAACTTGACCCATAGCGAATTTAGCCCATGCAGGATCCAATGACAGTGGTCCCACATCTGTTTAACGCACTAAAAATAGAGTTCTAGTTACGGGGTTCGTTTCAGGGTGCTACAAGCTGATTTTTCTGAAATTGTTTCGATGTCTTTGCTGCGTGAGACATGTCGGATTACGATGAAACTTGGTAGGTGGCCTTTTATAGTCCTTAGAAGGATTTTGATCTGCTCTGAGGAAATTTGAGATTGTCGGCAATTACATTGTATGTCGAAGCTTTATTGACCGGCCTCTTTTTTTTTCTGCATGAGGACTCATGGTGATGAAAAATGTGTCCAAATAGACATCTCATAGAATGCCCATAGTCCATTTCAAGAACTCTTTGAGGGATAATTTTAAAGTCTACACCTTGGTTGGACGTATTGCCACTAGGGGGGACATCTCATGGAATGCCCATCATCCACGTCATGAGCTCTTCTTAGGCTCCAACAGCTGGGGGCCTTGCTTAAGGGCTTGTAGACCTAATTGGGCAGAATCCAGTCTTGTCTGACAGTCGGGTTCTTTGCTTAAGGGCTTTCTTCCCAATCAATCAGGGTTTTTGTGTCTTCTGGTGGGGGACATCTCATGGAATCCCCATCATCCATGTCAGGGACTTTTCTTTTTACTACCGGTGGGGGACATCTCTTGGAATGCCCATCATCCACGTCATGAGCTTGGTTGGCTACTGGTGGGAGACATCTCATGGAATGCCCATCATCCACGTCAGGAGCTCTTCTTAGGATAGACAGCCAAGGAGCCCTTTGTGGGCATTGTTTGCTGCTACACTAGGTTTTCTTTTGAAAAGCAGGGTACCTTCTTGGGTCCCATCTTGTCGAGTCCAGTCCGAAGCTTTTTTTTGGCCTGTCCCAATTGTCTGGTCCAGCCAGGGAGGGATTTTGGTGAGGCGGCCTTGAAAGGGCTCTACCGTGGTTGTGTAGGCAGGTGTTGGCACGGTTTAATAGTTTCTTGCTTTCAAGAGCGCCTTTTACTTGTCGGAATAAATTTCTTGTTTTTGGGTTGACTTCTTAGGAATTGGTCCTTTAGCATGGAACCCTGACCTGCCGTCTCGGTGACTCTTCTGACTCCTGGGTCCTTTCGTGAAAAGACTCAGACTGTCAGATTCTTCTTGAAGCTCTTGTTTTTGGGTCTTGATACATGGTATTCTGGTATTAAGGATTTTTCTTGAAATGCTGACTGAAGTCACATATGGAGGCAAACACTGCATCAACCTGCTTATTGGTCAGAACGCCCTTTCGGGTTTTTACTTAGACTTGGAAAAGCGGTGTTGTAAAGATGGTTTTCACCAACTTCCTTTTTATTAGGCTCTTTTGCTCATGACCAGGTGGCCATGTCTGCCCTTTTCACCATTTTTGCTCACGATGCCCTTTCGGGTTTTCACCATGCCCAGTTTTTTATTTTATAGAACACTCTTACGCATGGTTTTGTGACCATGCCCGTCTGTCATTTTTACTTATGGCATTCCCCTTTCGGGTATACACCATGCCCATTTTTCTTGTGGGGGCAAGTTTAAGGTCATACCGCCGGGATCTGTGCTACGAGTTAAGGTCATATAGCATTAACCATTATGCAAAGCAGTTTAACATCATGCGACCAGGACGTGTGCTACAGTTTGGGGTAACTGGACCGTGATGGCAATGGATGATGGTCTGTGGAGGCTGTAGGGCGAGTTTGATGGTGGCTTGACTCATTTGGGGGAGATGGCACGATAATGTCTAAGTATGATGGGTGGTGTTTTGTGTAAAGAATGGATAAGGGTTAGCCCACTAGCTGTTAGTGAGTATGGATGACGGAATGGTTCACCGGGGATTCATGAGCATGCGCCCGACTCATTGAGGAATGTGGGAACTGAAGGTGGTATGCGCGTATGGACGAGCCAGCTAGGGGAGGCATGTGTAGAGAGGCATGTGTGGAAAGGCATGCAAAGGACGTGCGCACAATAGAGGGTGCACAAGTGTGTGGAGGCATGTTTAAGGTCATGCCACCAAGACGTGGGCAAAGCAGTTTAACATCATGCGATCAGGACGTGTACTACAGTTTAGGGTCATGCACTTGAACCATTGTGCAAAGCAATTATGTAGCCAGGACAGGTGTTATAGTTTAAGGTCATGCAATTGGACCGTGGTGCAAAGCAGTTTAACGTCAGACGATCAGGACGTGCGTTGCAGTTTAGGGTCATGCAATTGAACCATTGTGCGAAGCAGTTTAGCATCATGCGGCCAGGATGTGTGCTACAGTCTAGGGTCATGCAACTAGACTGTTGTACAGAGCAATTTAATGTCCTGCAGCCAGGACGTGCACTACAGGTTAAGGTCATGCAACTGGACCACTATGCGAAGTAGTTTAACGTCATGCAGCCAAGACGTGCACTACAGTTTAGGGTCATGCAACTGGACCGTTGTGCGAAGAAGTTTAACATCATGCAGTCTAGACGTGTGCTACTGTTTCCAATCGTGTAATTGGACCACTTTATAAAGCAGTTTAATGTCTATGCTGCTAGGACGTGCACTACAGTTTAGGGTCATGCTACTGGACTGTTGTGCATAGTAGTTTAATGTTGTGCGGCAAGGACATGTGCTACAGTTTAGGGTCATGCAACTAGACCATGATGCAAGTCACCATGTGTGAGGGTAATTTAGTGAGGGGTGGACTCACTGGGGGAAATGGATGAGGCTCCATGGCGAATGGGTCTGTGGATGGTGGTCTGACTCGCTGAGGATGAAAATGATTGAGACCATTTATGGGCAGTGAGTTTAGATGGTGAAGGCAGCCTAATGAGGGTTGGTAGACAGAAAAGGACTCATTGGGGAGTAGAGAGTGAATGTGGCTCCTTGGGATTAAAAATGGGCAAAATCATGTGATGGGAATCATGAGTATGGCTCCATGAAGGTGGAAAGGTGATGAGGGTTGAACCTTGCCGATGTGCACACGAACGGGCTCGCTCGGGAAGTCATGTGTGGAGGTACATGCAAAAGGCGTGGGTGTAGAGGCAAAAGGGTTACGCTCGACGATGAGAATTCTCTCGATGTCATAAGTCATGGCTGGTTAGGTGCCTCGATCTCGCCCTCCAAATCTGGATGATCGGGCGGCACGTGTCTCGAGTTTCGGGGGAACCCGGGACTTGAGATCGCTCTCACAAGGGCAGGTAGACCAACAGATGAGAGAGGAATTTTAAGTGGGTTCTGGACTGACTCTGGCTAGATCATGTGGGCGCCCTCTTAGATCATAAAGAAAGCCCCCCAGTCATAAAACTTGTTCGAAATTGCCTCCCTTCGCTTGTATTCTCCTATTTATGCAATCACACACATATGGCAAATATTACAAGACAGGTGGGTCAAGGGACCACACCTTGCCTTTAGGTGAAAGTACACAGGTGTGCACATTCAAAATATGAGAAGTACGAGAAGATGAAGATTGGGGTGAGAAGAATTTGATCGATTGGTGAGACTAACACAGTGATCTAACTAATAGGTAATTGACTTATCATGGTAGTAAAACGGGCTCTGACTGGCACAACAGAGCTGCTAATAGATGACTATACCAATACCGACTAGCTGGACACAATGACTTGTTTGTCGTGGCAGTAACGCGGGCACGGTAACTATGATCGGCACGAGAACATTACAACTAGACGACATGACTACCATTGTAGGCCAGTCTCAACCCTTCTTGATCAAACAAGAAAGTAAAAGAAAGAAGAGACATCAGATAGAGAAAGAAAAGAAGAGAGAGAGAGGAGAAAAGAGAAGAGAAGAAGATAAAAGAGAAGAAGAAACAAAGTTGGATAGAAAACCATGAGAGAATAAGAGAGCGAAGGGAAGGAAAACGATGGCTTTTACTTGTGAAATAAAGAAAGAAGAGGGAGAAACTAAGCAGCTTTAGGCTTGCGCTGGCTGCGACATAAAAGAGGAAAGAAAGAGAACCCCGACGGCGTTAGGCTTGCACTGACTGAGACAGAAGAGAAGAAAGAGAAAGAGAACCCAAGCGGTGCTAGGCTTGCACTGGTTGGGACAAAAGAGAAGAAAGAGAAAGAGAACCCAGGCGGCGATAGGCTTGCGCCAGTTGGGACGGAAGAGAAGAAAGAAAGAAAACCCAAGCAGTGCTAGGCTTGCGTCAGCTGGGACATAAGAGAAAAGAGAGAGAGAACCCAGGTGGTGCTAGGCTTGCACCACTCGGGCTAAGGCTTGGCTCATTGTACATGCCTCAGGAACAGAAAGGCATCAGACTAGGTGATAGGTCTGCCATGCGTGAATGGAGAAAGAGAAGTATAGAAAGAAAGACATGATAAACCAAAGGAGGAAGAGAGAGAAAGAGATAAAGATGAAAAGAGGAGAGGGAAAGAAAGATAGATATGAGGAAAGAGAAGACAGAGAAAGATAAATATGAGGGAAGAGGAGAGGGAAAGAGAGATAGAGATGAAAGGAGGAGAGAGAGAAAGATAAAGATGAAAAAATAAGAGAGAAAGAGAGGAGGAGAGAGAAAAATTTGCCTTATCGAAGGGTACCGTCCCTTTTCTTCTCTCTCCTCTCTCTTTCTCCAAGACACACACACGAACTCAAGCAATAACTCAAGTCCTTATTAAAGGTTGAATAATTGTGTCCATTCTCTTTTTACAATTTGGTTGTACATGTTTGTATAGAATTGGCCCAAATATGGGTGGATGCTCAAAAACTACTTAAAATTGAAGATAATTACAATTTAATTGAATTAAAATAAATTATAAAAATGGGTGTAAAAGGACTGTTTTGCCCATGCCTAACAATGTGTGAAATTTTGGATCACGCCCTGCTGCTGCTCGAGAACTTCTGTGATCTTTCATGACTGATCCAAGGTTGTTTTGATGCCCATTTGATCGAAAGATAATTGTTTTATTATAGAGCTCGGCATGGTGATCGATTTGATACCAACTTCCAGCCATGAATCATGGTTTTTAAGTCATGATCATGAGACTTGAATTTCAGATGAATCTTGAAATCTTTGGATCGATAGTGGGCTCATTCCTTGATGTTTTTATTTTGATTCTTCACTGAATCGCATTGAGCATGTCGTCACGATTACATGGCAATGAACGTAGCTCGATTTCATGTCTGGATGAAGATTTCATCTTCTTGGGTTTTTTTGTCGAAATCTTGAAATTCGATGTCAAGAATTTACAGCAGCTTTGACGCCTCTGTTTGTGAAATCCAACCACTCATCTTACATGAGGTTCGTACCAGAGATAGCTTTGGACCTTACACACATAATGTAATTGGTTTCGCATCGATCGGGTATCCAAGCGTCATGATTTGGCCACCGGAGTGAGGTATGCTGCTACTGAATTTTCTGCAACTTTTTTCATGGATCAGCAACTTTTCTTAAGTTTTTTTCCCTACTCGAGCATCATCACGGGGCGTACCACCTATCGAAACACTTGTCTCAATGACTGAACATGCACACAAATTTTGAGTGCGATCCAACTTGGAACGAGTGAGATATAGGCCTCGAAAGTGAATGCCCGTGACTGTGAAAACAACCACCTTTAATGGTGTTTTGGTGCAGTGTGGCCACATGGGAATAGTGTGCGGTCTATCCCTTTTCAGTATTTTACCCATAACTTTGTCCTAGAGTGCTTAATTAAGCTGAAACTTGACCCATAAGAGTTTTCAACCGTGCCAGGTCCAATGGTAGTGGTTCAACAGTTGTTTGATGCAATAAAAATATAGTTCTAGTTATGGGGTCCATTTCAGGGTGCTAGAGGCAGATTTGTGCTGAAACCGTTTCTTTATGTTCATTGCCTTATATATGTCTGATTGCGATGAAACTTAAAAGGTGCCCTTTTGAAGTGCTTATAAAGATCTTAACTAGTTCAAGGGCTATTATGAGACTATCAAGAATTCCAGTATTTTGTCAATCTCTATTGACTGACTTCCTATTTATTCCGCATCAGGGACCAAGGTGTTGAAAAATATATTCAAACAATGGGTAATATCTGTTCAAGTCACGTCCATTGATAGGAGGCATTGCCTCCACCCCATCGGGATGGGTTAATATGTAACCCCCATTTGGATAATTCTTCTTGATTACAAAAGGGCCTTCCCACTTTGGCTCAAACTTCCCCTCACGTCACCCATGCATAACAATTTGCTGTTTTACTGATAAAACCAAGTCACCACGAGCGAATGAGTGATCTTTGCTTGACTTATCAAAAGCTCTTTTCATCTTCCCCTGATGGAGTTCGAGGTTTTGCCTGGCTTCAAATCTCTTCTCGTTAAGTGCATCTAATTGTTGGTAGCGCAACTTAACTTGTTCATCTTTTATCATGACATGATAATGGCAATGTGGAGCGAGGGAAGTCGAATCTCAAGAGGTAGTACTGCTTCATTCTCATAAACTAAAGAATAAGGAATATAGTCGGTTGCATTCCAGGTGGTTGGAGTGTCATCCCCAAGGATAGAGCTAATGTTGTGTCCTCCTTTGATTTTTTTTGTGATTATAAGTTGAAAGTCGAAGCACCCTTCTTAATCGTGGCCTCGTATCTGGTGATATGGGCACCAGAGATTCTCAATCCCTTGAGTAAGGTGCCTGGGCAGTCTTGATGGCTTTGGTAAGATGACCCCTACTTGGAGCATCATGCAGAATAATGCTTGAAGGAGGTCCGATGGTATTTCATCAAGATGATACTCTTGCTTGTCTTCTTCTTGAACTGTTACCGTGTGAGACGTTTCAGCTGCCCCGAATGCTTCTTGAGACTATCGAGCTGTATCTACCCGTTCTAGATTAAATCATCAATGTGATCTTTGAGCGTGAAGCAATCCTGAACAAGGTGCCTCAGCATTCTATGATAGGCACAATACTTCTTATGGGTGATAAAGTCAGCATCTTCAGACCTTTTCATCTTAGGCAAGATGATCATCTGTTGCTCTATCAACATTCGGAGTAAGGTCGAGATCCACTCCTTGTTGAACCTATAAACTTTCTTGTCTCAGTAGTCCTTTCTACATAGGTTATGATGTGAAGGCACTTTATTGTAGAACTGGGGTTTCTGGTCGCTTACCTGAGATGTCCTTTGAGCATTTACAGGGTTCACTCCCTTAGAAAAATCTAGAGTTTGAGGTGAGGCCTTCTTGGGGTCTGATATAGTGACAGCAGCATTGTTTGAACACATTTTTTTTTTATCTTGGTCCCGGATGTGGAATAAAGAGGAAGCAAGTGAATAAGCCTCAACATACAGTGGAAATTTTGATATTCTTAGAATGACCCCAAAACTGGTCAAGATCTTCATAAGCACTTCAAAAGGTCACTTGCCAAGTTTCATTGCAATCAGACATGTCTAATGCAGTGAACACAAAAAAAGAATTTCAGCAAAATTAGACTCCCGCACCCTGAAATGGACCCCTTAATTAGACCTATATTTTCGGTGTGTCAAACAATAGTAGGACCACCGCCATTGGATTCAGCATGATCGAAAACCCCTATGGATCAAGTTTTGGCTTAATCGGGTATCCCAGGATAAAGTTATGGGTAAAATACCGAAAAGGGGTAGGCAGCACACTATTCCCGTGTTGCCACCCTGCACCAAAACACCATTAAAGGTGGTTTTTTCTAACAGTCATGGATAGTGACTTTCAGAGCCTATCTCACTCGTTTCAAGTCGGATCGCGCTTAATATTTGTGAGCATGTTCATCTCATCAAGACGAGCGTTTCGATAGGTAGTATGCCTCGTCACGATGCCTGAGCATGGAGAAAAACTATTACTGATCTGTGAAGGAAATTGTAAAAAAATCAGCAGCAGCACGCCTCACTCCGACGGCTAAATCACAACACTCGCATACTCGATCGACATGAAACCAATTGTAATATGTGCGTAAGGTCTGAGGCTATCTCTAGTCCGAACCTTGCACACGATGAACAGTTAGATTTTATGGACGGAGGTGTCAAAATTGCTATAAAGTTTGGTAATCAAATTTCAAGATTTCGGCAGCCGGATTTAAGATTTTGATAAAAAACTCAAGACAACGAAATCTTCATTCAGACATGAATCGATTTGCGTTTGTTACAACATGATTGTGACGGCACGCTCAGTGCGATTCAACAAAGAAATAAAAGAAAAAAATCAAGGAACGAGCACACTATCTATCCGAAGTTTTCAGAATTCATCCGAAGTTCAAGTCTCACAATCATTTCTTAAAAACATGATTCATGGCTCGATGTTGGTATCAAATGGATAACCATACCGAGCCCTACAAGGAAACTATCATCGTTCGATCAAATGGCCATCAGAGCAACCCCGAATTAGTCATGAAAGATCACACAAGTTCTCGGGCAGCAACAGCGACTATTCTGGAATTCCACACATTGTTAGGCAGGAGCGAAATAGTTCTTTGACACTCATTTTTTAATTTCTTTTAATTTCATTAAATTGTAATTATCTTCAATTTTTGGTAGGGTTTGGGCATCCACCCATGTTTGAGCCCAATTTTATATAAACATGCAAAGCCAAATTGTAAAGGACAGCTGATTCATTCGTCATAGATTCAATAAAGTTTTCAATTCTTGCTTAAGCTCATGGGTTTGTCTTGGAGAGAGAGAGGAGAGAGAAGAAAAGGCATGGTACCCCTCGATAAGGTAACTTTCTCTCTCCTTCCCTCTTTCTCTCCCCTCTATCTCCCTTCTCTTTCCTCATCTCTATCTCACTTTCTCTCCTCCCCTCTTTCTTTCTCCTTTACCTCGCTTCTCTTTTCTCATCTCTGTCACTCTTTCTCTCTCCTCTCGTCCCTTTTTTCATCTCTATCTTTATCTCTCTCCTCCCATCTTTCTCTCTCCTCTCTTCTCTTTTTTTCATCTCTATCTTTATATTTTCTCCCCTATTTTCTCGCTCATCTCTATCTCTTCTTTTCACTCTCATCTCTCCCTTTCTCTTTACCTCTCTCTTCTCTTTTATCACGAGGATGCAAGCCTATCGCCACTTGTGCTTTCTCTCTCTTGTCTTCTATCACAAATGATGCAAGCCTATCACTGCCTATGCTTTCTCTATCTTTCTCTTCTCTTTTGTCACAGATGGTGCTGGCCTATCGCCATATGTGTTCCTTCTCTTTCCTCTCTTTTGTCCCAGGTGGCAGAAGCCTAGCGCTGCCTGTGTTCTCATCATTATTATTCCATCACAGATGGTGGAAGCCTAGCACCACCTCTGTTCTTTCGTTCTCCTCTTTCGTCTATCACAATCGGCACAAGCATATTGTCGCTTGTGTTCCTTTTCTCTCTCCCTTGTGTCACAATCGTCGGAAGCCCATTGCCGCCTGCGTTCTTTGTCTTTCTTCCTTCTTTTTACACAACCCATAAAAGCCATCACCATCTGAGTTTTCTCTCTCCTCTCATTTCTGTCTATGTTCTCCTCCTCCTCTCCTTCCTTTCTCTCTCTTCTTCTTCTCTCATGATTTTCTCTCTTACTTTGCTTCTTCTTCTCTTCTTTTCTTCTCTTCTCTCTCTCTCTCTCTCTCTTTCTCTCTCTTTTTCTTCCTTTCTTTTACTCTTTCATCTGATTAAGATGCATTGGGATTATCTTTCTATGATAGTCCTGTTGGTTAGGAATAATGTCATTGTGCCGGTCAGAGTTATTGTGCCAGCTTTATCGCCACGACAGATAAGCCATTGTGTCTAGCTAGTTGGTATTGATATTGTTGTCTAGTAGTAATTATGTCAAGCTGTTCTGAGCTACCGAGCCCATTTTTTGCCACTCCAGGTCAATTACTTACTAATTTAGTCACTGTGTTGGCCTCACCGCCTGGTCGAATTCTTCTCATCCTAATCTTAATCCTCGTATTCTTCTCTTCCTCTCTTTTGAATGTGCATGTCTGTGTACATTCGCCCAAAGATAAGGTGGGGTCCCTTGTCCCACTTGTCTTATAACATTTTCCATACATGTGTGATTACAAAAACAGGAGAATACAGGCCATGAGAGGCGATTCCGAACCAGTTTTACGATTGGGGGGCTTTCTTCATGATCTAAGAGGGCACCCATGCGAGCCAGCCCGAGTAAGTTCCAAACCCACCTTAAATTCCTCTCTCATCGGTTCATCTACCTGCCCTTGTTTCCTAACAAGGATCCCGAGAGAGCGATCTCAAGTCCCGGGTTCCCCTAAAACCTGAGACGCATACCGCCCAATCATTCAGAACCGAAGTTTCTCCTTTTATTTTTGATATCTGCACTTATGACTTTCAAGTTCTATAACTCATTCATCCTGATCTAGGATTTTCTTATCCCTGCATTCGCGAGTGTCCGCAAGGAACAAGTTCCTCGAACTACGTTCTCAACCCTCATTTGGAGCAAAGACCCCAGGTCTATCTCCCAGGTCTTTACCTAGATTGGTGTGAGCAGGGACTTAAATGTGATGACCCAAACTTTTCTCAGCTGAGGAGAAGGGGCCAGCACCGATATGAGTTGTGTGGAGAGGCCAACACCAGTTGGAGGAGTGTGAAGAGGCCAGTGCCGATTGGAGTTGTGTGGAGAGGCCAGCGCCGGTTGGAGTTGTGTGGAGAGGCTAGCACCGGTTAGAGTTGTGTGAGGAGGCCAGCGCCGGCCAGGTTGTGCTGTGCCGACTGTGAGGGGGAAGAAGCCCCAGCACCGGTTGAGAAGTGCATCGCCGGCTGAAGTTGTGACCAGCGCCGAATGAGAGGAGGAGAACTGTATTAGTACAGGCTGTGTTTCTAAGTGAGCTAGTTTCAGTTGAGTGAAAAGGCGTAGCGTCAACTGTGAAGAGAGAGGGACAAGCACCGGTTGTGTAGTGCCACGCGTGAAGAGAGTCACCGCTATGCGTGAGTGGTTGAGTACATGGTAGTCTAGGGAGCTCTCTCTCTCTCTCTCATAATCATTTTGTTTTCCATTCTTGTTGTACCCATAATTTATGTCTCCATGCTCGTTCTCTCTCTCCTCATGCATGTCATTTAGCTTTGCATGAATGACACTTGTCACTTTTCCTCTTTTATTAATAGATCCTTTCTCAACCCTTCTCAGGAGCTTTGACCCTCATTCTCTCCCATATTTTACTCTCTCTCTCTCTAAAACACTTAAGAGTCTCATGTTGGGGAGCTTGGAGAAGTGGTTGTTTGCAGGAGTTTTGGAGCAAGTTTAGAGCTCAAGGTAAGTAGATCATGTTATTGTGTATTTTTGTATGAAGCATGAATCTAAGCATTTGTGAATGATTTAAGCATGAATGGAGTTTGAAATTAAGCATGAGATTGTATAGAAATTTTGTGGAAAAATAGGATTTGCAAGTATGTATTTGTGCTCTATTTTTCAAGAAATTTAGGCTACTTTGTATAATATGATGTGCACTATTGTTATTTTGTTGAGCCTATAAATTTGTGGGTTGATGCTTTTGTGAGTCTAGTTTAATCTAGAATTGATTTCATGTGATTATCTGTTGTAGTTTAGAAAATATTCTTTGTTCTTTGAGGAATGTTATAGCTGGACTTTGGAATTCCAAGGAGAATTGGGGTTTTTGTGTCTATCTGTTAACCTGCAAATGTTCTGAGAATTGCTTCAAAACACCCCCATTGGAAAGCCTTATGAGTCTAGTTTGCGTTTGATGTTTATGTCTACGATATTCTTGATAGATAGGAAGATATGATGCGAAATGTCCATGAATGTCACTATTATTAGACTGTGAAAATTTCTAGGAACATCGCCTCTATTGTACTAAGATGTTGCTTGACCTACTGGAGTCCAAAATGACATGTAATCATAGCAATTTGAAACATGCATGAGTCTATTGTGATTTGGATGTTTGACCTTGTTCTGATTTTGTGTAATTGGAAAGTTATGATCCGAACTGTAGAGGTATTTCACTATTGAAAAAATTCAAAGAAATGCAGAATTAATGCTTCTGTTGCCATGAGTTTGGCTGATCAAATGGAGTCCTATCACTCCCAAACCTCTGCCATTTGAAATATCAATGTGTTGACTTAAAGATGCATGTAGGAATTATTTTGAAATTCCCTCTAGATTGAGTGTTACGCCTTTGATAAGAGGGACATGTCATTGACAGTAGAATGTACGAAATTTCCAAATTTGTGGGTTATGTATTACCTAGGTATTGACTGGCTAATGGTAGTCTTTTGACTACAAACCACTTTTGGATGATAGATAGTTGTGCTTACCTCCATTTCGATGTTGTGACTAAGATGAGATTCCTGATGAATCAGGGGCTAGGTATATCATTCTATGGCACCGTGAATGCTCCGAATCAGAGAATGCTTGTGAGATCAGATATGCAGCTTATGTGATATGTAAATGGGTACCTACTATGTGAATGATGGTACCATGTAGCTTACGTGTTATATGAATGGGTACCTACTATGTGAATAATGGTACCGTGCTGCTTATGTGATATGTGAATGGGTACCTACTGTGTGAATGATGGTACCAGCATATTGAGATTTTAGTGTGCTTTGAGCGTATTAGATGACCAGCTGTGACATGATGACATTTCTAGTGACATGGGAATTTCTCGATATGCCTTGTGCGTATTGCATTGCCTGAGACATGTAACTTCTCATGAGGTGCGCATGAGGTGATAAGCTATGTATGACTTCTCGGCATGCTTTGAGAGTATTGCATTGCCTGAGATATGTGACTAATTTATCTGCTTTGAGAGTGTTGCAAGGCCTGATTATGTGACCATACCGTGGTAGGCGATTGATATTATGAGATGTGAATGATTGGTCTACTTTAGGCGTATCGCACAACCATCCTGTGATATGAGATATTGTGATATGTAATTAAATGGCATGCTTTGAGCATATTGCACAACCATACTGCGTTAAGTGATTAAATGGCGTGCTTTGAGCATATTGCACGACCGTACTGTGTTATGTGACTGAGAAGTGGGCTTTGAGCGTATTGCATGACCTCAAGATAATAAGAGATTTCTCGGTATGCTTTAGGCATACTGCATTAACTGATACTGTATTACTGGCCACTACAGAATGGGTTATCCATTGATAGTGGATACTATGTTCGGTTATGTGAACTCTAATATATGTGAATTCTGGCCACTACACAATGGGTCCTCTATTGGTAGTGGATGTTCTGACTCTGTTATATGAGTGGGAACCACTTTAAGAGTATTGCAGGGCCTGCATGTGTGTTTGATGCTAGTAAGGTACATGCCTTGGAGTGTAATGCACTATCTGACTCAGTGAGTGCTAAGGGATGCAAATACGCTTTATTTTGAAATAAGAGTATGCCCCATTGTGATAAGTATGTATATTGTAGAACATGTTCAGTTATAGATGAATGAGTAATATTGAGGAATGCATATGATGATACTCATGAGGAAAGGTCTTTCTGAACTGTTTATTCATGTAATATCCATTATCTGTACTGTGAATGTGAATGATAATTACAACATTAAACAAATGTGCATTCTGATATCTTACATTGTGTCTACTCTACCTGAAAAGCAACATCATATAATTGTTACATAATTGTGATGCATGACTTCTGTTTATGAAGATGTCTTAGAATCTTGACCTGTGATGTGTGCTAATACTCATAGACAGGGAAGCATAATCTTGTGATCTACTTACTGGGCTTTTCAACTCATTCCTTTGTTATCACCCTTGTAGATTGACTGCTACAGGTCGAGAGTGGCAGAAGGTGATCGTGTTTGGTGGACTAAATGCCCGTGCTCGACTAGTGGATCCCGGTTCTTGTGTAGTTGTTTGTTAGTCATCGGCCTTGCAGTTGTTGTTTGGTGAAATTATGTATTTTGTGGCCGGGCCTGTAGTACCTTAGATTAATTGTATTTTTGGGATATTGTATAATTTTCGAGAATGCTTATGGATATGTGAAATGGTTTTAATTTATTCTGCTTTTATTATGTTTCTGGTGGGAGTTTTAGGTTTTCTTTCGTGGTTTTTTTCTGAATCTTCCTATCATATGCGTTGAGCCACTCCCACCAAAGTGACGTTCGCGACCTCTGTGATCGCGATCCCGCACCCTGTCACCCTCCGGTATGGGAAGGTAACGGCCAGGGGGTGGGGTTGTGACAGTTATGGTATCAGAGCAGCCTTAGTGAGTCTTAGAAGTGTCTCTATAATTGTTTTAGCTAGTTTGGTGACTGGAGTGCTCATGTTGTAGGTGAAGATGCCAAGGACTCGTATTGATGACGTGAGTCCGAGTAATGAAATAACGAGGCCCTCAGTAAGTTTTTCAATACTTTAGGGGCCATGACCCAGATAATGAAAGAGAATATGTCAGCCCCAACTGCCTCAGGCCCAGGACTGTATGATAGTAGTTTTATTGAGATGTTTAAGAAGTTAGGGCCACCCACTGGCATGGTGGAGTTGAGAAAGCCGAGAGATGAGTGATGCAATTTGAGAAGATCTTTAGAGTCTTGCATTGCACAGATGAGTAGAAGTTAATGCTGGGTACCTTCGTGCTCGAAGGGGATGCTGAACATTGGTGGCGTTTAGCCCAGCAGGCCTGGGAAGAAGTGGAGGCTATACCTACTTGGGAAAAGTTTTGAAAGCCTTCAATGAGAAATACTTCCCTGAATCTATGAAGGAGAGGAAAGAAGTGGAGTTTATAGAATTGTAACAAGGGAAATTGACTATGGAGTAGTATGCGGCTAAGTTTTCAGAACTGTCTCTATATGCACTGCACGTTATCAATATGGAGGCTCGTAAAGCAAGTAAGTTCGAGAGAGGCCCCAGGCCAGAGATAAGGAAGGGGGTAATCTCGACAAATATAAAGACCTTCTCCCCACTAGTGGATCTGGCAAGAAAAATAGAGAGAGAATGTGATGAGGGCTGGTTGAGGAAGGAGAAGCGAAAGGTAAGGCCCCCACCTCTGAGAGATTTTCAAGAGAGAGGAGGCCGGAGATATGGTATGGTACAGAAAACCTTTCAGGATGATATTAAGCAGAACAAGCCAGTGTGGTGTGGTTCTTGTGGGAGGCTCGGTCACTCGGTTCCCGAGTGCTGGTTGAAGATGAAGCCATGTTTTAAGTGTGGCAAGCTAGGCCACTTGATCAAAAACTACCCTGTGATGGGTAGAGAGCCTAAGCCATGGGCTCAAGGCCGAGTGTTTTCACTTGTGGATCAGGAGGCGAAGGTAAGCCCTTTGATTGTTGTATGAGATGCATAAATTTTGTTTATATCAGATTGCTTTTCTGCTCTATTTTGGCATCACTCTGATATGTCAGATAAGTGTTGAATGAGATTTCTTGGCATGCTTTGAGTGTATTGCATGACCATATTATGATTTGTGATTTGTGATCGGTGAGTTATGATTATAGCAATATGTTATATGTGACTAACTAGCTTGCTTTGAGTGCATTGCATGACCAATGATGTATAACTGTCGACATGCTTTGAGAGTATTGCATTATCCGACTTGTGATTGGCATGCTTTGAGTGTATTGCATGGGCAATGATGTATAACTATCAACGTGCTTTGAGAGTATTGCATTGTCCAGCTTGTGATTGGCATGCGTTGAGCGTATTGCATTGAAAATGATGTATAACTATCGACATGCTTTGAGAGTACTGCATTGTCCGACTTGTGATTGACATGCTTTGAGAGTATTCCATTGTCTGACTTGTGATTGACATGTTTTGAGGGTATTGCATGGCCAATGGCGTATAACTCTCGACATGCTTTGAGAGTATTGCATTGTCCGACTTGTGATTGGCATGCTGTGAGTGTATTCATGGCCAATGATGTATAACTGTTGACATGCTTTGAGAGTATTGCATTGTCCTTGTGATTGACATGCTTTGAGTGTATTGCATGGCGAAGGATGTATAACTGTCGACAGGCTTGTCTGACTTGTGATTCACATGCTTTGAGTGTATTACATGGCTAATGATGTATAGTTGTTGATAAGCTTTGAGAGTATTGCATTGTCCGATTTTGATTTGCATGCTTTAGTGTATTGCATGACCAATGATGTATAATTGTTGACATGCTTTGAGAGTATTGCATTGTCCAACTTGTGATTGGCATTCTTTGCGTGTATTGCATGACCAATGATGTATAATTGTCATCATACCTTGAGAGTATTGCATTTCTTGACTTATGATATGAGATTTGATTGGCATACCTTGAGTGTAATGTATTGCCTCATTTCTGATTCATGGCTTAATGTGTTTAACCTGTAATGAATTTTGGAGGAATCTCTTTGGTGTTTGACTCTGAATGATGTATTGTGTGTTTGTTTGTTAGAGTATTGCCTATAGAATTTGTTTCCCTTGGATGCTTCGGTCTTAGGATGCCCTTCAAGGCGTGACTTAATTGTGTATGTATGCCTAAGTGGATTGTATGGAGAGTAGTGTCATGGTCGAACCCCCCTTTGTTTGATTATCAAGTATACGATTTTGAGGACAAAATCCTTTTTTACGGGGGGATGATGTGATGACCCAAACTTTTCCTGCCTGAGGAGAAGAGGCTAGCGCCGGTTGGAGTTGTGTGGAGTGGCCAGTGCCGGTTTTAGTTGTGTGGAGAGGCCAGCGTCGGTTAGAGTTGTGTGGAGAGACCAGCGCCTGTTTGAGTTGTTGGGAGAGGCCAGAGCCGGTTGGAGTTGTGTGAGGAGGTCAGCGCTAGTTGGGTTGTGCAGCACCTGCTGTGATGGGGAAGAAGCGCCAGTGTCGGTTGATTTGCCCAGCGCCGGTTGAGAAGTGTATCATCGGCTAAAGTTGTGGCATGCGCCGGTTGAGAGGAGGACAAGTGTATTAGCGCTAGCTATGTTTTTGTGTGAGCTAGCATCGGCTATGTGAAAAGGCGTAGCTCCGGCTGTGTGAAATGGCGTCGGTCCGGCAGTGACGAGAGATGGACCAGCACCGGTTGTGTAACACCACATGTGAAGAGAGTCACTGTCGTGCGTGAGCGGTTGAGTGCATGGTAGTCTAGGGATCTATTTCTCTCTCTCATAATCATTTTGTTTCCTAGGCTTGTTGTACCCATAATCATTATGTCTCCATGCTTGTTCTCTCTCTCTCCTCATGCATGTCATTTTGCTTTGCATGAATGACACTTGTCACTTGCTGCCCTTTCCTCTTTTGTAAATAGAGCCAATTCTCAGCCCTTCTCAAGGGCTTTGGCCCTCTCTCTTCTCCATTTCTCTCTCTCTCTCTCTCTCTCTCTCTCTCTAAAACACTTAAGAGTATCATGTTGGGGAGCTTGGAGAAGTGGTTGTGTGCAGGAGTTTTGGAGCGAGTTTAGAGCTCAAGGTAAGTAGATCATGTTATTGTGTGTTTTAGTTTGAAGCATGAATCTAAGCATGTATGAAGAATTATTTTGGCATGAATGGCGCTTGAAATTAAGCATGAGATTAGCATGAGATTGTATAGAAATTGTGTGGAAGAATAGGACTTGCATGTACGTATTTGCACTCTGATTTTCCAGAAATTTAAGCTCCTTTGTATAATATGATGTGCACGATTGTGATTTCTGTTGAGGCTGTAAAGGTTTGTGTTGATACTCTTGTGAGTCTAGTTTAAGCTAGAGTTGATTTCATGTGATTATCTTGTGTAGTTTAGAAGTTATGCTTTGTTCTTTGATGTATGTTATGGCTATACTGTGGAATTCCAAGGAGAATTGAGGTTTTTGTGTCTTTTTGTTGACCTACCAATGATCTCAGAATTGCTTCAAATCACCCCCATTGGAAAAACTTTTGTGTCTAGTTTTAGTTTAATGTTTATTTCTAAATGATGTTCTTGATTGATTGGAAGATATGATCTGAAATGTGTATGAATGTTATTGTTATCAGACTGTAAAAATTGCCAGGAACATCGTTTCTGTTGTACTGAGACTTTGCTTAACCTATTGAAGTCCAAATGATATGAAATCACAGCCAATTCAAATATGAATGAGTCTATTATGATTATGATGTTTTGACCTTGTTCTGATTCTGTGTAATTGGAAAGTTATGATCCGAATTGTGGAGGTATTTCACTATTGACAGAATTAACAGAAACGCAGAATTAATGCTTCAGTTGCCATGAGTTTTGACTGATCAAATGGAGGCCTATCACTCCCAAACCTCTTTGAAAGATCAGTGTGTTCAATTAACGTGGCATGTAGGAATTATTTTGAAATTCCCTCTAGATTGAGAGTTACGCCTTTGATAAAAGGGACATGTCACTAATAGTAGAATGCAGGAATATCCAGATCTATGGGTTATGTTGTATCCAAGTATTGACTGGCCAATGGTGGTCTTTTGACTCCAAACAACTTTTGGATGAGAGGTAGATGTGCTTACTTCCATTTCCATGTTTTGACTAAGATGAGATTCTTGATGAATCAGGGCTTAGGTATATCATTCTGTGGCACCATGAATGCTCCGAATCAGAGAATGCTTATGAGATGGTATATGCAGCTTATGTGATATGTGAATGGGTACCTACTGTGTGATTGATAGTACCGTGCAGCTTATGTGTTATGTGAATTTGTACCTACGGGTGAATGATGATATCGTGTTGCTTATGTGACTTGTGAATGGCTACCTACTGCGTGAATGATGGTACCGGCATATTGATAAATTGGTGTGTTTTGAGCTTATTGCGTGACCAGCTATGACATGATGACATTTCTAGTGATATGGGAATTTCTCGGCATGCCTTGTGTGTATCGCATTGCCTAGGACATGTAACTTCTCATGAGGTGCGCATGAGGTGATAAGCTATGTGTGACTTCTCGGCATGCTTTGAGCGTATTACATTGGCTGAAATATGTGACAGATTGATTTTAGTGAGGTGCCAACTTTGGAAGTATTGCAGGGCTAGATTATGTGACCATACTGTGGTAGGTGATTGATAATATGAGATGTTAATGGCTGGTCTGCTTTTGGTTTATCGCACGACCATCCTGTGATATGAGATATTTTGATTGTAGACACCTCACTTAAATCTTGCAAGTTCAATGGTTTTTCTTACACCCTTAGGATCAAATTGGCCTGGTAAACCCAAAATCCATAGGTCACGAAACTTATCCTATGAGCCGAAACCATTATGCCAGCTCGAAACCCAGCAAATGCCTATTTTGACCCGGAATATTGTAAACCCGTTGTCTTACGAAAAAAATCATTAAAAATAGTAAAAAAGTCCATTTTGACCCAAATATTTTTTGAAAGCTTCACAGGACACAGCTTTACAAGACCCAATAAAAAAAAGGTTTTGGCTAGGCTGGACTTCGGCGAGCCTAGGCTGTCACCCGGCGACACAGCCTGTGTAGCCCGAGCGACACAAGCTGGTCACCCAAGTTTGGGCGACACTACCCATGCCGCCCAACTGCATTTTGGCCTAAGAATATTTTATGTATTTTTTTAAGTTTTGTGATTATCTTTTGGGTGATTCGGCCACATGACACTATCCACGTTGGTCATATCCAAATTTTAAAAATTAAAAGATTGGTTTGATCGAAGGATTTGTTTGTTACGAAATTAGCAATTTTTTTGGGGGAGGGGGGGGGTATGAGACTTTTAGAAAAATTTAGTCTAGGAAACCTTAGGGGAGATAAACCTGAGCGATATAACCCTAAACTACCAAGGAGAAAGAGAGATACGAAGAAAACCCTCAGACCTGCAGCTCAAACCTAAACTTCGACTTAAAATTAGGGCACAACCACCCTACTACCTCAAAAACTTGCTGATCGTCACTTGAATCAGAAGAGGCATAGAGGAACCGGTTCTGATATGGGAGAGCCCTCGAAGGCTCGGGAAGCCTGGGCCATCCAGGCCGGTTCGATATTTTCTTCTCCTTCATTTCCTTTTTTATTTTATTGTATTTATTTGATTTTTTTCTGTTTTTATTTGTTTTAATTGAAACTTTTTCTTTGAAATTCTTCGGATCACGTTGGCTCCGCCACAGATTTGAGAGCAGATTTGCTCCTTTCTGGGTAGATCTGATCTCAGATCTGAATTCGATTGTTCCGACTTTCTCTACCATTGATTTTTAATTTCTTCATTAATATTTTAAAGTTTAATATTTGATAGATCGACATGAATAGATCGCTTCGATTTTGCACTGTAAACAGTTTGGCACCCACCATAGGGCTATCGAGCATGATCCGATCATCAAAATTTTGAATATCTCAAACTCTTTTGAAAAATTATGGTAGTGTCCTAGAGGATTTCCTATGATTGAACAAAAGCATTCAGGTCAAAATAAAATGTTTAAAAATACAAAAAAAAAAAATAGTTTTCTGTTTGATCTGCAGTCCCCTCCTGTCGCTTTATTTTAATTTATTTTCATTAAAAATATTTAATTTTTTGTTTATCATAGTTTAAAGTGATCTTATTTTATCAATATATGCAAGCAAAAAATATAAATAAATATGTTTTGGGCGACACAGTTGCTATCGCCGAGCTTACAATTGCCACAGTACCTGTGTCGCCTGAGCGACATGTTCTGTGTCGCCCAAACCAAGAAAGTTTTAAATTTTCTGAAAAATTTTAAATATGTTTTAGGACTTTTCTTGAGTAGTCTCACAAAATTACAGAGCAAAATAAAATTTTTAAAAATACCAAAAAACTATTTTACTTGATACAAATCTGTCCTACCTAAACTTCCATGTTTTCCAATTATTTTTATTTCATCAAAAATTTTATTTTTATTGTTTACCAAAGTTTAAAGTAGTTTTATTGCATCAAAATACATCATAAAAAAATAAAAAATAAAATAAAATTAAAATATTGTTTTAGGCGACACACCTGGTGTTGGCCCTGCTTACAATGACAACAAAACAAAAGTCTCAGATTGTTCGGAAAATTTTCAAGTCTCCTTACAGAGACTCTCATCTGAATTATCACAAAATTTAAACTTAAAATAAAATGTTTAAAAATATCAAAAAAATATTTTTCTTTAGGTAGGTCTGCTTTATTCTTGACTTTTTGATTTCATTTTAGGTAATTAATTTGGGTTGAATTCCTATTTTCCCAGCTTTCATCATGATTAGTTTAATTATTTCTCATCAAATTTAAAATAAAAAATATATTAGAAAGAAAACTGATTGAGGGTTGCTTGCACCCTCCTTACTACCGTGTCCCGTTTGAGTCATCCTCGACTCGGGTGACGTTCTACTTAACACGAATTGTGCCTGGTTTCACTGCTTTGACCATACATTATTAGGGGTTCATCACTGCTCCATCTATATTGTTCTTTAAGTGAGTTTCGCCTCGAAGCGTGCATCACTAGGCACGATCAGCGTCGAGGGCTTAGTTGTTTTCTCTCTAATTGTGTTCTTGTGTGCCTGAATTTATTTTCATTTGCGTGCTTCTTTAAACACTCTAGCACAAACCAACAGGGAATCCCGAAAAACCAGAAAACAAATTTTTTGAAAACCCCCAAAATCCGCATTAACGGTGTGAGGGGAACCCAGCTTTGAGAGTCGCGGCGGTTGGGACTTGCATAACTTTAACTATGAGCACCCCTCCGTAATCTTTTGCCTCAAGGAAACTCTGCGTATAGTAGGACCTGGTGAACATCCTATAACCAGAGGCCAGGAACTATGTGGGGACCTATATCAGCCTAGCCACATTTCAATAGTTAGGAACCCACTCTCAAGCCAAGCCTACCTATAGTATTGTACTAGGTCAAACGTTTTCGTGTGCTTGCTTGCGTTTCTTTTATTGGTTAATCTTAGATCTCAGCCCGGACCAGCCTTTGGTCCAAGCTGAACTCTCTGGGTCAAAGTCCAGGCTTGCACACAGCCTAGCCTAGGTTCGAACCAGGTTCACACCCAGGTCTGAACCTAGGCCCCCTCTTGGTCGGAGCTAAAGTCTCGTTCCTAGTTCAATCTTGATCTAGTCTGGGTCCACATCCGGTCTTAGTTTCACAACCCTCTAGGTCCAAGCTCAAGCTTGTACCCAGCTCAGTCCAGGTCCGAACCAGGCTCATATCCATGTCCGAACCTAGACCCACTCTTGGTTCGAGCCGAGACTCGCACCCATCTAGTCTAGATCTTAGTCTAGGTTATATCATAGGTCTGAACTTAGAATTGTTTCTAGAGCTAGATTAGGCTTACCCTAGTTTAGGGTCTGAACCAAAATCCATTGAGTCTAGCAAGTCTAGATTCTGGGCTTGTCTTATCCTTGGTCTTAGTTAAGGACTTTCCCCTAGAGCCAGGCTGAGTTGGCCCTAGGTCGTCGAGTTTAGATCTTACCTAAACCTAGACTCTAGAACTTGACCAAAGAAAGTCATCATGTCAGTTACCCAAGGCGATTATGATGACCGCTCCACAGCTGACTCTAAACCGAACCTTCCCAAACCTAGGGATATGCCGCAATCGCTTTGGATTAAAGCCAAAACTCGAGCCAATCCATTATCCATTGTCTGAGTCTTCAATTAGAAGCCCAGTCCCAAGGATCCACTCCTAACCCTGAGCTTTGTATGGAATGAAAAGTTGGCTCCGCCCAAAAAACATTGAACAGTCAGGGGATCAACCAGGCATTGTCCTACAGGGAACCATATGTAGCCACAGTAGGAGCCATCTTACCTTAGGCAACCAAAGCAGGAGCCATGTGTGGGAAGAAGTTCATGCGACAACTAACGTCAATTCCCACAACTCGAACTAAGAAAACCTTGAGATGCAGCGGTCTCCGAACTAGGACCCGTTTAAGTCTTGGGGATCCAATCCAACCTGGAGCCACCGTAGTACAGCCCACGATGTCTTGAACACTGTACGTAGCCGAGGCATCAATCTAGACCAACCCTTAGGCGAGATAAGCATCCAGGCTGCCCTCAAAAGTCTAGTTGACTTAGGTTACACAGTTCATGCCCTCGTTCATGGGTCGGTCCAAAATCAACCTAATAGCATCGGTCCACCCATAGCACAGCCGAGTCAGCCGATTCTTCAATCGGTCCCTCCTGTGTAGCCAATCCAACCAATCGTGTAGTTTTCACAACCAGTGGCGATTCCAATGGGTCAGTATGCCCCTCAAGGAAAAATGTGTCAAACCGCCCCGGTAACCGCGACTCATCCGTCATGAGCCTAAGCAGGCCAACTTCTACCCCAAGTCTCGACTCATCAGTCTATGCTTGGGAACCCGAAGGGGTCGAGTGTAACCCACCAATTGATGGCAGACACTCTTGATGAAAGAATGGGAGCCACTTCAACAGCCAAACCACCAACAAGGGTTGCAGATCATGAACCTAATAAAAGAACTCAAGGATCCGCAACCACCTATGATTTACCAACTCATCTCGAGAAGATCCAGGCTCAAATCTCCATCTTAGAGCTGCTTGCGAATTTGGCGGCACATAGAATGCAAATTGAAAAGCTTCTTGCTAAGACCCACATCATGCGCAACACACAATCGGATGAGCTGTGCGGGATGATCGACCAACTAATGAATCGCTTTCACGTCCAGCCTCATATCACTATTTTCATGAAGGGATATGAGATAAGGAGGGCGCTAGTTGATAATAGGGCATCCCTAAATATATGCCCTATGAAAACGGTGAAGAAGATAGGTAAAAGCCCGGATGACTTCAAACTGTGTCAGTTAACCATCGTTGCATATGATGGGACTAAGAGGCAGGCTAAGGGCATATTGCCTCTCACACTCAAGATTGGCCCCACCATTTCGGTGGTGAAGTTTTATTTCTTGGACATAAAACCTTCTTTCAACATGCTACTAGGAAGACCATGGGTCCATGAAAACCTCGTGGTCGCCTCCACACTACATCAATGCCTAAAATGTCCAACCAAAAATGGCGTTGCAAAGGTTTGTGTCAAACCCCCTTCTTTTCTTAATCTTAACACACATAGTGGAAAGCTAGCCATAGGGGTCGAGCTCGGGAAAATCCTTCTCGCTTCCTCCGAGCAAGCTGATTGTACCACTTTACGCCTAGAGGCCGGCAACCCCGTTCCTAAAATTTTGCAAACATCTGCATCGATGGAGGACATTATCCAATGTCAACATCGATATGGTTTCGGGTCCCTCGAAGCTTGGCACATGCTCCTCTCCCAAGGATTCCAACCATGCTAAGGCTTGGGGAGTCAAGGGTAAGGCGTAATGGAGGTGATTTCTGAATCACCCCAAGCCAAAACTAAAAAAATGGATTGAAGAGGACTCAGGTGTCCTCTCACTTTATTTCAAAGCCAGATGAAGCCTTCAAGCTATCCAGGCTTGGTATCCAGAGGCATTCAAAGCTTCGATCCTCTCGATGCCCGTCCTTCAAAAGGGCCAAAGGTGATCCTTGATTCCCCAACATGGAATAACTCTTCTTCCACATCTCAGCACACACAAGAACTTGGTATGGAAGACCTTTCTGTTGACCTGAATTTGAAGGTATGGACAATCGGCTCTGATACAGCCAAGGGTGCTCATCCACCTGTACCAACCCAGGGAGGGAATTGGTCGATCATTCCTTCATCTCAAGAATCGCTGCCAAAAAAGGATAGGCGTAGGGTGGCCATCTAGCCGCCCTGCGAGTCCGGTCCCAACATTTCTCTCACGAGTCCTATAAGGGACACCTCTTGCAACATTTCAAAAACCATGGAAAATTCAAAACATGATAAAGCTGATAATAATGAAAAAGAATTTTCAAAAACGGTCCTCACTCAAGATAACCCAATAAAGGTCCATAATACCCAAGACGATTAATTCAACGACCAAGATGAAGATCAAGAAAGTCAAGAATCTAAAGAAATCTCTCAACCTGAGGAACTTGCTTCCCATGTTGAGCAATTCAAGAAGAGGTTCGATGGTGACCCAATGGCTATCATTGAAGAGACGATTGACGTAAACCTAGGAACTGAGACGGACCCATCGTTAACCAAGATTGGAACCTCCTTATCTTTTGAGGAGCAGGAAAATGTGATTTCCTTTCTCAAGGAATATCGCGATGTCTTCGTCTGGTCATACGATGATATACCAGGGCTAGATCCCACATTGGTGCAACATCACCTAATATTCAACGAAGGGACAAGGCCTGTAAGGCAGAAGCTCTGATGTCAAAAGACTCACCTTGAGCTCAAAATTAAAGAAGAAATCACCAAACAGCTCAAGGCGAGGTTCATTACGCTCATGGACTATTTAGAATGGTTGGCCAACATAGTGGTCGTACCCAAGAAAGAGGGGAGAATCCGAGTGTGTGTCGACTACCAAGACCTCAACAAGGCATGCCTAAAGGATAGTTTCCCATTACCAAACATAGATGCCTTAGTCGACAGTACTGTAGGACACAAGATGCTGTCATTCATGGATGTCTTCTTAGGATACAACCAGATCCTCATGGCAGAAGAAGACCAAATCAAGATGTCTTTCATAACGTAAGTGGGAACCTACTGTTACAAAGTCATGCCCTTCGGTCTCAAAAATGCAAGAGCAACTTTTTAACGGGCAATGACTAGCATCTTCCACGATTTAATGCATACCATCATGGAAGACTATGTCGACGATATTCTGGTCAAGTCGAAGACTAGGTCTGATCATCTCACCAACTTGAGAACCATTTTTGAATGACTCCAAAAACATCAACTCAGACTCAATCCGTAAAAATGTGCCTTTGAAGTTGAATCCGATAAATTACTAGGCTTTATAGTGAGCCAAAGAGGCATTGAGGTGGACCCATCCAAAATATGAGCCATCACTGAAATGCCTCCTCCTCCGAACATCAGAGAAATCTGTGAACTTCGCATACAAGCCATAAGGTGTTTCATTTCACAACTGGCGGATAAGTGCGCATCATTCAATAGACTCTATAAGAAGGACACCCCATTCATAAGGGACAATGAATGCCAAGAAGCGTTCGATCAAATCAAGGAGTGCCTCACGAAACCTCCTATCCTTAGTCCTCCTAGTCTAGATAAACCCATGTTCCTATACATGTCAGTGAAAGACAAGACCATGGGGGTAATGTTAGGACATTAGAACGACCATGAAAAAGAACAACGATATACTAAATCAGCAAAACCATGGTCGACTATGAGACAAAATACATGGATGTAGAGAAAAATTGCTTACCACTTGTGTGGGCCATGCAGAAACTAAGACATTTTGTCTTATCTCATTCAGTCAAGCTCATAGAAAAAATTGACCCCACTCAAGTACCTTCTGGAGAGACCAGTCCTTAATGGACGTTTAGCGAAGTGGAGAATGCTATTGAGAGAGTTCGAGATCGAGTATGTCACTAAAAAATCGGTCAAAGGACAAGCCATTGCTGACCACGCATTGTCAGACAATATTCCCGTTAACATGGATCTCCTTGATGCTAACCTCTTCACAATTGAGGACTCGATTTGGGAGCTATACGTTGACAGTGAAAAGAACGAATCCAAGTCAAGTATAGGAGTCATACTATGCTCACCCAAGAAGATTTTAATGCCAACAGCAATCAAATTGAATTTCCCATCTACCAATAACGTTGCTAAATACAAAACCTTAATAGTCGGGCTTGAGAATGCCATGGGAATGAAAATCCAGCAACCACGAGTGATTGGTGACTCTTTACTCATCATAAACCAAGTTCAAGGGATTTGGAGGGTGAAAGAAGAAAGCTCAAACCCTATTAAGAAAAGGTGGAAAAGATGATTCCATATTTCAAGAAATTCACCTTTCAGCATGTAACTAGGCAAAATAATCGGTTCGCCGACACCCTTGCAACCCTCGCCTCAATAGTCGATATTCCTTCAGAAATCACCACGCTCCCATTCTACATCAGGAACAAACATGACCCTTCCCCACCAAGGATAGAAAAAGAAAAAGAGCAAGAAAATGAGAACGATGGGGAAGTGTCTCTCGTGGCTTCAGATGCACTAGTTAAGGTAAAACCATGGTTCCACAATGTTTTGTCCCTATTAAAAGATGAGTTACACCCCGAAGGAGCCACCAAAAAGGATAAAAAAGCCCTTCGAAGGGTTTCTATGGGATTCTTAGTAAGAGGTGACCTTCTATTCAAAAAATCCTTCGATGGCATCATTTTACGGTGCCTGGATCAGCCAAAAATTGTTCAAGTACTAAAAGAGTTGCACAATGAAGGAGGTCATTCTGGGGCAGCCGCCTTAGCTCAGAAAATCAAGTGTCAAGGCTATTACTGGACCGCCATGGTCGAAGACTGCTGAAAGTTCGTTAAGAGGTGTCTTAAATGTCAACTCTATGAAGACCTCATCCATGCACTATCCATATCACTCAACTCAACACCGCCCGTATGGCCCTTCTCCATGTGGGGTCTTGATATCATTGGAATGGTATCACCAAAAGCCTCAAACGGCCACCGTTTTATTGTAACGGCTACAGAATACTTCACCAAATGGGAGGCCGTATCATTTGTTAATATTGAAGGCTAACATGTTGCCCATTTCATAAAGAATAACATTGTATTCAGATTTGGAGTTCCTGAGTCAATCATCACTGACAACGGATCCAATCTCAAAAATGAAAAGGTCACTAAGGTGTGCAAAAGGTTTGGGATAACACAAAAGGTTTGGGATAACACCGAAATGCTCTACACCTTACTACCCTCAAGGAAACAGACAAGCAGAAGCCACAAATAAAGGACTTCTCAAAATCATAGACAAAATAATAGAAGGTGTGAAAGATTGGCACGAAAAGCTAAATGACGCCCTATGGGCCTACCGGACAACTGAGAAGACTACTAGTGGCATGACCCCATACTCATTAGTGTATAGTATGGAAGCAGTGCTACCGATCAAGAAGGGGTGATCAGCCACAGTCCCAATCACAATTTTTTCGTGTGGTCCATCGAAACCTCAAAGCCAAATGCGATAAGGGTCTATGATTTCTGACCAAGGAAGCGACCAAGGCGGTCAGGGCAACCAGCTCTAATGACCCTTTTCGCCTGAATCCCTTCTACCCTCTTTAGAGGATGAATCCTAAAGGTGAAGTACATGAGCCCTGTACTGTGGTGAATGTTATAGAAAATGACCCAGCCGCTTTGCAGCTATGGTCCCAAGACTATCGAGAACCGATCCATACAAGATCGACATATAAGAGTCGAGTCCAGTAGGGGCATGCTAACCAATCCATCGCATGTGACCTGTCAAGGTCGCAAGCCCTCAACTGCAACTAAGGCTGACCTCCCTGGTGTGATGGTTATAAACGAACTTGACTCTCAGGAAGACCGCATGAACAAGTTCAAAGATATGGTGTGTGCAATGATGGAAAAGATTGATCTTATAGACACCGCACGACGATCAGCTAATCATGAGGTCAATTCCCACCACTCAGATAGTGCACCTCCAAGGCAGTCTCTTCCCTCTGCCTCACAGGACAATTTTGTCCCTCACCACGTCTCACAGGCTGATATCAATGTTATGGTAACCCATTGCTTTTGGGATCAGGCGGCGTCTCGGGTTTCAAGGGAAGACCGGAGATGTTTTTGACATTTCTCTCCTAGAAACCCCATTCGAAATCGGGGCCAGGTGTTACCAACCGGTAAGAGAGGAATTTAAAGGTGGGTTCGGGACTTACTCGGGCTGACTCATGTGGGTGCCTTATTAGATCACGAAGAAATCCCCCTAGTAATAAAACTAGTTCGAAATTACCTCCCTTGGCTTGTATTCTTCTTTTTTTCTTCTTTTCTGTAATCACACACATATATGGCAAAGGTTATAAAACAAGTGGGTCAGACCTAACCCTTTTCCTCTTTAATGAATGTACATACTAATGCGCATCCAAAAAGAAGAGAAGAAAGGAGGGGGAGAGAAGAATTCAACTATGCGAGGGGATCAGAGCAATGACTAGGTTGATGGATAATTGGCATGACATGGTAGTAAAACGGGCTCAGTAACTAGGACCGACTCATAGGATTACTACTAGACGTCGTTACCAATACAGACTAGCTAGGCACGATGGTCAGTTTGTAGTGGCAATAATACGAGCCAAGTAACCCTGACACAACAACATTACGGCTAGACGACATGACTACCATGAGAGGCTAATCTCAATCCCTCTTAGTCGAGTGAAAGAGTAGTAGAATTAAGGCTATGAGGAGAGAATAAGAAGAGAAGAAGGGAAAGAAAGAAGGAGGTAGAAGAAAGGAAGCGAAGAGTATGAAAGACAAGTGAATAAAGGAGAGAGAGTGAAAGAAGGTACAATTGGGGTTAAGCATTGCCGACTGTGTTTATAAGGAAGAGAGACAAATTCAGTCAGCACTAGGCTTCGCTGACTGACATGAGATGAGAGAGAAAACTAGTCAGCGCTAGATCTCACCAACTGACAGAGGAAGAGGGAAAACCAGTCGGTGCTAAGTCTCAACGATTGACAGAGGAAGAGAGGGAAAACCAGTCTATGCTAGGTCTCACAGACTGACAAGGAAGGGAGGCAAAACTAGTCAGTGCTAAGTTTCACCAACTGATAGGAGAGGAGAGAGAAGACCAGTCGGCTTTAAGGCTCATCAACTGACAGAGGAGGAGAGAGAAAACAAGTCGATGTTAGTTCTCATCTATTGACAAAATAAGAGAGAGAAAATCAGTCAGCACTAGGTTTCATCGACTGATAGAAAGAAGGAGAGAAAAACCAACCAGCGTTAAGTTTCAACTACTGATTGAGGAAGGAGAAAATCAACCGGCATTAAGTCTCACCGACTGACAAAAGAGGAGAGAGAAGATCAGTCGGTGCTAAGCTTCATCGACTAACAAGAGAGGAGAGAGAAAACCAATTGACGTTAAGTCATGTCAATTGATAAAAGAGGAGAAATGAAGAGTTAATGTTAAGCTTTACCGATTGTTAGGAGAGGAAAGAGAAAATCAGTCGGCGCTAGGTCTCACCAACTGACAGATAGAAGGAGAGAAAAAACCAATCTGCATTAGGTTTCACCGACTGACAGAGGAAGGAAAAAACTAACTGGTGCTAAGCCTTGTCAATTGTGACAAGAGAAAACCAACCGGCATTAAGCCTCGTCAATTGTGATAGAAGGAGATAGAGATGAGAAGAAGAGAGAAAAAGAGATAGAGATGAGAAGGGGATAGAGATGAGACGAAAGGAGAGAGAAACAAGAGACACAAAGTGAGAAAGAGATCGAGACGAGAAGGGAGGAGGAGAGAGAAAGAGATGGAGATGAAAAGATAAGACAGAAGAATGGGAAGAAGGTGGTCAAGCCACTGCTGACGAACTCGAAGAAAGAAATCTAAGAGATGAGATTGATCTCAAGCCCACTTTCATCTTAGCGAATATGTCTCTGGAAGAGAAAGGAGATTTTACTACTTTTTTTTTAGCAAACCGAGACGTCTTTGCCAAGCACTATCATGAGATGCTTGGTTTAGACCCACAAGTCGCCGTCCGTCATCTTGGCATCGATCCAATAGTCAAACCTATCAAGTAGAATTAAGAAGGTTCAGGTCCGACCTCGAAATGCAATAAATGAGAAGTAACCAAACTCAGACAAGACGGCTTCATTCGTGAAGTCAACTACCCGAAATGGCTAGCAAATGTTATGTCAGTCAAGAAGAAGAATGACCTAATCAGGGTTTGCATTGACTTCCGCAGCTTCAATATCGCCTATCCCAAGGATGACGTCCCGTTACCATTCACCGAGATGCTCATCGATACTACGGCTCATAGTCAAGTCTTTTCCTTCCTGGACCGGTACTCCGAGTATAATCAAATATGGATGGCGCCCAAAGATGAAGAAGCCATTGCGTTCTTAACTCCAAAAGGGGTCTTCTATTACACAATGATGCCTTTTGGATTAAAGAATGCTAGTGCCACATACCAGAGAGAAATGATGAGCATCTTCAAAGACATGATTCACAAAGAGGTGAAATGTTATGTCAATTTCCTGCTGGTAAAATCTGAAGAGAAGGATGCTCACATGAGAGACCTTGAAAAGGTATTCGAATGACTACGCCTTCATCAACTTAAAATGAACCTGCTCAAATGCACTTTTGGCATGCGTTCCAGAAAGTTCTTGGGGTTCATTGTCAGACATCGAGGGCTTGAAGTTGAACCAGTCAAGATCAAGGTGATCTAAGAAATGTCGTCACCAACTACACAGCGAGAACTACGCTCTCTTGAAGGGCATCTGGCATACATATGCAGGTTCATCTCAAACCTCTCAGGTAACTATAAACCCTTTACACACTTATTAAAGAAAGATACCCCATTTATCTGGGATGAAGCATGTCAGGCGTGATGATATGAAGCATTATTTACTCAATCCTCCAGTACTTACTATACTGATATTGGGAAAACCTCTCATCCTCTACGTGACCGCTTTAGACGAGTCACTTGGGGCATTGTTGGCGCAGAACAATGAAAAGGAAAAGAGACCGCACCGTATTATCTCAACCACAGGATGCAAGGGGCCGAGAAGAATTTTCCCCCTATAGAGAAGATGTGCCTGGCCCTTATCTTTGCAGTACAAAAACTTCGTCACTACTTGCTTGGTCATGAAGTGATACTCATATCAAAAGCAAATCCTGTAAAATTTTTATGCTTATTAGGACACTTTGCTATGTGGGCCTTATTGCTGATGGAATTCGAGATCATGTGTGTCCCATAAATGGCCATCAAGGGCCAGGCCTTGGCTGTTTTTCTCACAGCACACCCCGTACTGGCGGAATCCCAGTTATCATGCGACCTCCCTGATGAAGAAGTATTATGTGAAGAGCTTGCTCATGCGTGGAAATTATACTTCGACGGAGCCTTCCAATCAGACCGCGGAGGCCCCAAGGGGTATTCCTAACCTCGAAAGGAGGATTATCGCCACTTTCTTTCTTTCTCGCTAATGAGGCAAAATGTCAGGCCTTATAATTGAGCTGGAGATAGCCTTTGTCCTAGACTTGGAGTAGCTCAAGATCTATGGTGACTCTGAGTTGGTTATCCGACAGCTCAAAGGAGTCTATGATGTGAGAAAAGACACATTTAATCCATATCACGATACTACAAAATCATATATGGCCCAGTTTGAGGACATATCCTTGAGTCACATCCCCAGGAGGCCAAACTCGCAGGCTGACGCACTTGCAAAAATCGGGGCTACAATTCAATTATCCTCATCAGGATCCACCCTCGTCTAGGTGGAAAAATAGAAACACATTGAACTAAGAACCGAGGTAGACGCAGATGATGAAAGAAATATCTTCCTCGAGTGGCCTCCTTATCCATTCGAAGCACTTCTATCAGCTAAAAAAGTAATTAAGACTGAACAAGAAATGGCATGGAGTCAAGAAGCTAAGGCTTGATACCAAGAACCAAAGTTCTTTGACCTAATATGCGTGGAAATTGAGCAGGTAAAAGATTAGAGAGAGCCCATCACTAGTTTTCTAAAACATGGCAGGCTCCCGGAAGATCGTGCCGAACGCAACAGTGTACGACAAATTTCTACCGAGTATACCCTCCTTGAAGAAGTTGCTCTCTTCAGACAGTCATTTGACTGTATTCTTCTTAGATGTGTGGACGTGCAAGAAGTAAATAAGGTGTTAAAAGAAGTACACTCAGGAATTTGTGTACTACTCCTGTCATGTCCAAAGTTTTATGAATGGATACACAGATTACGGTATTATTGGCCTTCCATGATTGATGATTCCTTAAACTATGCTAAAGAGGGCCAGGTGTGCCAAATACATTCAAGCCTTTTTCATCAACCTCCAAAGCCTTTACACCCCACAGTGGCGTCATGGCCCTTCTCGCAATGGGGTATGGACATTGTGGACATTGTGGGGCCTATTGACCCTCCTTCAGCAATGGGTCATGTCTTTATTCTAGTTGCAACAGATTATTTCTCCATGTGGGCTAAAGCAGTCCCCCTTAAGCAAGCTCTAGGGACAGCAGTGGCCAACTTCGTTCTACATCACATTATATACCAGTTTGGGGTGCCTGACCGTATTATCTTGGACAATGGCCCTCAATTTTGAAGTCATCATATTGATTGCCTGGTTAATCAGTTAGGGTTCGAGTGGAAGTACTCGACTATGTATCACCCTCGAACCAATGGCTTGACTGAGGACTTCAATAAGACTCTGTGCAATGTTTTACGAAAATCCGTATCAAAGAGAAAGAAGAACTGGCATGAGAAGCTTCCCGGAGCACTATGGGCCTATCGTACTACTACACAAAAAGCTATTGATTCCACTCCTTATTCTTTGGTCTATGGGGGTGAAGCAGCTCTACCTCTCAAAATTCAAATCCGTTCACTACAAGTTGCTATGAATCAAGGGCTAACCAAAGATGAGAGAGTCAAACTCCGGTATCAAGAATTGGATGCACTCAATGAAAAGAGACTAGAGGCTCAGCAGAACCTAGAACTCAACCAAAGGAGAATAAAGAGGGCCTTTGATAGGTAGGTCAAAGTTCACTCATTCGCCCGTGGCGATCTAGTTCGAGCCGTAAAAAGGCCGATTGTTATGCATGGACATCATAGAGGGAAGTTTGAACCCAAGTGGGAAGGTCCCTTTGTAGTAAAAAAAGTCTCACCAAATGGAGCCTACATACTGGCACATTTTGATGGAGAGGAGGCAATGCCCCCTATCAAGGGGCGATACCTAAAGAAGTACTATTCGTGATGCGTATTCATGAAGAGAGACTCAATGCAAAGCAAGCAAGACAATCCAGGCAAAGCTTAACTCTTTTTATTGCAGTGAAAGCAGTTACAAGTTACAGCCAAAAGCCCATTACTAGGGAGGTTACAAGTCTCTTGCATCTTAGGAAAGAGAACAGTTGACACTAAAAGTGTTGCTCTTGCATCTGAGGATAAGAGGACGGTTACAAACAAAAACCCACGGTGTTGCTCTTTCATCTAAGGATAAGATGATGGTTACAGGCCAAAACAAATGCTCTCCACATGAAGAAGAAGCAAACCCACCAAAGAAATTCTCTCCTCATGAAGAAGAAGCAAACCCACCACAAAATTTCTCTCCTCATGAAGAAGAAGCAAACCCACCAAAGAATTGCTCTCCTCATGAAAAAGAAGCAAAAACCACTTAGAGAGTCAGCTTCAATTCATCTGACGAGCGCTTTCAAAGAGGATGGTTATAGGCTAAAAGAAGAAACCAACCATTTATGAATCAGCTTCAATTCATCTGATGAGTACATCATACAGACAAAGCAGACTTCTCTGGCAAGGAACTGGCCCATAATGGAGAGCATACCTTGTTCACAGCGGATGCCCTTCCGCAGAACAACATAGACTTCACTGCTGTGCTGGAAGACTTGGCTTCCAATGGGCATCATAAGCCAGGCTTACCACTCGCCACCACCATTTGCCCACCCAAGTTCGTGCCTTGCGTGAATATTGTCGCACATGGTTGATCGTTGTGCTCAACAATTCCCACATATGACTCATTGCCACATGCGATCAACACCATGCACTTCATGACGTGCACCATGCAGAGGTAAGCACTGTTTGAAGCTAATGCTGGCTTTGTCTTGCAAAGGCTAGCGTTGGCTGTGTTGCTAACGTCCAGCGCCGGTTCTGTCTTCTGAAGGCCAAGTGTCGGTTGTGCTTCTAACCCCCAGCGTCGGCTGCCTTTTTTGAGAGTCAGCACCTGCTATGCTTTTTAAAGAAAAATCCAGCACCGACTGTGTATTTTAAGTCAGCGTCAACAGTGTTGTGATTGTTCACCTCCCGATGACTCTTCGTGATCACGCCTCCTCGGTTCTCAAGACCCCTCGTTTTCTAACCTAAGACGCTTTGCTTCCCCAATGATTCCAAAATTTCCAATAGCAATTTTCGCCACGTCTTGGCCTGACACACGTCTCACACTTGTGGACAGACAACTGTTCACCTTCCCTGCAACCATCCAGCTTCAACGACGGTCTGTTTCCCTTCGCCCTTTGGATTCCCATCGGAAACTCTACTCCACTACCGGGAAACCTCTGCAACTTCTCCCCAATACATCAGGAAACCACTTATGCCCATCGAAAAACTTCTAAAACTAAGGAAAACCTTGGACAGCTTCGCCTCTTTTTCCCTTCCCCAGAATCCTCAAAACCACGGCCGATTTTCCTTGCTTCCTGGTGGACTCCATGAACTCACTGCAAGCTCCTACAACTTCGACAAAACTTCACTAAACTCCCTAGTTCCTTCACTGCCTTGACCCACAATGTCCCGTAATGCACAATCTTCCCTGTTGGCTCCTACGGGAATCCCATGTGTGTTTGCCGACGCCCTCATCAGAAACTTCCTCTCACAGTTAAATTTTTTGCCTGAAGTTTTTTTTACCTTCCGTGAAACAGTCAAAATGGGGTTTACCCCCTTATATAGGTTGATCCTTCCCTCAAATGCCCCTCACAAACTGGGAATCCCAGCCATGTCTAAGGAGGCCAAACATCTGGGGTTGTAGAAGGTCGGGTTCTCACCCAATGCCTGAGGCAAATTTTACTACCGCCCACGAAATTCTATGAAATAGACACCAGGACAGGGTCGGGCTCGGGTCAAGGCCCAAACACTAACCCACAACCAGTTGCTGGCTATGTTGTCAAAACTACCAAGCACCGGTTGTGTTTTTAGTAACCTAATGTCGTTTGTTTTCTCAGTAACCCCAGCGCTGGTGTGTTCTCAGTAACCCTAGTGCCGACTATGTTCTCAATGGCTTAGTACTGGCTATGTTCAAGAGATAGCGCTGGCTGTCCTCATTGCCAGCTATGTTTTTTTACCAGCCCCAGCGTAGGTTGTGTTCTCAGTAACCCCAAGCGACGGCTGTGTTCTCAGCACCGGTTGTGTTCAAGAGATAGCACGTGCTGTCCTCATCATCGACTGTTTTTTAACAACCCTAGCGCCAGTTGAGTGTTAAAAAAGTAATGATGGCCGACCTCAATATCAACTGCTTTCAAAAGGCTCAATGTTGGTTGAGTGTTCATGGAATAAAGTTCATTGTGCTTAGCGCCGGTTGTCTTCTAAACAGTCCATCACTGCACACCCCATGCTTAAAGCCGTGCACATCTAACTACTGTTATACCAAGTAGAGTTGCACCTTGATCGTGACCTATTATCCCCAGCGGAGTGGTACCAGGGTCGTTCAATTCAAGCCATGACTTCTCATCCTCAGTAGGAGTCATATTTGTACTGCAGCTCATGATCCCCAGTGGAGTTAGGCGCCATTTTTCACCTATAAGGGAACCACACATATTCCCATTATCCCCAATGAAGTCGGTCTTCCCATCTGGACCCCTTGTCGATCTTAACCATTTTATCCCCAGGGAGTCAGATTCACATCTTCAAATTTATTCCCCATGCAGTGTCACCCACATGACGACCCACACCATAGTCCTGACTGCATGACCTTAAACTGCATAGCTTTGGTCTAGGTACACGACCTTAAATTGCATGGTCCAAACTACACGATCATAAACTGTTGCAGAGGTATAGCTGTACGACCCTAAATGGCACAGTCCAAACTATATGACCTTAAATCATACTGCACATTCTGGCTGCATGACGATAGAAGGCTTAGCATCAAGGTCAAAACTATATGACCTTAAACTGTAGCAAAGGTCTAGTTGCACGACCTTAAACTGCATAGTCCTAGTTGCATGACTCTAAACTGCATAACCACGGTCTAAGTGTCTTAATTGCATGACCTTAAACTGCTTTTCACTGATCCAGAAGGCTGGTTGGGTGCCTCGATCTCGCCCTCCAGATCCCTAGAGGATCAGGCAGCACGCTTCTCAAGTTTTGGGAGAGACTCGAGAAGTTTGTGAGATCACTCTCTCGATATCCTCATTTGAAAATGGGGGCAGATGTTACCAATCAGTGACAGAGGAATTTAAAGGTGGGTGTAGGACTAGCTCGGGCTAACTGTTGTAAGATCATGAAGAAATTCCTCCAATAATGAAACTGGTTCCATATCACCTCCCTTGGCTCGTTTTCTTCTTATTTTTTGCTTTCCTATGATAACACATGGATATGGCAAAGGTTATGGGACAGGTGGGTGAGGCCTCATCCTTTTCCTCTTTGATTATCATACACAAGCATGCGTATTCAAAAGAAGAAAGAAAGATGGGGGGAGAGAAGAATTTGACCAAGCGAGAAGATTAGAGCAGTGACTAGGCTAGTGGATGATTGGCGTAACGTGGTAGCAAGACAGGCTCGATAACTGAGATCGGATCACAAGATTGCTACTAGACACTATTGCCTGTATCGACTGGCTAAGCATTTTAGTCGGTCTATCGTGGCAGTAAAGCGGGCCTAGTGAACCTGATATAACAACATTACGGTTAAACGACAGAACTGTCATGAGATGCTACCCTCAATCCCTCTTAGTCGAACGAAAGAGTAGCAGAAAAATGGTTAAAAAGAAGAAGGGAATAGACGAAAGGAAAGAAAAGAAGGAAGAGAGGAGGGAGAAGAAGGAAGAGGAGATGCAGTCGACACTAGACATTACCGATTGTTTCAAGAGATGGGAAAGAGAGGAAGCAGTCAGCATTAGGCTTTACTGACTGTGTCAGATGAGAAGAGAGGAAGAGAACCAATTGGCACTAAGTCTCGCCAATTGACAGAAAAAGAGTCTGACCAACTGACAAACGAAGAGAGAGAAGACAAACCGGTGCTAGGTCTTGCTAGTTGACAAAAGAAGACGGAGAAAACCAGTCGGCGCTAGGTCTCACCGACTGACAGAGAATGAGAGAGAAGGCTCAATCGGCACTAGGTCTCGTCGACTGACAGAGGTAGAGAGAGAAAATCACTCGACGATAAGTCTCACCGACTGATAGAGAAAGAGAGAGAAAACTAATTGGTGCTAGATCTTGCCGCCTGACAAAGGAAGACAGACAAGGCCAATCAGTGCTAGGTCTCACCGATTGATAGAGGAAGAGAGCGAAGGCCCAGTCGGTGCTAGGCCTCGCCGACTGATAAAGAGAGAGAGGACTAAGCCTCGCTGGTTACATCAAAAGAGGACAAATGGAGATAGAGATGAGAAGAAAAGATGAGAGAGAACGAGAGAGAAGAGAGAAAGAGAGAGAAAAGAGAGAGAAAGAGAGAAGAGAGATAAAGAGAGAGAAAATAGAGAGAGAGAGAGAGAGAGAAGAGAGAGAGAGTAGAGAGAAGAGAGAAGAGAGAGAGAGAGAGAGAGAGAGAGAGAGAATGAAGAGAAAGAGAGAGAAGAGAGAGATAAATGAAGGAGAGAAAGGGAGGAGAGAGAAAGTTACCTGCTCGAAGGGTATCGATCCTTTTCTTCTCTCTCCTCTCTCTATCTCTCTCTCTAAGATGTACTCACAGGCTTAAGCAAGGAATCAAAATTTTTATTCAATCTTCAAACCATCAACTGAAGGTCGAGGGGTCCCTTTTACAATGAGGTAGTGCCTGTTTATATAGAATTGTGCCCAAACATGGGTGGATTGATCAAAATTAGACCTAATTATTGAAAACTAAAATTTAATTGAATTTAAAGAATTTCAAAAAATGGGGGCAAAAGGATGATTTTGCCTCTGCCTAACAATGTGTGGAATTTCAGAACAGTCCCTATTGTTGCTCGAGATCTTGTGTGATCTTCCATAGTTGACCTGAGGGTGTTCTGATGCCCATTTGATCAAAAGATTATTGTTTCCTTGTAGGGCTCTGCATGGCGATCGATTTGATATCAATTTCGAGCCATGGATCGTGTTTCGAACCACCATCAAGAGCCTTGAAATTTTCTTCAATATTGAAAACTTTGGATCGATGATGCGCTCGTTCCATGATATTTTTCTATGATTTTTTTATTGCAACACACTAAGCATTTCGTCAAGATTGCGTTGCAATAAACGGGACTCGATTTGGAGCCCGAACGAATTTCAGAACTTTTGAGTTTTGTCAGGAATCTAAAATTCGGCGGTCAGAATTTCAGTTGCTTCGTTAGCTTCGTGCATGAAATCTGATCGTCCATCATGTACGGGGTTCGGGCCAATGATATTCTTAGACCTTACGCATACAATAGAACTGGTTTCAATTGATCCATTTCGTGAGTGTCGTGATTTGGTCCATCGAGTGAGGCGTGTCGTTGCTGAATTTTCTGCAACTTCTTCATGGATCAGCAACTTCTCTATAGTTTTTCTCCCTACTCCGACATCATCACGGAGAGTACCACATATCGAATTGTTTGTCTTGATGAGACAAATACGCTTACCAAATTTGGGAGCGATCTGACTTGAAACAAGTGAGTTATGGGCCCCGAAAGTGACTGCCTATGACTGTAAAAACAACCACCTTTAATGGCGTTTTGGTGCAGTGAGGCCACATAAGAATAGTGTGCGACCTCTCATGTTTCAATGTTAAGCTTTTATCTTTGTTCTAGAGTGTCTGATTAAGCAGAAATTAGTCCCATAAGGGTTTTTTACCATGCCGGATCTAATGACGGTGGTCCCATAGTGATTTGAGAAACCAAAAATGTAATTCCAGTTGTAGGGTCCGTTTCGGGGTGTTGGAGGCCATTTTTCCAAAAATTGTTTCTTCATGTTCACTGCCTTAGACATGTTTGATCACGATGAAACATGGCTGATGATCTTTCGAAGTGCTAACAAAGACATTGACAAGCCATTTTGAGAGCATTAGGAATTTTCATTATTTTGTAAGCTTTGTTGGCCTGCTTCCTATCAAGACCAAGGTGTTGAAAAATATGTTCAAACGACTTACTCCCCCGAATGTTGTGCTTCAAGAGAAGCAAGAAGGATAATCATTCTAAAATTTTCCTTCGATTTTTAATTTTTTCCTTCTTAGCCATAAGACCACATAAACGCCGAGGAGATTCATGTGATGGTGTAATTAGGCTGCTCAAACACAGGGATGAGTTATTTGTAGGTTCATCCGTGGAGACTTTAGGGGGAGAAGTGACTTTTTTGAGGGATCTTATCGAAGTCTTCACCCTCGTGTGGACTGTTTGTAATTTTAAATCTAAGGATTTTGTACAAACCTCGTCAGTCATAACCGGGCCCATCTAGCAATTGAGTGCCAAGTTGAAGGGCATTGTTCCCATTTGGTCTGGGTTCGTTGGTTTGCTTTGGTAGGCACAGTTTGCTGCTACACCAGGTTTTCTTTTGACGTTTAGAGTACCACTTTGGGTCTCGACTACTGGGTCCAGTCGAGGGCAGTGTTAGCCGGTGAAGAAGGTCTGGGCCTGTCAGCTAGGCGAGCTGAAGTCTCTGGAAGGTTCTCCCCTTGCTTTGTCAGTTTCTTGCCTTTGTATTGCTTGTTTGTAGAGTGTGTTTGTGTCCTCGTGAGAATAAAGTTCTTCCTCATGAGACTTGTCTTGCTGTCATGGAGATTCTTCTATCTTTCAAGTCCTTTTTCTAACTGAACTTAGACTGTTGGAATCTTTTCCTTGAAGCTCATACTTTTTTATTCTTGGTTTTATGCCACAATGGATTTTCTTCCTTTGAGTGAGGGTTGAAGCTAGATGTTGAGACGAGTGCTGCATCAACTTGTTTATTGGTCCAAGTGTCCTTTGCATATTTTTGCTTGAACTTGGGAAGCGGCACCATGAAGACATTTTTCACCAACTTCTTCTTATTTGGGGCCCTTTTACCCATGACCTTTCGGCCATGTCCACCCTTTTCATCTATTTTTACTCACAATGTCCTTTCGGGTTTTCACCGTGCCCAGATTTTATTCACGGATCTCTTTTACTCATGGTTTCGTGATCATGCCCGTCCGTCATTTTGCTCATAGCGTTCCCTTGTTCAGGTATACACTATGCCCGTTATTCTTTTCTCCTTTTCGTTGTGAATGAGTGTTTAAGGTCACGCCTTCTGGACTTGTGCGAAACAGTTTAATGTCATACGACCTGGACGTGCATTATGGTTTAAGATCATATAGCTGGATCGTGATGGTGATGGATGAAAGTTTATGAAGGCCATGGAGTGAGTATAGTGGTGGTTTGGCTCACTTGGGGAGATGGCTCGGGGCTACCTATGAGAGATGGAGAATGTATGAAATGTGAGTGGATGATGGTGACCCACAAAGTTACAACGAGTATGGATGGCGAGATGGTTCGCCATTTTGTGAGCATGGGTGAGACTCACCGGGGAATGACGTATGGTGATGAAATGAATGAACTCACTGGGAGATAATGAAGGTGGTACACGCACACTATCAAGTAGGTTAGGAAAGGTGTGTGTGAAAGTGCACGTACAGGTGTGTGCACGTATGTGGGGGTGAGTTTATGGTCATGCCTCCGTGCCCTGGACAAAGCAGTTTATCATCATGCTAGCAGGACGTGCACAATGGTTTAAGGTCATACAGCTGGACCGTGGTCACTAAGCCTTTTAACGTCATGTGACTGGGACAAGTGCTATGGTTTAAGGTCACACAACTAGACTGTGGTTGTGTAGTGTAAAGTCATATGACTAGGACCATGCAGTTTAAGGTCGTGCAACTAGACCTCCGCTACAGTTTAAGGTCATATAGCTCGGACGATGGTACTGAGCCTTTTATCATCATGTGGCTAAGACATATACTATGGTTTAAGGTCATATAGCTGGACCATGGTTATGTAGTTTAAAGTCATACAACTAGGATCATGCAATTTAAGGTCATGCAACTAGACCTCCTTTGCAGTTTAAGGTCTTATATTTCAAACCATGGTGTTGAGCAGTTTAGGTCCATGCGGAATGCACCGAGCAGTTTAGGGTCGTGCAACTAGATTATGGCTATGAAGTTTAAGGTCGTGCATCTAGACTAAAGCTAAAAAGTTTAGGGCCATGCAGTACGGATCGAAGCTTAGCAATTTAGGGTCATGCAGTATGGACTGTGGCTTAGCAGTATCTATGGACCTAGGCTGAGCAATTTGGAGTCATGCAGTATGGACCGAGGTTGAACAGTTTAGGGGCATGCAGTGTGGATCGAGGCTGAGCAGTTTAGGGTCATGCAGTATGGACCGACCAGTTTAGAAATGTGTAACTAGACCAATGTTGTGTAGTTAGGGTCGTGCAGCATGAACCGAGGCAGTGTAGTTTAGGGTTGTGCAGCACAGACTGAGGCAGTGCAGTTTAGGATTGTGCAGCACGGACAAAGGCTGTACAGTTTAGGGCAGCATGAACCAAAGCTGAGCAATATATGATCATGCAATATGGACCGAGGCTGTGTACTTTAGGGTCGTGCAGCATGGATCGAGGCTAAGAAGTTTAGGGTCATGTAGTATGGACCACGGCTGAGTAGTTTTATGGTCATGCAGTATGGATCGAGGCTGAGCAGTTTAGGGTCATGTAGTAAGGATCGAGGCTAAGAAGTTTAGGGTCATACAGTATGGACCGATGCTAAGCAGTTTAGGGTCATGCAGTATGGACCGAGGCTGAGTAGTTTAGGGTCATGCAGTATGGACCAAGCAGTTTAGGGTCGTGCAACTAGATCAAGGTTGAGCAGTTTAGGGTCGTGCATCTAGACCGTGGCTGGGCAGTTTAGAGTCATGCAGTATGGACTGAAGCTATGCAGTATAGGGTCGTGCAGCATGGATCGAGATGTGCAGTTTAGGATCGTGCAACGTGGATCGAGGCTGTGCAGCTTACACGAATCGAGGTGTGCAGTTTGGAGTCATGCAGCACAGACTGAGGTGGTGCAGCTTAGGGTCATGCAGCACGGACCGAGGTGGTGCAGTTTAGGATCATGCAGCATAGACCGAGGCTGTACAGTTTAGGGTCGTGCAGCATGAACTGTGGCTAAGCAGTTTAGGGTCATGCAGTATGGACCGAGGCTAAGCAATTTAGGGTCCTGCATTATGGACTGAGGCTGAACAATTTTGGGTCATGCAGTATGGACTGAGAAGTTTAGGGTTGTGCAAGTAGACCCAGGCTGAGCAGTTTAGGGTCGTGCATCTAGACCATGGCTGAGAAATTTAGGGACATGCAGTATGGACCACAGTGTGGGTCGCCATGTGGGTGAGGCTCCATGGGGGATATGTCTATGGATAGCAATCTGACTCCTTGGGGATAAAATTGTCAAGGCCATACACAGGCAGAGGGCTCAGCTGGAAATGGTGACCTGATGAAGGATGACCAATAGAGGAAGACGTCATTAGGGTTAAAGGGGGTAAGCGTACTCTCAGGGTGATAGATGAGATTCTTATAACAAGTAACCTGACTCCCTGGGGGTAAGTTAGCTTGGTGTGAAGCTGACCCACTGGAGATTGGGGAAGTAAGAATTAACCTATCTTCACTGGGGATGACAGGCCGCAATATGGGTGTGACTCCTAGTTGAGGACGAGGGACAGCTCCTCACTCCATTGGGGAACTCACAGTTTAGGTGCAACGGCCTGGGTGCAAGTCCACTAAGGATGACACATCCTGGCTTGGGTACAACACCACTACAGATAGTGGTAGGGCATACACTGCTTGATATACGGCGGACGCCACTTGTAGTGTCAATGGTCTAACGCGAATATTCAACTGGCACTGAGTTCTCACAACATAACGGTGTTGTGTTGTTAAAGATTGAGTTGGCATTATGAATGACCCATGATGTTATTTGAAGTCAACTGGCGCTAGGGTAGTTTTTGGAAACACCCCTAGCGTTAAGTCAACAGCAGCTAGGGTTATATTTGAAAACTCAACCGCCACTAAGTAAACTGTACACCCGGCACTAAGTCAATCGGTGCTAGGGATGAGAGTTACCTTGAGCCTCGGGTCGAGGTCCAACCCGATTCATCATTGCTAGGCCTCCGTTAGGCACAACTGAAATTCCAAGTTTGTGAGAGGCATTTGAGGGCAGCGTAGTCTATATAAGGGGGTAAAATCTTGTTTTCCCTTATTTTTCACCAAGGGTAAAAACTTAAGCAATAGTTTTCTTTAACAAGGAGGAGAGGGTGTGCCCGGTTGAAGTTTCAAAGAGCAGTAAAACTTCAGCATGAATTTTGCAGGGAAGATTCTTCTGCATACAATAGGATTTCGACAAGGGTTTTGTAGAGAAGACCTTCGGCGTGCAGACTTTGCACAAAATTGGCGAAGTTTCAGATAGAGTAGCAGGGAGTGGAGAATCCTCCCTGAAGTTTTCTGTAAAAGAGAGGAAATTTCGGGTGTAGTTTTCCTTTCTGGTAGAAAAGGCAGGAAACACAGCAGTGAGTATTTTAGCGCATCTTAGGAATTTTCCATGGATTTTTAAGGGGTTTCCTGGAGGTTGTGATAGTTTTCCGACACTGTTCGTGGTGTTGCAGACGTTTTCAGGCACTTTCAAGAGGTATACTGAGGTTATCTCCACTTTTTGACATAGTTAGTTGTGTCTCAAAGGTTTCTTGGCGAGGTTCTAGTGAAGTCCAAGCCAAAAATATAGGCGGGAAAGTTTTCATGTGAGTTTTCGGCCGTGTGGGAGCAATTCCGGTGTAAGACGGATGGTCGTAGGAGCTGGGCCATACGATTGTAGGAGGTGAACCATCGTGGGGAAGGCATACGATTGGTGACGGTTTGGCCTTTCATGGGACCATTAAGGAGGTGCGAAAACTTAAGTTTTGAGAAACGAGGAGTCTCGGGAGGCGAATAGTCACAACAGGGCCGACACTAACAAAAATGCAACTGGCGTTGAAACAACCGGTGCTAATGACTTAGAGTGCCAGTACACCTGGCGCCAACCCTCAGGAAAAACAGTCGGTGCTGGGGCTTGGGCATGCAACCGGTGCTGGCCTTTGGAGGACCAAGCCGGTGCTGGCTTCAATCGTCGTTGATCAGCACGTGTGGCTTATCACAATGAGGAGAATGACGCTCGCATGTGTCGGTAAGTCACGTGCGAGGTTTGTAGTGTTCGGCGATGAGGTTCATGCGGCGATGTTCATGGGCCGACAAAGAGTGATGAAGGATGTGGCATGGACTGTGGTACCTGTTGGAAACCAAATCCAACAGTACGACAATGGGGTCCATGTCATTTAGTGGAGGGGCCTTCACTGTGAACATGGCGTTCTTTCTATCATAGGCCAGCCCCTTGCCAGAGGAGCCCATCTTGTATGTTTAATACACACGTCGAATGGATTCTACGTCGTATGTTTGATATACACGTCATATGAGGTATCTGGCTAGTATGTTTGACATACACATCGGATGGATTGAGGCTATCTTCTTGAAGTGTCTTTGTTTTGTCTTCTGACCTGTAACCATCCTCTTACTCGTCAGATGAATTAAAGCTAACTCTCCAAGTGGTTTCGCTTCTTCATCATGAGGTCCTTTCTTTCGTGGATTAGCTTCTTCCTCATGGGACAGGCATTTGTTTAACTTGCAACCGTCCTCTTACTCTCAGATGCAAGAGAAAAAGCACAAGTTTTTAGTTTGTAACCATCCTCTTATCCTCAGTTGCAAGAGAGTTGTAACCTCCCTTGTAATGGGTTCTTGTAACTTGTAACTCGTTTTTACTATAATAACATAAAAAGAGTTAGCATTTTGTTTGGACTATCTTGCTAGTTTTCACGTTAAGTCCCTTTCTTTTGAATACACATCATGGATATTACTTCTTTAGGTATCGCCCGTTGATAGGGGGCATTGCCTTGTCTCCATCAGAATGTGCCAATATGTGGGCTTCGTTGAGCGAGACCTTTTTTACTGTAAAGGGACCTTCCCACTTGGGCTCAAACTTCCCTTGCACCGACCATGCATGACAATAGGCCTCTTGATAGCTAAGACAAGATCACCATGGGCGAATGAGCGGATCTTGACAGACTTATCAAAAGCCCTCTTCATTCTCCCTTGGTTGAGTTCAAGGTTTTGCTAAGCCTCTAGCCTCTTTCCGTCGAGTGCATCCAATTCTTAATACCGAAGCTTGACTGTCTCATCTTCAGTTATTCCTTAGTGAATAGCGACTCGCAATAAAGGGATTTGTAATTTGAGAGGTAAAATTGCTTCACCCCCATAAATCAGAGAATAAAGAGTGCAATCAATAGCATTTCATGTAGTAGTACGATATGCCCATAGTGCTTCAGGAAGCTTCTCATGCCAGCTCTTCCTTGTCTTTGATACTGACTTTCTTAAAACATTGCATAGAGTCTTATTGAAAGCCTCAGCTAATCCATTCGCCTGAGGGTAGAACATAGTCGAGTACCTCCACTCGAAATCGAATTGATTCATTAAGTGATCAATGTGATGACTCTTAAATTCAGGTTCGTTGTCAGATATGATCCGGTCGGGCACTCCAAAGCGGTATATGATATGATGTCGAATAAAGGAGGCCACTGTTGTTCCAGGAACGTGCATTCGAGAGACCACTTTAGCCCATTTAGAGAAATAATCTGTTGCAGCAAGGATCAGAACATGGCCCATTGTGGAAGGGGGGTCAATAGGCCCTACGATGTCCATACCCCATTGTAAGAAGGACCATGACGCAAATGTAGGGTGAAAGGGCTCTGGAGGCTGGTGAACCAGGCCGGAGTGTATTTGGCATACCTGGCACTTTTTAGCGTAGCTTAAGGAATCAATGATCATTGAAGGCCAATAATATCCCAACCTGCGTATTCATTCATAGAGTTTAGGACAGGACTGGTGTAGTCCACAGATGCTTGAGTGGACTTCTTCTATAACTTTATTTGCTCCTTGGATGTCGACGCATCTAAGAAGAATGCCATCAAACAACCATCTGGAGAGAGCATCTCCCTCGAGGAGGGTACACTTGGTAGACATTCTCCATATGTTGTTGCGTTCAGTACGATCTTCTAGAAGCCTTCCATGCTTTAGCAAACTGGTGAGGGGTCCTCTCCAATCTTCTACTTGCTCAATTTCTGCACACATTGGATCAAAGAATTCTTGTCCTTGGTTTCGATCCTAAGCTGCTTACCTCTGTGCTATTTCTTGTTCAATCTTGATTACTTCTTTGGTTGACAGAAGCGCTCCAAATGGATAAGGAGGGACTCAGGGAAAGTATTTCTCTTGTCATCTGCATCGACCTCTATTCTTAGTTCAATGTGTCTCCATTCTGCCACCAAGACGAGCCTGGGCCCTGATGAGGATAATTGAATTGTAGCACCGAGAGTGTCTTTTCTCACATCATAGATCCCTTTGAGTTGTCGGATTACCAACTCAGAGTTACCATAGATCTTAAGCTGCTCTAAGTTGAGATCGAAGGCTATCTCGAGTCCAATTATAAGGGCCTGATATTCTGCCTCATTATGAGAACCGGCTTGAGCTAGAGAGAAAGAAAGTGAAAATATTTCTCCTCTTAGACTCAGGAATACTACTCTGGCACCTCCTTGATTTGATTGGAATACAATTCCCACACAAGAGTAAGGTCAACAAGGAATTACTTCTTCATCAGGGAAGTCGCTTGATAGAGGAGATTCTGCCAGTACAGGGTGTGCTGTGAGAAAGTCAGCCAAGGCCTGTTTGTGGGACATAGTGATCTCGAACTCCATCAGCAATAGTCCCACTTAGCCAGGCGTCCTGACAAGCATGGGCATGTCATGAGAAACTTTATCGGATCAGCTTTCGATATAAGTTTCACTTCATAACCAAGCAAGTAATGGCGGAGTTTTTACACTATGAAGATCAAGGCCAGACACATCTTCTCAAAAGAGGGATAATTCCTCTCGGCCCCTTGCATCCTGCAACTGAGGTAATATAATGCGGTTTCTTTTACTTCTTCATTGTTCTGTGCCAATAATGCTCCGAGGGACTTGTCTAAAGTAGTCACATATAGAATGAGGGGTCTTCCCAATACTGGTGTCAAGAGTACTGGAGGATTGAGTAAATAATGCTTGATGTCGTCAAGGGCTGCTTGATATGCTTCATCCTAGATTAATGGGGTATCTTTCTTTAGTAGGTGTGTAAATGGTTTACAGTGGCCTGAGAGGTTGAAGATGAACCTGCGAATGTAGACTAGTTGCCCTTGTAGGGAGCGTAGTTCTCGAAGCATCGTTGGTGATGGAATTTCTTAGAATGTTGTGATCTTGACTGGCTCGACTTCAAGCCCTCGATGTTTGATGATGAACCCTAAGAATTTTCTCAAGCACATGCCAAAATTGCATTTCAATAGGTTCATTTTAAGTTGATGCAGACGAAAACGCTCGAATACCTTCTCAAGGTCTCTCATGTGAGCATCCGCCTCTTCAGATTTTACCACCAAATTGTCGTATTGTCTTCGAAAATGGTCGTCAGTGATCTTTGGTATGTGGCGCCAGCATTCTTTAATTCAAAAGGCATCATTGTGTAACAGAAGACCCCTTTTGGAGTTAAGAATGCCGTGGCCTCTTCATCTTCAGGGTCCATCCTTATTTGATTATAGCCGGAGTATCCGTCCATGAAGGAAAAGGTTTGACAGTGAGCAGTAGAGTCGATGAGCATCTCGGTGAATGGCAACGGGAAGTCATCCTTAGGATAGGCGGTATTCAAATCACGAAAGTCAATCCACACCTTGATTTGACCATTCTTCTTCTTGACCGGAACAACATTTGCTAACCATTTCGGGTACTTGACTTCACGGATGAAACCTGCTTGTCTAAGTTTGGTTATCTCGACATCTAACTGCATTTCAAGCCAGGCCTGAACCTTCTTGATTTCTGTTTGACAAGTTTCACAGTCGGATCAATGTCGAGACGGTGAATGGCGAATTGAGGGACCAAACTAAGCATCTCATGGTAATGCCAGGCAAAGATGTCCCGGTTCGTTTTCAAGAAGGCTATGAACTCCTCTTTCTTATCTAAAGACTTTTTTGCTGAAATGAAGGTAGGTCTGGCGTCTGCTTCATCTCCAAGATTTATTTCTTCGAGTTCATCTGCTATGGCCTGACCACCTTCTTCCAAATCTTCTGGAGCTTCTTGCAACTCCTCATCATTGTTTTCAGGGACCTTGTGATTCACCTCAAATGTAGAGGCCCATGACCCTGACATCTCTGCTTCCAATAGGGCTCCGGAGCATGTCATGATTTTTGTGCCTTTCTCGGTTTGAGGGACAGAAGGGTCGACCTCAAACATGGGAAGTCAATCAGCCTGCAAGAGCTTGTTTTGGGGTTCGGCAACGGTTGGGCGTGAAGTGTCCTCGTGTGAATCACACGTCCCTTACGCAGATGTCCGTAGTGCTTGCTCCGTAGTGACCTGCACTTCATAGACTTGTACCATATGTCAAGACTCTTGAGAATAAAAAATTTGCCCCTTTAATTCTCTCAGCCTTTGCTCGAAGTCGGGCTCAGGGGGCCACTAGGGTTTCTTTGGCTTCGACTTCTTATGCTTCTTTGAAGAAGGTGGCTCAGCCTTGGCTTTAGCTACCAGGGCATAAGCAATTGCTAAGAATCTTTCTGCCTGTGTCAGCTTTCTCAATCGCTTCCGTTGCGCCTTAGTTTTGTTTAATCCCTCAAGTTCCTATCGAGAGCATCGAAGTCTGGATATATCAAGGTTGTACCTATAGGAGCCATAGACAAGGAAGAATGAGAAGCAGGAGAAGAAGGAGGAGTAGAGTTAGAAGGTGGGGAACTTTTAAGGTTGTTCCCCTCATCAGACCGATCTGGGCAGATTTTTACGTCATCGTCAGAGTTGGATAGGTGCAGGGGATCTTTTAGGTCTTTCCCTTGCTTAGACCATTGGAGAGCGCTTTTAATGTCGTCACCCTCATTGGATGTTTGCTGAGTGGAAGATGGCACGGGGATGTCTTCTTAACAGCATGAAGAAGGAAAAATGATTGTGTCGGGGATGAACTCCAGCAAAGTTGGCAACGGAGGAAGGGGCCTGAGAAACTCCCTCTCGATTGTGGGTTGAGCGGTCTTGTTTCTTCGACGAACAGCCCTTGGTGCCCGACTCTTTTTGGTTTTTTGAAGTGATGTTTAATTTGTCGCGCTAGGGTGGCAAACCGCTCTAGCTTGGCGAACTGCTTCTCGTCTTATGGACTTGAGTCTGCTTCGGCCATGGTAGATCATCCACAGCTGAGAAGTTGAGGGTTCTGCAGAGTCTGAGTCATTGATCAGAAGGTCCTGCCTTATGAGATCTTCTTACCCCAATGAGGAACTGATATGGGGATCACTTACAAGGAAGTTGAAAATTCTTGACATTCCCACATCTTCTCTGCAAATATATCAAGGAAAGTTGTGCATTTTGAATAATGACCTCTTATTTGATGGAATGGGCACCAACGATCTTCAGTCCCCTTAACAAGGCGAAGGGATTGCCTTGTCTGCTTTAGCGTGATTATGCCTTCCGGAAGCATTATAGTGAAGAGGGCGTAGAGGATACCTGGAAATTTGTCCTCCTCTTGAATAGTTATGGCATGGGAGGCCTTAGCTGCCCCAAAGGCCTTCTTTAAATCTTCAAGCATTATTTGACATTTCATAATCAGAGCCTCAATGATATCCTTCAACGTGTACCAGTCATCTATGGAATGATAGATCCTCTAATGGTAGGCACAATAATTTGCTTGAGTGTAAAGACCAGATTGCTAAGGGAACATGGCTTCTGAAATCTAGATCATAGTCTGCTCCAATAATAACTAGAATAGCATAGGGACCCATTCCTTCTCTAAGGGATAAACCTTGTTCCTATGCTTGGTGAAATAATCACTCCGATCAAAGTTAGCTAGTGGAGGTACCCGATTGTATGACTGTTGTTGCTTACTAGCCTAGGGTGTTACCTTCGACGTGCTTACCTCTTTATAGAGGTCCAATGTTTTGGAGGGAGCTTCTTTGAATCAGTGACCATAACGGCTGCACTAATTGCCCCTTTTTGTTGGCTGCCCCGTGTATTATTTCGAGAGCCACCATTGCCCTAGTTGTTTACTAAACTTGTAGATGGTTGCAGGGCGCCACCATGATGGCGTGACAAACTTTCTATGTGAACTGATTTAGAGATCAACTCTGACATGGAGGTCAGATTAGAGGCCTCGACATTTAGAGTGATCTCAGGTTGCATGCTCTGCACACAAGTTTGGACTGCTTCCTTCTCGGGCATAGGATTAGGATATCGAGAAGCCAAGTTTCTCCATCTTGATATGAACTGATCTACGGGCACATCAGGGTCTTGACTCAAGGTGAGAAGCTCAATGATTTGAAATTCTCTCTCGACTTCATAGAAGCGTTGATAGAACAGTTTCTCCATCTCCTCCCATGTATGCATCGAGTTTGGAGGAAGTCGAGCATACCATTGGAATGTTGGGCCATCAAGGGCATCAATGAACTAGTGGAGAAGAAGTCTCCCGTCAATTGCTATTTCTCGATATGCTGCTATGCTGGTTTTGGGAGGTGGTTCCGTTGAATAGAGGAAACTTCCCTTTCTTATAGTCTGAGGGGAACGGGACCCGATCAATATAGGAAGGATATAGTCTTTGATAAGCCGTCGCACTCTGTATGCCTCGAATTTGTCTATTCTTTAGGCTATGGGTGACCATAGCGTCAATATCTGACTAAGAAACTGGATGAGGGACAAAATTGTCTAGTGAGGTAGACGGAGGAGGCTGCCGTGGAGGTACACCATCAGAGTGATGAGAATTGGCCTCATGGTTAACCTACTGGCGTGCAACGTCAATACGAGTGAACTTTTCTATCATCGCTGCACCATATCCTCGAACTTGTTCATGCGATCCTCCTGCGCATCACTGGACTCGCTTACGACCATTACGCTGATTGTTTCATTATGGGGGTCGACGTTAGTGGCAACAAAGAGTTTGCGAGCTTGACGGGTCGTACAAGGTAGGTCAGTCAGTAAGGGGTTATCATGCCCTGACTGAACTTGACGTTTTTATGCAGATGGTGTTTCAAACGATTATCCACGGTCTTGGGATTGTGGCTGAGGAGCCGGCTCACAACGGTCTTGGGACCATGGCTGTTGTGTGGCTGGGTCTTCTTCTACTACAGTAACCACAACATAGTGCTCATCGATCTCTTCTTCAGGTTTCATTGTCTGAATGCGGTAGAAGGGATTCGGGTGAAGAGGGCCATCAAAATTGGCTATTTTGATTGCCTTTGTCACCTCCATTGTCAAAATTCGCAGTCCTCTATCGTGTTTAGCCTTGAGGTTTTGATGGACGTTCGGCCAAAACTGTGATCTAGGTTGTGGCTAGTCAACTATTCCTGCAGAGGAGAGAGTTGTCTCCATCAGGTGTGGCAATGGATGTGGGTCAAGAACTAGAGTCATCTTGGGCTGGGGAGGATGAAGGACTCAATCTTCCATAAGGTCTATGCCCCGAGCTCCCTGATGAGCTCCAGAGACATGACAAAAGTTTTTGGCTGGTTCAGGATGGTACTCTTGGGGAAAACCTTCGAGTACCAAGGTTGAAAGTGCTTGCTCGATGAAGGAGGAGCATGCAGGAGCAGGGTTGACTTAGAGGAGGCCTGAGTCGAGGACGAAGAGACGCCTAAGATGGTGATGTGTGTGCGCCCCTTGAAGAATATCCCAAAGGCATGACATTAAACACGCCTTCACAAAAACTAATGGGCATGGTGTATGCCTGAATAGCGGAACGTCATGGGTAAAAATGACGGATGGGCATGCTCATGAGTAAAAGAGGTCCGTGAAAATAAAAACCCGGTCACGGTGAAAACCTGAAAGAGCATCGTGAGTAAAAAATGGATGATAAGGGTGGACATGGTCGAAAGGTCATGAGTAAAAGAGCCCCCAAAAGGCAGTTGGTGAAAACCGTCTCTACAGTGTTGCTTCCCAAGTTCGAATGAAAATATGTGAAGGACGCTTGAACCAATAAACAAGTTGATGCAACGCTTGCCTCAACAGGCGGCTTCAGCCCACATTCAAAGAGAAAAATCCTTGGTTTCATAATACCAATATCCAAAAATATGAGCTTCTGGGAAAAGATTATGATAGCTTGAATCTATTCGTAAAAAGGACTCGAAAGATAGAAGACTCGCCAAGATGGAAAGATAAGTCTCATGAGGAAGAACGTTATTCCCACAAGGTCACAAACACATTCCAAAAATGCTAAAAGACCACTATGAAGGCAATAAACTGACAAAGTCAAGGCGAACTTGCCAAAGACTTCAGTCCGCCCAGCCACAATTCCCTCTAGTTGACAAGCCCATACTTTCGGGGCAGGCTAACAAAATGCCCCCGACTGGACCCAGTAGATCGAGCCCACAAAGGTATCTTGACTGTCAAAAGAAAACTTGTTGTAGCAGCAAACAGTACCAACCAAAAACAAACAAACCCAAACCAAATGGGAAAAATTCCCTTCAGCATGACACTCGACTGCTAGACAGGCCTGATTATGACTAACAAGGTTCGTACAATATCGTCAGCTTTAGAATCACAAACAATCCACGCTAGACTGAGGACTTCGATACGATCCGTCAAAACAGTCTCTTCTCCCCCTAAAGTCTCTATGAATGGACCTGTACATTTCATCCAAACATCTTTGCATCCTAATTGTAGCATTGCGTGAATCTCCTCGGTGTTCACATGATCATGTGGCTAAGAAGAAAAAAGTAATAAAGCCAGAGGAAATTATCTGAATGTTGACGTTCTCACTTGTCTCAAAGCACAACATTCGGTGGGGCAAGCTGTTTAAACACATTTTTTCAGCACCTTAGTCCCTGATGGGGAATAAATAGGAAGCAGGTCAATAAAGCCTCAACATACAATGAAAATTTCAACAGTCTCATAATAGCCCCAGAACTGGTCAAGATCTTCATAAGCACTTCAAAAGGTCACCTGCTAAGTTTCATCGTAATCATGCTTGTCTAAGGCAGTGAACACAAAGAAATAATTTCAACGAAATTTGACTCTCGTACCCTGAAATGGACCCCATAGTTAGACCTATATTTTTAGTGCATCAAACAACAGTGGAACCGACACCATTGGATTCGACACAGTCGAAAGCCCCTATGGGTCAAGTTTCGGCTTAATCGAGTACCCCAAGACAAAGTTATGAGTAAAATACCGAAAAGGGGTAGGTCGCACACTATTCCTGTGTGGCCACCCTGCAGCAAAACACCATTAAAGGTGGCCCTTTTTACAGTCACAAGGAGAGAATTTCAGGGCCTATATCTCACTCGTTCCAAGTTCGATTGCGCTCAAATTTTGTACGCATGTTCCTCTCGTCAAGATGAGAGTTTCAATAAGTGGTACGCCCCGTGACGATGCCCGAGTAGAAAGAAAAACTAGAGAGAAATTGCTGATCCGTGAAGAAAATTACAAAAAAATCAGCTGCAGCACGCCTCACTCTAGCAGCAAAATCACGATGCTCGTGTACCTGATCGACATGAAAAAAATTGCATTATGTGCATAAGGTCTGAAGTTATCTCTTGTCCTAACCTCGCATATGGTGAACGGTTGGATTTCAGGTACGAAGCATCGAAGTTTCTGTAATTTCGACCGTCGAATTTCAAGATTCTGGAAAAAAAACTCAAGACGACGAAATCTTCATCCGGACATGAAATCAAGTTGTGTTTATTGCAATGTGATCGTGACGGCACACTCAGTGCGATTCAGTGAAGAAACAAAAGGAAAACGTTAAGGAACGAGTGCACTATTGATTCAAAATTTTCAAGATTCATCCAAAATTCAAGTTTCATAATCATGGCCTAAAAACATGATTCATGGTTGGAAGTTGGTATCAAATAGATCACCATTCTGAGCCCTATAAGGAAACAATCTTCTTTCGATTAAACGAGCAACAGAGCAACCCCGGATTAGTCATGAAAGATCACGTAAGTTCTAGGGAAACAGCAGGGATTGTTCTGGAATTCTACACATGGTTAGGCAGGGGCAAAACAATCATTTCGCACCCATTTTTTGGGCATTCACCCATGTTTGGGCCCAATTCTATATAAACTTGCAAAACTAAATTGTAAAGGACAACTGGTTCATTCTTTATAGATTTAATAAAGTTTTCAATTCCATCTTAAGCTCATGGGTGTGTCTTTGAGATTGAGAGAGGAGAGAGAAGAAAAGGGGTGATACACCTCAATAAGATAAGTTTCTCTCTACTTCCCTCTTTCTCTCACCTCTATCTCTCTTCTTTTTTCTCTTCTCTATCTCAATTTCTCTCTCCTCCCATCGTTTTCTCTCCTTTATCTCTCTTCTCTTTTCTCAAATCTATATCTCTCTCTCTCCTCTTCTCTCTTCTCCTTTTTTCCATCTCTACTCTATCTTTTCTCCCCTCTTTTCTCTCTCATCTCTATCTCTTATTTTCTCTCTCATCTCTCGCTTTCTCTTGTCTGCTTTCATCTTTATCTCTTTCTCTCTTTCTTTCTCTCTCTTCTCTTTTATCACAGACGATGCAAGTCTATCATGGTATGTGCTTTCTTTTCTTTCTCTCTCTTCTCTTTTATCATAAACGGCGCAAGCCTATCATCGCATGTGCCTTCTCCCTTCTTTTCTCTCTCTTCTCTTCTGTCATAGATAGTGCAAGCTTATTGTCGCATGAGCTTTCTCTCTCTTTCTCTTCTCTTCTATCGCAAACGGCGCTGGCCTTTCACCGTCTATGTTCCTTCTCTTTCCACTCTTTTGTCATAGCTGGCGCAAGCCTAGCACCGCCTGTGTTCTCGTCATGGTTCTTCCATCACATACAAAGGAAGCCTATCGCCACCTGTGCTCTTTCCCTCTCCTCTTTCTTCTGCTACTGCTGGCGCAAGCCCATTACCGCCTGTGTTGCTTCTCTCTCTCCCTTCTGTAATAGTCAATGCAAGACCATTGCCACCTGTGTTCTTTGTCTCTCTTCTCTCTTCTTACATAGCCGACAGAAGTCATCACCATTTGAATTTTCTCTCTCCTTCTCTCATTCCTGTCTGTGTCCTCCTCCTCTCCTTCTTTTCTCTTTCTTCTTTTTCTCTCATGGTTTTCTCTCCTATTTTGCTTCTTCTTCTCTTCTGTCTCTGTCTCTCTCTTTTTCTTCCATTCTTTTACTCTTTCATCTGATTAAGATACATCAGGATTAGCTTTCTACGATAGTCCTGTCGTTTAGTAATAATTTCGTTGTGCTAGTCAGAGTTACTGTGCTCGCTTCATCGCCACAATAGACTAGCCACTGTGTCTAGCTAGTTGGTATTAGTATGTTTAATAGTAATTCTGTTGAGCCGGTCTGAGCTATCGAGCCCGTTTTACTACCACACCAAGTCAATTACTTTTTAGTTTAGTCATTGTGTCGGCCTCACCACTTGGTCAAATTCTTCTCATCCTAATCTTAATCCTCTCATTCTTCTCTTCCTTTCTTTTGAATGTGCACGCATGTGTACATTCACCCAAAGGTAAGGTGGGGTCCGTTGACCACTTGTCTTATAACATTTTCTATACGTGTGTGATTGCAGAAACAGGAGAATACAAGCTAAGGGACACGATTCCGAACCAATTTTATGACTGGGGGGCTTTCTTCGTGATCTAAGAGGGCGCCCACATGACCCAACCCGAGTAAGTCCCAAACCCACCTTAAATTCCTCTCTCATAGGTTGGTCTATCTACCTTTGTCTCCCAACAAGCTTCTTGAGAGAGTGATCTCATCTCGGGTTCCCCTAAAACCCAAGACACGTACCGCCTGATCATCCAGATCTAGAGGGCGAGAACGAGGAACCTAACTAATCACTAATCACTGCTTTCTGTAGATTGCCCCTAGAATTGAGACGATTACCAAAACTTCGATTGTTTTCCCCATTTGATGATGGGGTTCGAAGTTTGCAATGATGTTTAAGGAGGCGAACTGCTTTAAAGATTAGGTCCGATATAGAGGTCAGGTTTAATGCCTCGACATGCAAGGAGATTTCCAACTATATGTTGTGCACACATGTTTGGACTGCATTAATTTCAAGCATGGGAATAGTTTGGTACGCAGCCAGATCTCTTCTTCTTGTGATGAACTGATCAACCGGCTCATCTAGGCTCTGGGTCAATGTGAGAAGTTCAATAGTATGGACTTCTCTTTCAACTTCATAGAAGAGCTTGTAGAACAATTCCTCCATTTCCTCCCAAGTTTGCACTCAGTTCGAGGGAAGTCCAGCATACCACTTGAATGTTGGCTTGTCGAGAGCTTCAACAAACTAATGGAGAAGAAGCCCCCCATCGGCTGTTGTCTCTTGACACACCGAATAGAATGAGTGATATGCTTGTGAGGTGAACTCATGTCGTTGAGGAGCGGGAGTCTTCCCTTTTTGTAATTTGAGGGAAATGAGAGTTGATCAATATAAGAGGGATAGGGCTTCCGATACAGGGCTATATCTGGTACTCCTGGTATTTGCCGGCCTCGGCAAATGGTGGGTGACCATGGCATCAATGTCAGCTTGTGAGACCTAATGAGGGGAAGAGTGGTCAGGTGAAGGAGTTGGCTGCCTCGGGACCAGATCAACTGGATGAGGAGATTTGGCTTCCTGGTGAGATGAGTTTCTAGGGAGCCGGGTACCTTCCATCAGCTCACTCTTCTCCATCATCTTGCGCATCATATGCTCAAACTGATTCATACAGTCTATTTGATCATCATTGGGATCCCAAATAACCATCAAGCTGACTGTTTCTTCAAGGGGATTTCTCTCTTATGCGATCGGAGTCTGGCGTACAAACCGAACTGGGTGCGACAGGTCGGTCAGTAAGGGTTCGACATGCCCCAACCGAGCTCGAACTTTATACATTGATTGGGTCAGGACTGGTTTGCGATGGTCTTGGGACCACAGGGGCTACAAGGTTGGTTATCTCCTACGACATTGACAACCATGCAGAATTCCTAGTTTTCCTCCTAAGGCTTTGGTGCAGCCTGTAGTGGATAAAAGGGGTTTCTGACTAGAGGGTCAGTAGGCATGTTTGTCTCGAGAGTCTTGGGTTCTTCTCTCGGCATTATTTGCACGCCTCGCTCATGTTTGGCTCTCAAGTTCTTGTATACTTTTCTCTAGAATAGAGATCAAGACTGTGAATGGTCCATTATTCTCAAACATGAGAGGGTTGTCTCTATGAGGTGAGGCAAGGGATGGGGGCCAGAAACAGGGGCCAGGTCAGTTTTCTGCCTTGGCTTAGGGAGATATGGGGGATGGAAGACCTCATCACCCAAGGGAGCCTTGCCCCAAGCTCTTTTGTGAGCTCCAATGGTAGGGCCAGTCTGAAGAGGGTATTTCAAGGGGGTACTCTTAAGGAAGGCCTTCGAGTATCAGGTCTTGAGCAGTTGGACCAAGGGAGAGGGGACGAACGGGGGAGGAGATGGCTGCCATTGGACTTTTGGTTGGGAGCTCGAGGCTGCTTGTGGAGGTGGCATGTGGGTGCCACTTGTAAAGGGAATTTGGGTGACCTGGGGGTCAGCCCAAGCTAAAGCAATTGGTTGAACCTTTGAAAGTCGCATACTTTGAGCATATTTTGTGAGGGCGTGTCCTTGTGACCTCTCCACACAAACTGAGCAGGCATGTGCTTAGTTAGATGCCTCGATCTTGCCCTCGGTCAGGGTGACCTGATGGCTTAGCTCCGGGTTCGATATGGACCCGGGTCCTAAGACCGCTCACTCATGAACCATGTCAAGAGGACACGGGCAGGATTACTAATTGATGAGAGAGGAATTACGGTGTGAGGTGGGACTTACCTCATGTAGGTCTGTGATTCACTCGGGCTAAATCACGTTGGAATGCCCCTAAGACTTATGGCTGGATCGAAATCGCTTCATTTGGCCTATTTCTTCTTTTCCTTCAATCACACACACACATTAGAGTACAAGACAAGTGGGTCTAAGGGTGAGCTCACATGTGCATGTGTACTCAAAGGAAAACAAAAAATAACATGATCAAGTTCGTATCAATTTGACAGCCTTCCGGCGTCTCCTTGACAAAGGATTAACACTACATATTTTTACAATACAAGGGTGAGGGAATAAAAGGGTTAGATAGAGAAAATTCATTAAAAGGAAGAGAAGGGAGAGTAAAAGGAGGAGAAAATACACAAACGACGGGTTGTTGCTGTCTGCGAAAGAGAGGAGAGATAGAAAGAACATAGACGGCGGCTTAACGCCATCTGCAAAGAGGGAAGAAAGAGAAAGAGCATTGACAACGGCTTGCTTGTCGTCTGTGAAATGAGAGAAAAGAAAGAGAGGTAATGGGGGAGAGGATACAAGGGTAGCAACAAGGCCCATCAAAAGTGGTAGGCCCACGTCATTGCCCCTGCAAGAAGAGAGAGAGAAAGAGATTATAGGGAATCGAAAAGGAAAGCAAAGAAGAAGAGAGGATAAAAAAAAAAGAAGAGAATAAAGAGGAAAGAAGAGAGAAGAAAGAGGAAAGAAGAGAGAAGAAAGAGAAAAGAAGGGAGAAGAAGAGGAAGAAAGAGAGACAATGAAAAGAAGATAGAAAAGAGAGAGAAGAGAACACAAATGACAACTTGGCTTCTGTCTGTGAAGAAGGGAGAGAGAAAAAGAACGCATACGGTGACTTGCCTATTGTCTACGAAGAAGGGAGAGAGAGAAAGAACACAAATGACGACTTGACTGCCATCTACGAAGATGGGAGAGAGAGACAAAACACAGATGGTAACTTGATTGTCGTTTGTGAAGAGGGCAGAGAGAGAAAGAGCACAGATAGTGGCTTGATTATCGTCTGTGAAAGGAACGAAAAGAATAAGAGAGAAGAACAGAGAACACAGGGACGGTAATGAGGCCCGCTAAAAAGGATAAGCTCACGTCACTGTGCCCGTGAGAGGAGAGAGATAGAGATCACAAGAACCCCAACAAGGGCACAAAAAAGGGTAAGCCCACATCATTACCCCTGTGCAGAAGGAGAGATAGAGACATAAATGGTAACTTGCTATCATCTGTGAAGAGAGAGAAAGAGAGAATTGACATAGGCGACTACTGATGCTGCCATTCGTATCAAAGAGAGAAAGAAGAAAGAGAAAGAAGAGAGAAGAAAGAGAGAGAAAGAAGAGAGAGGAGTAGGAGAGAGAAGAGGAAGAAAAGAGAGAAAGAGAGCAGATAGAGACACAGATGGCAGCTTGCTGCCGTCTGTGAAGAGAGAAAGAGAGAATTGACATAGGCAACGGCTGACACTACCATCTATATTAGAGAGATAGAAACAGAGAAAGATGGCGAGAGAAGAGAGAGAAATAAAAGGAGAGAGGGAGAGAGAAGAGAGAAAGAAGAGAGAGAAGAGAGAGAAAGAGAGGGAGAAAGAAGAGAAAGAGATGAGAGAGAGAAGAGAGAGAAGAGAGGAGAAGAAGAGAAGAAGAGAGAGAGAGAAGAGAGAGAGAGAGAGAGAGAGAGAAGATAGAGAGAAGGAAGAGAGAGAAGAGAGAGAAAAGGGAGAAAGAAGAGGAGAGAAGAGAGAGAATGAAGAGAGAAGAGAGAGAAAGAAGAGGAGAGAGAAATTTACTAAGGAGTACCCATCCAAATTTTCTCTCTCCTCTCTCTCTCTCCAAGCTATGACCCAACACTCAAGCAAAAATAAATTTTTTATTCATCCAAAGGGCGTAATGAGATAATACGTTCTTTATATAAAATTGAGACCCAAACATGGGTGGATGACTAAAATTTAACCTAATTGATAAAAATTAAGTATTAAAAGAATTCAAAAGACTAAGAAAAGGGGGCAAAATGATGATTTTGTCCCTACATCAACAATCTGAGTAATTTCAAATTAGACCTTGTAATGGTTGTTCAATCGTTCTATGACCGATTCAGGGCTTTTATGATCACAATCAAGTTTAAAGATTATTGTTTTCTTGATGAGTTGGAGAATATGATTGTTTTCATACCAATTTCGAGGCGTAGATCTGAGTTTCGCACCATGAATTATGATGTGGCAAAAACATAAAAAAATGTGCAATCTTAATTTTAAGATTCAGCCTATTTCTCGATGTTTTTCGATGATTTCTTGATTGTAGCATCACAAAAAAGTTACCATAATCATTTTGCAAAATGAACGTCTCGATTTGATGCCCGGATGACCTTTTTTCAAATTGGGAAACTTTGGCCGAAGTTTTGATTTCGATGGCCAGAATTGCAGCAACTTCGTACTCATTATGCATCGATTCTGACCGTCAATCATGTGCGAGGTTTGATTCAGGTGAAGCCTCTGACGTAGGGCTCGCAATGGGTTTGGTTTGAGGTCGATCTGACACTCGAGTGCTGTGATATGGTAGTTTGATTGGTGAGATGCGTGGATGGAATTTTTCTGCACCTTTTACGTTTTTTCGGAAAAATTATTTCTTTGATTTCTCCCGACTCTGGCAATATCACCGTGCGTGCCATATATCAGATCGACTGGGTTGACTAGACAAACGTGCTCCCAAAATTTGGGCTCGATCCGACTCGGGATAAAGAACATATGACCTTGTGATGTTTGCCCCCAAATTAGTGATGAATAGTTTCCATTAATAGAAACTGGTTGCCCAAGGGAGCACCGTAATAGCGTACGGCCTACCCATTTTGGGTAGGTTGGCTATAACTTTCTCTAGAAGCTTCCAAACATATCGAAAATCAGTATCCAAGGATTTTCGACCATTTTGAATCCAATGGCAATGGTTTGGAGACCATTTGAGGGTCCAATAATGGTGTTGTAGTACAAAGCTCATTTTCTACATGATAGAGGCAGGATTTCCTTAAAATATTTTGACAACTGCACTGCCCAAAACTCATTGTATTGCAACAAAACTTGGCAGGTGTTCTTGAACGTTATCAGACCATTCTCGAACTGTTGGAATTTTCACTTCCGATAAGTGCTTATTGTCCTATGACTTCCGTAATCCATAGGCATTTTGGTATTTGCAAGCCTAGGTCGCGAACTTCTCTCTCGGTATTTTTATTGGGGATACAAGTGATGGAAAATGACCTCAAATAGTGTTGAGAGGAATGACAAGGAGGTCATCCCTCGTGTACTTGAGTAGACGCTGCAACTGGGCTGCCCCGAGCGGTGCGATGCATATGCAAAAGATATACCAGGCTAAGTCCAAGAAGACCAGAACATGGACAGTGGTTCTAGGCAGCCCGAAGGTTCCCCTGAGGTGTGGCTCGAGTGGATGGCCCAGGAGCTCTAGACTGTATGTGGGAGGTCACAGCCTTAGGGCCTCCTCCTCTACGTGTCAAGCCTCTTGCTGCAGGGGCCCGATGTGATGAAGAGTAGGGGGTTGCCTTGCGGCAACCCATAGGAGCAACGACAGCTGGAGTTCCATGTGCAGGAAGGGAAGGGATGGCCTTTCGGTTGCCTCGAGCAGTGGGACCGACAAGTAATTTACCGGTAGCAGGGTGCATGCGGTGCGTGGTGGCTAGCGTGCCACCCATGCAAGGTGCATTAGTGGAGGGTCCACCAAGGCTAGGAGATGGGGAGTAAGGGACCGTTAGGTCCCTCATCGCAAGAATCCAAGTTAAGACCTGGGAGCGTGACACAGGGTTAACACTCAAAAGGAAGGTCAGGAACGAGGTTCGTGCAATTGAAAAGGACTCATAAGTGCGGGGATCAGAAAATCCCAGACTCAAATTAAAAGGTTAAACAACCCCAAAGACATGTGTGTGTTAGTGTGCAGAAAACAAAAGAAAGTAAAGCCAAACAAGGACGATTTGACTATGGGGTAGCTTGTCCCCAGTGGAGTGGCCAAGCTGGTTAGGTTCCTCGATCTCACCCCCTGTGTCGGGATGACCTGGTGGTGTGATTCCAGGTTCGAGATGGACCCCGGACTCGAGATTGCTCTCTTGAGAGCCATGTAAAGAGGACGTGGGCAGGAATACCAATCGAAAAGAGAGGAATTTGGGTAATAGGCGGGACTTACCTCATGTGGGTCCGTGACATGCTCGAGCTGACTCTCATGGGCACCCTCTTAGATCACGTGGAATGACCTCTGACCTGTAGCCAGTTGGAAATCACCTCCCTTTTCTTGTCTCTTCTTTCCTGCCACCACACACACACATTAGAATATAGACAAGTGGGTCAGAAGACCCCACCTTATCGTAGGGTGAGCGCATAGGTGCATGTGTACTCAAAGAAAAATGAAAAATAACATGAAGGAGTCTGTGTCTATTCGATAGCCTTATGGTGTATCCTTGATAAGGGACATATTTTACAATAAAGGGAAAGGGAAAAGGTGTTAAATGAAGAAAAGACATTAGAAAGAAGAGAAAGAAAGAGAAGGAGATAGAGAGAGACGAACGCTGGCTTGGCTTTCACTCAGCACTTTAGAGGAAAATGAAAAGAAACAAGAAAGTTAAGAGAGAAGAGAGTGCGAGAAGAAAGTGAGAGAAGAAAAAGGAAGGAAACGGATGGCAGCTTGACTGCCGTATGTGAAGAGGGAGAGAGAAGAGAAAGGGAAAGCATAGACGGTAGCCTAGCTGCCATTTGTGAAAAGAGAGAATAGGGAGTGAGAGTACTCAGATAACGACTTGAGCTACCGTTTGTCAAAAGATAAAAGAGATAGTGAGAGTACACAGACGGCGGCTTGGGCTGCCATCCGTGAAAAGAGAGAAGAGAGAGCATAGAAAGTGGCTTTGCTGCTGTCTGCGAAGAGATAGAAGAGAGAATGAAAGTACATGAACAGCACCTTGGGCTAGCAGTCTGTGAAAAGAGAGAAGCGAGAGAGAGACAAAGCACAAATAGTGGCTTAGCTGCCATCTGTGAAAAGAAAGAAAGAGAGAGAATGTATAGACAGCGGCTTTGCTGCCGTATGTGAAAAGAGACAAAGAGAAGAGAGAATACACAGATGACAGCTTAGTAGTTATTTGTGAAAAGAGAGAAGGAAGAGAGAATGCATAGACCGCGGCTTATCTATCGTTCATGAACAAAGAGAGAGAAGAGGAGAGTGCACAGACGACGGCTTAGCTGTCGTCTATGAAGAAAGGGAAAGAAGAGAGAAAGAACAGAGAAAGAGAAGAGAGAGAGGAGAGAGAAGATCGAGAAGAAAGAGAATAATCATAGACTGCAGCGACACCCACCAAAAACGGTAGGTCCACATTATTGTCTCTGAGAAAGAAAAGAGACAAAGAAAGAGAATACAAGGACCGCAATGGGGCCCGTCAAAAAGGACAGGCCCACATCATTGTCCCTGTGAAGAGAGGGAGGCAGAGAGAGAGAGAGAATAAAGAGACCGCAGCGAGGCCCGCCAAAAAGGGTAAGCCCACGTTGTTGTTCTTGTAAAGAGAGCGAGATAGAAAGACAGAGATTGAAGAAAGAAAAGGAAATAAGAAGAGAGAGAGAAAAGAAGAGAAAAGAGAAAGGAAATAAGAAGAGAGAGAAAGGAAAGAGGAAGAGAGAGCAAGAAAAGAAAGAGAGAGAAAAGAAGGAAGTAGAGAGAGAAAGGGAACAAGAAGAGAGAAAAAAGAAAGAGGAAGAGAGAGAAAAGAAAGAAAGACAGAGAAATGAAAGAAGAAGTGAGAGAAAGGAAAGAGGAAGAAAGAGTAAGAAAAGAAATAGAGAGAAATGAAGGAAGTAGAGAGAGAAAGGAAAGAAGAAGAGAGAAAGGAAAGAGGAAGAAAGAGTAAGAAAAGAAAGAGAGAGAAATGAAGGAAGTAGAGAGAGAAAGGAAAGAAGAAGAGAAAGGAAAGAGGAAGAGAGAGAAAGGGAAGAAAGAGAGAACGAAGATGAGGAGAGATTAGGAGAGAGAAGGAGAGGAGGAGAGAGAAAGAAGAGGGAGGAGAGAGAAGGAGAGAGGAGAGGAGAGAGAATTACCTCTAACGTCTAAGGGTACCCACCAAAATCTTCTCTCTCCTCTCTCTCTCTAGACCGTGCCCTAAAAACACTTAAACAAAAAGCCCAAATTTTATTGATCAAGCAAGGGGTTTTTACATGAGCACATCACGTGCTGAAATAGATTTTAGGTCCAAACATGGGTGGATGATCAAATTCTGACCTAGTTGATGAAAATTAACAATTAAATGAATTAAAGAAATTCTAAGAAAAGCGGGCAAAATGATGATTTTTCCCCTGCACCATCAATCGGTGAAATTCAAAATCTGATCTTGTAATGGCCATGCAACCTTTGCAATCTTCAAGGTTCCATTTGGGATCCTTCCGGTCTTCATCCTGCCAAAAGATTATTCTTTCTTGATCGACTCGGGGCCGCAGTCAGTCTCTTATTCAATTCCTGATAATTTCTCTCGCAATCATCTGACGTTACGAACTTTACTTCCTTCTTGGTTAGGCCAATCAGGGGAAGTGCTATCTTTGAAAAACCCTCTACAAAATGTCTATAGTACCCTACCAGACCTAAAAAACTACAGACTTCAAACACATTTGTTGGTCTTCCCCACTTAATTACGGCCTCAATTTTACAAGGGTCAACGACAACCCCGTCCTTGAAAACATTATGTCCGAGGAAAGCGACGCTTAGGGGCTAGAATTCACTCTTAATTAGCTTGGCATACAACTTTTAGATTTTATGGTCTGGAGGACCATCCTTAGGCGTCTTTCATGCTCATTCAAACTCTTTGAATACACGAGGATATCATCAATTAAAACCACTACAAAGTCATCTAGGAAGGGTCTAAAAACATAGTTCATCAAATCCATAAAGACAACTGGTGTGTTGGTTAACCCAAATGGCATCACCAGGAATTTGTAATGACCATACCGAGTTCTGAATGCGGTCTTGGGAACATCGCCTTCCTTAACCCGTAGCTGATGGTAATCCGACCGGAGGTCAATCTTAGAAAATACTTGGGCCCCTTGAAGTTGATTAAATAAGTCACCAATTCTGGGAAAGGGATACTTATTCTTTACTGTCACCTGATTTAGCTGTCTATAATCAATGCATAGTCTCAAATACCCATCTTTCTTCTTTACAAATAGAACCGGTGTGCCCCATTATGATAGACTAGGTCGGATTAACACCTTATACAATAATTCCTCCAATTACTCTTTTAAATCCTTTAACTTAGCTGAGGCCATCTTGTAAGGGGCTTTAGAAATGGGAGCAGTACCAGGGGCTACCTTTTAAACTCGATCTCCCTCACTTGTGGTAGAGAGGTTAACTCTTCAGGAAAGACCTCAGGATATTCTGTCAACATCAGTATCACTTCTAACTTGGACGAGATATCCTGATGTTCTATTATATAAGCCAAGTATCCCACACATCTTTTGGCCAATAGACGAGATGCCCGAAGGGCTGAGATGATGTATGAAGGGGAAGCATCTTTTATACCCGAAAAACGCAGCTCATGTTGGTATGGGTATCTAAAAGTTACAATCTTGTCATAACAGTTTACTGTGGCATAGTGGGTGGACAACCAGTCCATACATAAGATAATATCAAAGTCTTGGATATCTAGGAGTATCAGGTCTATATGTAAACATATGCCCGTCAAGTACAACCCCACAATGCTTATACACTATTCAGTTTCTATAGATTATCCCATGGGTGTGCATATTACCAAAGTCAAATCAAGTTTTGCAGATTAGCATTCAGGTGGCCTGCAAAGTGTGGTGGAACAAAAGAATGGGAACATCCTGGATCAATTAAAATTCATGCTTCAATTTCACAGACAAAAAGCGTACCTCAAATAATCGATGTCGACGCCTTATTTTCTTGCTCAGTTAGGGCAAAAACCCAACCTTGTGTTCTTGGTCGATCCTCTAGTCCTTTGACTTGGCAGTCTTTAACTAGATGGCCTGGCTTGCAATATCGGAAATAAGTCCTGGTCTTCCTAAAGCATTCGGGTGTCGTAGGATTACCCAGACCACAATGAGGGCAGACTGGACATTGATTTCCCCTTACATCACTCAGAAAAGTCTGTTGAATCTTAGCACTACCCTGATCATTCTTACCCTTAAATTCTCCCCTTGGAGGTGGTCAGGAATTCCTCTTAAAATTCCAGGGATGTGCGATCCCCAATCTCCCTTCTTTCGTCAAACAAAAATCTTCGCAATCCCTTTCTATTTTTAGGACAAGATCCACCAGTGGAGAGAAGGTCTTGAGATTTGTTGAAATGATCCTTCCTCATATATTGGGTCGAAGAGCCCTCTCAAATTTACTTGCTTTTCGCTCCTCAATATCAATAATATGCGGCGCGTATCTTGAGAGCTTAGCAAATTTTGTTGTGTACTGCTCTACGAACGTCTTTCCCTACTATTGCTCTATGAATTCCACTTCTTTTCTTTCCCTTACAGAGTCAGGAAAATACTTTTCATAAAAAGCCTCTAGAAAATTCTACCAAGTGGCTACAGTTCCTGATCTCTCCCAGGACTGCTTTACTGAACTCCACCAGTGCTCAGCTTTTCCTTCAAGCATGAAAGTGCCCTGTCTCACTTTCTATTCATCTATACAATTTAAGACTTCAAAGATCTTCTCCACTTGTCTTCTCCATCTCTCTGCTTTTTCTACTCCCCCTTATCCCACAAAGGTCGGAGGTGCCAGCCTCCAGAATCTTTGTATCAAACCACTATCGCTTTGGTTAGTGGAAGGGGTAGATGGGGCCGACATCGATTCCCTCATTATTTGTGTCATGGCCCCTAGAGTTCTAAATAATTCACCGAAGGCCTCGGTGTTCTTGTTGCTTGAACTCTCATTGTTGGCATGAGTCCTCGGCATCTTCAACCTAAAACACAAGCATCCAGTTACAAGTCTATCTAAGAACTATCCTAAAGACAGTTCTAAAACTTTCTAGACTAAGAATCCTATCCTGGCTACTCTGATACCATAACTTTCACGACCCTCCCTCTGACCCCTGTTGTACCTTACGGAGGGCAACAGAGTGCTGGATCACGACCGGAGGTTGTGAATGTCACTCAGGTGGGAGTGGCTCAACACGTGTTACGAGTGCGGAATCAAAGCAAACCATGAAAATAAAACTAAAATTCATGTCATGAGACAAACATTAACCCAAAGCAAAGTCATATTTATTTATACATTCATTCATCAAAATGCTTTACAATCAGTTCAAGGCACTACTGGCCCACAAAAAAAAATAGAGCTACAAAAACATCTCAACGACACAGCCACTAAACACCTACTATGAAAACCGTTTGTAGGATCCTTTCTCCAAAAGTTCGAGCTTCGCGTGTTCGACACACAATCTCATTGTCCGTCCTTTAGATCAAGACTATCACTCTATAATCATGGGAATAAAAATGGAATGAGCTAACAACCCAATAAGTAGATCTACACCCTTACATTTCAACTCTATAAATGGTAATAACAGTTAACAATACTCACTAATTTACAAAGATATCAAAACGTTTCCTCTATTATGTCCTTTAATACTCTCACAGTATAAGGATGAACACAGTTCAGTTATCAGGAACATGTAGTGCATAAATCATACATCATTTCACTTTAAGCAGACAGTAAGACTAACAGTTTACAGTTTCACGTAGTGAAATCTAGAGAAGCCTACTCCTGAAATATAAGTTTCAACGATCAAGTCAAGCCAATCCTATAGCATGGAACCTCTACCCTCGCTCAAGAGGGAGGACAATGACAAGTGGGTGTCCTACCTTGTAATGTCCTCGCACACACACACACACACATCCTCAGCGTGCTTTCGGGATATTCGATAGGTAGTGCCCTTGCAAGACATGACCCTCTCCTTATGCCCTTCTGGCGAGAGGGCGTTACACTGCCCTATTATCCAGTTTTACTTCTTGACCCCATTCCTATCATGGGGGTCGAGGTACAGTCAATAATTTTTTGGCAAATCAGTATCCAACCACCAATGGGTGTCTTATTGCGTGGTGGTCAGTGGTACAATATCTCACAGTATAAACAGTATCACATTACCCATTACCAATGGGTGGCCCATTTTGTAATGATCAGAGTCAGTATCAATTTCATAGTCACAGAATAACAGTATCCACTACCAATGGGTGGCCCATTACATAGTGTCAGTATCCGTTCGGCTTATGAGTATCACAGAATGATAGTATCAATATCACATAATGATAGTATCAGTTTCACAGAATGATAGTAGTAATATCGTAGAATAGTAGTATCTGTATCACAAAATGATAGTATCAATATCACATTTTGAGTATCACAACTCACATTTCCTGCAATTTCAGGCCATGATGTCCGATCCTAAATAGAGTCATAAATTTCGATTCACTTAGAATTCAGAGATGGTTCCTAAACCAATTTTACACTAGACACGTACAGATTTTAAATGGGGGTGGTTTGAAAGTAATTTGACCCTTTTTGGCCCTTCAAAAGTGTAATGCAATGGGGGCTCACCATCTGTTTCCTACTGTATACCTAAGACAGTGACATGTCTCACTTAACGTTCAATTCATAAGGCATTTCAAGGTGGTTCCAAAACTAAAGTTCGAGTATAAACACTCATATTTTAAAAAAGGGAAGTTTAAAAAAATTTGGACTCCATTTGGTTACTCAAACGTTTTTGACAACCAAAGTGATGGTTCTGAACTTAAGTAAAATTTGTCTACAATAATATACCTTTACATATAATGGGATAACTTTCAATATTGGAGGAATTTGGAAATGTGTTCAAAATGTGATTTCAAGAATACTCAGAGATCTTTCAAATGGTAATGGCTTAAGAGAAACTGAACTCCATTTGTTTAGCCAAAATTCATGACAACAAGAACACCATTTTTGAAAATTTACTAAATCTGTCAATAGTGACTAATGTGCACATTTTAAAACATAATTCTTCATGCATAAAGAATTTCAGCAAGATTAAAACATGAATATTTTAGTAGACACAAATATCTTTCCAATGGCATTGATTTGAGGTCATTTGGATGTCATTTGGCTATTCAAACTCTTAATATAAAAATATGCAAGTTCTTTGAAATTCACAGTGTCACAGGGCATGCTTCATGAAACAATAACTTTCAATCCACAGTAGATATTAACATAGAATCAGTTCCATTTAATTTAGACATACATAATTATGTTTCCATAAAGTTTTGTGAGCAATAAACTCATTCTTAACATCAAAACTAACCATACAGTAGAGGCATCAGTTCAGTAGACTGGTACATAAAATCACTATAAACATTTGTTCTTTATCACATTTTCCTTGCTTGTAAGAATTCAATTTCATGCTTCTATAAACTTGATGTAGGGGTGGTAGATCCACTTAATCAACAATGATGCCTTCAATTCTTCTATTACAATCTTCCTCAAGCTTCTTACAAGGCTTGAGTCTAACTGTTGGCTCTTAAGTACCCTGTTGACCGGGTGGCAGTCCAAGGCTGGACAAGTGGAAGCACCACACATGCACAAGGACAAGCGCGGTGTGTGGCAGCATGAATCTGGTAGGTGACAGTGACACGCACGACACTACACGTGTGGCGCTGCACGCACGACGTTAGTCCATTTTGCTAGATCTTACTGCTGCTTGTGAAAATTTCTTCTTCTTCTTCTTCTTATACACTCATGGTTCTGCCTCTTTGTCCCCCTTTCACAAGCAGCATTACGCTCGCAACGTTGCTCCTTTTCTCTTTCACAGAAGGTGATCCCCTCTCTCTTCAGAGACGGCGATGCCCCAGACGGTGCTGACCTTCCACACGCAGCGTTAGTATCCAAGCACGGTGTTGGTCTTCTCTCTCTTCACACCCAACATTACCTTTCATGGACGGTGATACTTCCTTGACATGCACACCGGTAAGCTTTCCCCCCTTTACTGCAGCATGTTCTTCATTGTTATCAAACTTCTACCGCAATATGTGTTTCCGTGGCCTAAAAATCATGGTCCTCACAGGGAAAGGCAATGGTGGGTGGATGGGTCATCCGAGGTAACCAAGGCCTTCTTTTTTACAATGTTGAGACGATGCGGCCTCGATTAGGGCAAAGGCGGCCAACATTCCTATGTTGTCATCCAGGCCCTAATTGCTAGATGGGTCGTAGTATGTCCCACCTAGGCTTGGTTATGGCCTCTAGAAATGGGTTTGTCCGGACAAATGTCTCGCACATTTCTAAGACGAACCCTAGCAATGGAGCGGGAGGGGGGTTTAAAAGGACAGCTCCCTCCATCTTGACTGCTCCCTTTCTTATTGCCTCCGCTTGGTCAAGAGAACTTTGGTCATGCTTCCCTGGAACAAGCATCGGATCTCGTGTCAGAGGCCCATGCGACTGACAAAAACCTTCAACAGGGCAGTGGTCTAGGGAGGAAGGGGCATTCCCCGCCTCTGCACTGGCGAGTCGGGTCTTTCACAAGGGGATTGGAGAGGACATAATCTTCTGAGACTCCAGTGTGTGGCAAGACTGGGCCGTGGGTTGGACTTCGCTTCTTCCTTTCTCCAAAGATGAAAAGTAAAGGACCTTAGGAATTTGAAGGGTCTTGGTTGGACTCCGTCGATGCAACCTATAGGGTTGGGACGGGTCGCCCCCATGCTCTTCGACACGTAGCGTCTCAAGTATCTGCAGAACTTTGGGCCGGTTTGTGGAATAACCGATTTTAGGGGTAGGAGTGTCATCCACTCCATATAAAGAGGATGGGATGCGTAAGATTTTCCGACTGACATTTGGTTGTTTCTCAGTTGTCTGTGCCACTTCAGCTTTGAGCAAGGGGACAGGGAACCGCAGTACTTTCATGTCTCCTATGTGGCAAGTGGGCGTGGATGGTTAGATGCTTCGATCTCACCCTCAGGTTCGGATGACCGGGTGGCGTGGCTCCGGGTTCGAGATAAACTCGGGACCTAAGACCGCTCTCTCGTGAATCGCATAAGGAACATGTAGGCAGATATACCAACCTGTGAGAGGAGTTTAGTCGTGAGACGGGACTTACCTCACGTGAGTCCGTGACACGCTTGGGCTAGCTCGCATGAGCGCCCTCATGGATCACATGGAATGCCCCCTGGCCTGTGGCCGGTTTGGAATAGTCTCGCTTGACCTATTTCTCCTCTCCTGCAAACACACACACACATTAGAATACATACAGGTGGGTATGAGGACACTACCTTGTCATAGGGTGAGCGCATACGTGCATGTGTACTCAAAGGAAAATGGAAGAATTAACATAATGGAGTCCGTGTCAATTCGACAGCCTTCCAGCGTCTTCTTGACACACTCTTAATACATAGTATACAGTAAAGAAAGAAAGAAAAGAGGTGAGATAGAGAAGGTGGAAGAGAAAAGAAAAGAGAAAAGAAGAAAGAAAGAAGAGTTTGAAGGCTAGTAAGCTTTTCACCTAATACTTCAAAGAAAAGAAGAAAAGAGAATTTGAAGGCTGGTCTTCTTTTCACCCAGTACTCTAGCGAAATAAAGAAAGAAGAAATTGAAGGCTGGTCTACTTTTAACCAGTACTCCAAAAAAAAAATGCAAAAAGAAGAAATTGAAGGCTGGTATGCTTATCACGCAATACTACAAAATAAAGAAATTCGAAAGCTGGTTTGCTTTTCACCTAGTTCTTCAAAGAAATAAAGAACGAAATTGAAGGATGGTCTGCTTTTCACCCGGTACGTCAAATAAATAAAGAAAAGAATTGAAGGCTAGTCTGCTTTTCACCTTGTACTTCAAAGGTAATGTGTATTTCGGAAATGAAAGAGAAAAGAGAGACAAAGGCAGGTATGGCATTCACCCAACTCTTCAGAGATAAAAGAGACAAAAGAGGAATGAACGCTGGTTTGTTTATCACCTAGATCCTTCAAAGATAAAATGTATTTCGTGAAAGAGAATGAGGTCTAATTTTCTTTTCACCTAGTCCCTCATAATGCCAGTGAATAAATAGAAATAAAGAGAGGAGGCTAGTTTGGTTTTCACCTAGCTCCTCAATAGAAAGGATTGAGAAAAAATGAAAAGAGAGAAAAAGGCTAGTTTGGCTTTCACCCAGATCCTTCAGAGAAAGAGATAGGAAAAATGAAGGCTGGTTTGTTTTTCACCCAGATCCTTTAGAGATAAAGAAAGAAAAGTAGTTGCTTTAGAGAACAGAAGGAGAAAAGAGATGAGAGAGGGTGAAGGTTAGCTTGGCTCTCGCTAAACCTTCTAAAAGGGAGAAGACACGCAAAAGAATGAGAGAAGAGAAGAGAAGAAAAGAGAAGTGAAGAGAAGAGAAGACGTTTGACTGGGCTGCTAGACTGGAACAGTGGCAAGACTGACATGACGGCTGCTCTGACGCGACAGCTAGAAGGGCAAGGTGACTTAGACCAGCATGACGACTAAACTGCTTGATGACAAGATTGGCATGACGGCTGGTTAGACACAACGGCTGGTCTAACACGACAGCTAAACAGGCACGATAACTAGACCAGCACGACGACTAAACTGCTCGACGACAAGACTCACACGAGTACAAGGTTTATCCTGCCCTCTGGTCAAACAAGAAAAGGAGGGAAAGAGGAGAGGTGAAGACTAGCTTGGCTCTCGTCAGGTCTTCCAAAAGAAACGAGAGTGAAATAAGAGTGAGAGAAAAATAAGAATGAATAAAATACAATTAGAGAAAGTAATTAGAATAAAATAAAATAGATAAAGAAGTAAATTAAAATAAAATGAAGTAAAATAAAATAAAAGGGATGGAAGAAAATGAAATAAAATGAGATGAGGTAATAGGAATAAAGTAAAAGAGGTAAATAAAGTGAAATGAAATAAAACAAAATAAAATGAATGAAGTAAATAAAATAAAGATAAATAAAAATAAGGTGAGGGAACCTAAGATAAAATAAATAGAATAAGGGAAATATATTAAACTAAACTAAGGTGAGATAAATGGGATGGGTGGGGTTAAGTGGAATAAAATAAAGAAAGAATAAAATAGGTCATGGAAAGGAAAGTTCGATGTTTGAGTTATTAGGCTTACGGAGTGAAAGAAAGAAAAGAAGTCACGAGGAGTTTATTGGGTCATTGGTTTTTGTTTAGGGGTTTGGAGGAATGATGAAAACAAGGCGAAACAAGATGGGTGACGCGAAACGAAAAGAAAAAAAAAACGGGTATTTTGTTGATGGAATTCTAGAGAGAAAAAGGCTGAAATTGCAGAGAGGAAGATAGTGGAAGGGCCGGAGGTTGCAGGCGGCAGGGAGAGGATGAGAGGAGGCCCGTGTCGTTTGCTTTTAGAATAAGAGAAAGAGCAGACGGTTGCAGCATGGGAGGGAGTTGTAGAGAGTTTAGAGAGAGAGGAACGTGGTGGTGAAGATGATGGTTGCCGGTAGCAGAGGTGGAGATGGTGGCAGGAGTAGGGGCTGAATTTTTTATGGAGGAAGGAGGGGAGGTGAGATCAGGAGAAGAGGGATGGTTCCAGGGTAGAGATGGTGACAGCTGGAAGTTTGCGAGATAGGGGCAGCAACTGAGATGGAAAGAAATGGTTCAAAGCCTGGTTACAGGCAGGTGATTGAGAGAGGAGGAAAAGAGGTGGAGAAAGGGAACAGTGAGGTGGCGATAATGGGGGCTGGATTGCAGCAGGTGGTGGTTGTGGCGACTGAGAGAGGCGGAGGTGGCTGAGGTGGTTGCAGGTGAAGAGAGAGGGGCGAGATTGCGGGAGGCAGAGGTTGCTTTGTGAGGTGGTTGCTGATGAGAGGCAAGAAAAGGGGGCTGATTGCAGGCAGCAGGGAGAAGCATGGAAAATGAAAGATGGTGCGGTAGGTTGCTTGGTGGTGGGTTGTGGTGGAGTAGAGGCGCACGGTAGTGGGGTTGCTCGACAGTGAATGTCGTGGCCGGGAGGGCTTGGCAGTAGAGTTCGTGGCTGGGAGGGCTCGGTAGCGGAGGTCATGACTGGGAGGGCTCGGCAGTGGAGGTCGTGCTCGGCAGAGGTGAAGGTAGTGGCTCGGCAACAACAATGAGGAATGGGGCGCACGGCAGCCAATGGTGAAGGCCTTTGACAGTGAAGGGTGAGGAAAGGGGCACGCGGCAGTGAGGAAATAGACATGCGGGACCACAGGGAAAAGGGGAAAAGGCGGATGTGAGGGTGCACGGCGTGGGAGTGGTTACGCAGGGAGCAAATGACAAGGAGAGAAAAGAAAAGAGTATAGAGAGAAGTGAGAGAAAAAGAGTAGAGAGAGAAAGAAAAGTAAAGAAGAGAAGAAGGGTGAGAAGAGAGAGGAGAGAGAGAGAAGAGAGAGAAATAGTCACCTTAAGCCCAAGGGTAGTAACCCAAAAGTTTTTGTTTCCTTTCTCTCTCTTAAACGTGACCCAACAATGAACAAAGGATGAAATTTTTATTAAGTCAAAGTGGAGTCCTTGATACAATGCCAATACGTGATACATATATAAAACCTACCCAAACATGAGTGGATGATCGAAACATAACCTAATTGACGAAAATTAATAATTCAATGAATTAAAGAAATTCTAAAATTGGGAGCAAAATATGATTTTGCCTCTGCCCGAACAATCTATGAAATTACAAATCAGTCTTTGCTTCTTCGTGCGAACTTTCCATGGCTGATTTCAGACCTTTCCGGCTACCAACTGGCCAAAATAATATTGTTTTTTTGTTGAGCTCGAGAAGACGATCATTTGGGCATCCATTTCGAGCTATGGATCAGAGTTTTGGCTCACGATCATGACGTGACAAACCATGGGAAAACGTGCAACCTTAGATTTAAGATTCAACCAATTTCTTAGTGGTTTTCTTCGATTTCTTATGGGAAAATGATAAAGTTGTTACAATCATTCTGCAAAAAGAACAGCTCGATTTGGTGCCTGGATGACTGTGTTCCAAATTGAAAAACTTTTGCCGGAATCTTGATTTTAGTGGCCAAAATTTTCCATTGTTCATCCCTGATTTCTGAGGAATCCGACAGTCCATCACGAGCGAGATTCAACCTGGAGAAAGCTCTTGACCTTGTGGTCGTAACGGGTCTGATTTTACGTCGATCCAACGTGCGAACATTGTGATGCAAGAGTTTGATCGAGGGGACGTGCTGCTGAAAATTTCCTGCTACTTCTGGAGTTTTTCGACGAACTTCTCTATTCGATTTTTCCTGGCTCGAGCCATGTCATTGTACGTGCCACATATCAAATCGATTGGGTCGATGAGACGAACATGCTCCCAAAATTTGGGCATGATTCGAACCGGGATGAAGGAGATATTGCCATAGAAAGGTTGCCCCCAAAATTGCGAAGCACAGTTTCCATTAATAGAAACTGGTTCGCCGAGGGCGCACCATAATAGTGTACAGGCTACCCACCATAACTTGTTCTAGAAGCATCCAAATGCACTGAAAATTGGTTCCCAGAGGTTTTCGAATGTTCAGAATCCAATGGCGATGGTTTAAAGACCATTTGATGCTCCAACAGTGGTGTCGTAGTTCAAGGTCCATTTTCAGCATGATAGAGGCAGAATTTCCCAAAAATATTTTTGTTCATATACACTGCCATAACTCATCGGATTGCGACGAAACTTGGCTGGTGTTCTTAGGAGGCTCTTAGATGAATTCTTGCATGTTTTTAGACCATTTTGAGACTAGTAAAAATTTCACTTCCAGATCAAGGCTTATTGTCTTACGGCTTCCTTAGTCTACCGGCATTTTGGCACTTGTGGACCTAGGTCACAAATTATTATCTCCTTATTTTTATCGGGGATACAAGTGATGGAAAATGACCTCAAATAGCTTGCGCCGCCGAATGTTGTGCTTCGAGAGAAGCGAGAAGTACAACATTCAAAAAAAAAAATTGCTCCTTCGACTTTAGTTTTCTTCCTGGCCAGGGGATCACACGAATGCCAAAGGGACACTCGTACAAAGCTGCTTCCCGGGGGGGTGACCAAGGCGCTCTGAAGGCTGGGGGCCTTGTTGTGGACCCAGACGTGGAGACTTTTGGGGGATGTGTTTAGAGTCCTCACCCCTATCAGACTTTTTTGTTTTGGTTCCAACATCTATGGGGCTTGCTTAATGGCTTGTAGACCCAGTCAGTCAGAGTCCAGGCTTGTCTGAAAGTCAGGGGCCTTGCTTAAAGGCTTTCTTCCCAGTCAGTCAAAGAAGTTTTGCTTTGGATAGACAGCTAAGGAGCTCTTCGTCGGCATTTTGCTGGTACCCCCATTTAGCTTTGACAAGAAGGGTACCTCAGTGGCTCTGTTGAGCCTAAGAGGTGCTTTTTTTTGCCTGTCCCGAATGTTTGGTTTGGCTAGGCAGGGGTTTTGGTGAGGCAGCCACTGGGGACTTCACCCTGGCTACTGTGGGAAGGTATTGACCTAGTTTGACAGTTTCTTGTATGTGGGACCATCTTTGGCTTGTTAAGATGAATCTTCTTGTTTTTGGGTTGACTTCTTGGGAATAGGGTCCTTTAGCATGGAACCCTGACTTGCCGTCTTGACGATTCTTCTGGCTTTTGGGTCCTTTCATGAATGGACTCAGACTGTCGGATGTTTCTTGAAGCTCTTGTTTTTGGGTCCGGATAACAGGGCATTCCGCTACAAATAACTTTTTCTTTGAAATGCTGATTGAAGCCGCCTATGGAGGTGAACACTGCATCAACCTGCTTATTGGTCCAAGCGCCCTTTCGGGTTTTCAATTGAACTGGGGGAAGTGGTGCCATAAAGATGGTTTTCACCAACTTCCTTTTTATTAGGCTCTTTTGCTCATGACCAGATGGCCACGTCTGCCTTTTTCCATTTTTGCTCATGGTGTCTAGTACGGGTTCTTACTGTGCCCAATTTTTATTTTACGGAACACTCTTACTCATGGTTTCATGACCATCCTTGTCCATCATTTGTACTCATGGCATTCCCATTTTTGGGTTTACACCATGCCCGTTTTTTTGTGGGGGCAAGTTTAAGGTCATGCCTTGATCTGAGCAAAGCAGGTTAACATCGTGCAGTTAGAACGTGCACTATAGTTTAGAGTCATACAGCTAGACCGTGATGGTGACGGATGATAGTCTGTGGAGGCCATGAAGTGAGCATGGTGGTGGTTTGACTCACTTTGGGGTGATGGCACGACACTGTCTGTGAATGGGGAATTGTGTTTGGATGGAAGATGGATAATGGTGACCCACTAGCTAACGGTAAGTATGGGAAGTGGAATGACTCACCGTGATTTCGTGAGCGTGGGTATGACTCACTGAGGAATGTTGCAAGTTCTTGAAGGGTTATGGAGATGGACTGGTTGGGAGGAAATGGAGATGGATATTCATGCGCAGACAGACCGGCTAGGGGAGGCATGCGTAACACAGCATGCAAAGGGCATATGTGCATCGGGGGATACACATGTGTGGAGGCATGTTTAAGGTCATGCCACCAGGACCTGGGCAAAGCAGTTTAATGTCATGCGGCCAGGACATGCACTATAGTTTAAGGTCATACAGTTGAACCATTGTGGAAAGCAATTTATCGTCATGCGACCAGAACATGCACTATAGTTTAGGGTCATATAGCTGGACCATTGCGCGAAGAGTTTAACGTCATGCGGCTAGGACGTGCACTACAGTTTAGGGTCATATAGCTAGACCGCTGTGCGAAGCAGTTCAACATTATGCGGTCAGGACCTACATTATAGTTTAGGGTCATACAGCTGGACCGTCATGCGAAGCAGTTTAATGTCATGCGACTAGGACATACACTGTAGTTTAGGGTCATACAGCTGGACCGTGTATGAGTCGCCACGCATGTGGGTTACCAATGAGGGTTGGACTCATTGGGAGATGTGAAGTGAATGAGGCTCCATGGGGAATGAGCCTATGGATGGTAGTCTAACTCACTGGAGATGAAGTGGCCGAGGCCATTTATGGGCAGTGGGTTTAGATGGTGATGGTGGCTTAGTGAGGGATGGTAGGCGAAAGCGGACTCACTGGGGATTAGGAAGTGGGTGCAACTCCTTGGGGATAAGAGATTAGGGCATGAATGTGACTTTAATGGGGATGGAAAGGCGATGAGGGTCGGACCTTGCCGATGCGCACATGAACGGGCCGGCTAGGGAAGGTATGCATGGAGGCGCATGCAAAGGGCATGGGGGTGGAGGCAAAAGAGCTGCACTCGCACACGGTGGTGATTCGTGGGAATCAGGTACGCCCGACAGTAAGACGTGCACGACCATCATCTCAGGGAGTTGTGCACGGCAGTGGACTACAAGGCACGCATAAGGTAGCAAAAACATGCACGGTAGTATAACACACACGGCAGTGAGCTTTTAAGAGGCTCATGGCGATAATCGTGCGGTATCATGTGGCAAGTGCATGCTCGATGATAGCATTTATGCATGGCAGACTGAGTCAAAACGCACGAGACGACAAAACACGCACGGCAGCACTTTGAGAGGGAACGCGCTCGATGCCATCTTAAGAAAAGCATACGACAGTCTGGACAGTCGTGCTGGAAGAATGTGCACACAGCGATGAGGTAGCATTGCCCTTCAGCAGGCTGCAAGCCATTAAGTGTTACGTTTTCCCTCACACGTGTCTTTTTTACTTAAATGCCCTTTTGGGTTTTCGTTTAAGCCCATCTTTTTATTTGATGACTTTTGCCCACAATAGCTGGTGATGCTACCATGCCCCATTATTTTCTTTTGTTTCGTTTCTTATTTTTCTTTTGACACTTTTGCCCATGGTGCCCTTTCGGGTTTTTACCATGTTCGTCTTTTGACGTTTTTTCACATGATGCCCTTTCGGGTTTTCATCATGTCCATCCCCCCCCTCTTTTTTCTTTTTTTTTTTTTTTTTTAGCGAGCATAATTA